>CM076581.1:1542138644-1542308914 GCA_034641835.2 Pinus albicaulis | reverse complement strand
GCCACTAACATCCATTATGTGTTAGGTCCCTATATTACTAGTATAGTCCCTTATTGTTGTTAGTGTAACCCCCTTATTGTTATTATTGTACCCTTGTAACCCCCATGTTATTATTATTGTGCCCTTAAATTATTATTGTTAGGTCAGCTAGGATTACATTGTGGCCCACTAGGATTACATTATGGCCCCATGGACTCCTATATATAGAAAGGAGGTTTTGTAAATTGGATCATCCAAGAATTGTTCATTTATGTAATGGATTGGAGGTTTCCCCCTCAAAGTGGCTCATTTCTAAGGCGTTGATATCTCTATTCTTCTATTTTTGGAGTTGGTTACACAACATTTGGTATCAGAGGTTTGATTCTAGGGTTTCGCTGCTCCAAACAGGTCATCGTGGAATTTTCACTATAACTTGTTTTCTACGAAGTTTCAAAAGCTGAAATTTTTAGGGTCCGAAGAAGAAATCCTGAGGAAGATTCTCTGAAAATTTCAGAGCTTGGTTCTTAATAGTTTAGGAGGTGTGATCTGTGGAATTTAGGTCTTTTTTCAGGCTCCTAAACAGGTCATTGTGGCATTTGCGCTATAACTTGTTTTATACAAAGGTTCAAAATATGAAATTCGTATGGTGCAAAGCTGAAATCCTGGGGAAATTATTCAAAACATTTTAGAGCTTTTTCGCAATATTTTTGGAGATATGATCTGTGGAAGGTAGTGCTTTTTCAGGCTCCTGAATTTCATCTCAAAGAGGTGATCGTGGGAAAATTTCAATAACTCTCTCTCTGGGCATCGGATTGGAGTTCCATAAAACATTTTCACAAGTAAACGGACTGTAGTTTCTTTGCTATCAATTTTAGAGATAAAGTACGAAACAGTGACACGTGGCAAGTCGTACAAGTTTGATCTACTGAACCAGTCCATAATTAGGTCATTGTGGGAGATTGTACACAAATTTGTCTTGGAGAATCCAAATCAGGTCAGACCTGTGGCATTCGAAAGATAATTCAAAGGGATATGTCAGCACTGAAATTAAGATATTGAATTATTGCAATCACATAGATAATCCAATTTCAATATCGAGCTCCTCAAAATCAAGAAAAAGGTGTGTATTTTTTTTCCGAATTGCATAAGTCTTGTTTGAAGAATCAATTTGAATTGATTCCAAGGGCATATTGTAGAATAGATATCAGTATTGGGTTCTAAAAGATGCCCCGTAAAAATAATTCAACACCCATTAAGCCTTCAGAAGGCTCTACTATGACTCATAAAGATGAAGAATTGCAACATGATCTATCAAAATTACAAGAGCAAGTGCAACAAATTTCACTCTCGCAAAGAGAAACAAAAAATGAAATGGAAGTTTTGAAGAAAGGCATGGAAGAGAAGATGGATGGTTTGAAGAAAGGCGTGGAAGCTAAGATGGATGGCATGGAAGCTAGCATGGAAGCTAAGATGGATGACATGAAAGACAACATGGAAAACAACATGAAAAACATGAAGAATGATCTAAAAGCAGACATCGAAGGTTTGACGAAGTTGATACAAGAAATGTTTCCTAATGGTGAAAAGATAGTAGAAGAACCTCATGATGAGAACAAAATAAATGTTAATCATGATTTCATAAACTCTAATGTTGGCGGGAAGAACCACCATATTCCAAAAATGGATATGAGGAAGTTTGATGGAAAGGATCCTATAACATGGATACTACGGATGGAGCAATATTTTTATCTCCATAATGTGCAAAACACACAAAAGGTACGCATTGAAACTTTACATTTAGAACAAAATACATTTGTATGGTATCGATGGCTTTGCTCCCGTAAAAAAATTGTCACTTGGTCAATTTTTACGGAAGAAATGATAACACATTATGAGGATACAAAGAGCAACACCTTCTTTAGCCAATTGATAAATCTCAAACAAAAGGGTTTAGTGGGGCAGCACATTGAGGACTTCCAAAAATTGAATATAAGGGTAACTGATCTTACAGAGGAACACAGGATTGATCTCTTCCTAGGCACTTTAAAGGATACCATCCAACATGAAGTTCGCGTTTTGGAACCTGATTCATTGGAGAAGGCATTCAGGTTGGCAAGAAAAGTTGAATGTAAAATTATGGCGACAAGGAAGCCTACCACTCAATTCTATAAAGAAGGAAGTGTTGCTACGCCTATATTTCCACAACCTACAGGGTTGACGCCACAACAATTGGAAGAAAAAAGAGCAAAAGGGCTTTGCTACAGTTGTGATAGAAAATACACTAAAGGTCATAAGTGTGCTGAGAAGAAATTATTTTACATAGATTGTGAAGAGGAAGAAGAAAATGAACAAGAAGAGGATATACACCATGAACCAGCCCTAGAAGAGGAAGAAATGAATCCGACCATATCGTGTAATGCACTGGCAGGAATTACCACTCCTCAAACTCTCAAGATAGAAGGATAAATCAAGAAGAAAAAGGTAATAGTGTTGATTGATTCAGGTAGCACCCATAATTTTATTCATTGTAAGGTAGCCAAGGAATTAAATTGTTTCCTATACCCAGCACCAGAATGTCAAGTGATGGTTGCAAATGGAGGAACTATAAATTTCTCTAGAAAATTCCATAATATTAAGCTAACCATGGGGGAATATGTATTGACTAGTCTAATGCTTTCCATTCCTATGGGAGGTGTTGATGTTGTACTAGGAGTACAATGGTTACAATCTTTGTGGATGGTAGCTTTTAATTTTCAAGAACTTTTCTTGAAATTTTTTTCAGAAGGAAAGGAAGTCGAATTACGGGGTATTGAAGGGAAGCTAGGAAGGATAATAAGCTCTAATGTCATGACAAAGCTTCTAAAGAAATAACAACGAGGCGTAATTGAACAAGTACGCTCACTAGAAGTTCCGACATCAAAATCATCTATTTCTACAGATCTCCAACAAGTCTTGGACAATCATTCCAAGGTGTTTGAAACTCCCAAAGGACTCCCACCTATTCATGATCATCATCATGCTATTCATTTAATTCCAGGAAGTGTTCCTCCAAACATCAGGCCTTATAGATATCCTTACTTCCAAAAGAGAGAAATTGAATGTATGATTGCAGAAATGTTAGAGGCAGGTATAATTCAACCTAGTCAAAGTTCTTTCTCTGCTCCTGTAGTATTGGTACACAAGAAGGATGGATCATGGTGAATGTGTCTAGATTATAGGAAGCTCAATAAGCTCACCATTAAAGACAAATTTCCCATTCCTGTGATTGATGAATTATTAGATGAATTACATGGAGAAATTTATTTTACCAAGTTGGATCTTCGTTCAGGATATCATCAAATTAGAATGAAGACTGAAGATATTCCAAAAACGGCATTTCGAACTCATGAGGGTCATTATGAATTTTTGGTCATGCCTTTTGGCCTTACCAATGCACCTTCTACATTTCAAGGGTTGATGAATTCCATTTTCAAACCCTTCCTTAGAACATTTGTGCTAGTATTTTTGATGATATACTAATCTACAGCAGGTCTTGGAAGGATCATGTTGAACATGTTGACAGGGTGCTCAAACTATTGCAGGAGAAACAATTATATGCAAAAACATCCAAATGTTTCTTTGGGGTACAAGAGGTGGAATATTTGGGTCATATTGTATCTCACGAGGGTGTTAAAGTAGACCCTAACAAAATTAAAGCCATTAAGGAATGGAAAGTCCCCACAACCATAAAGAAGTTGCGAGGATTTCTCGGGTTAACAGGGTATTATCGCAAGTTTGTTGAGAATTATGGGAGAATAGCAGCACCTCTAACAACATTATTGAAGAAAGATGCATTTTCATGGACTCCTGAAGCAACTAAGGCCTTTGAACGTCTTAAAGAGGCAATGTGCCTAGCACCGGTCTTAGCTACACCGGACTTCACAAAAACCTTTATTGTGGAATGTGATGCCTCAGGAAATGGAATTGGTGCAGTTTTAATGCAGGAAGGAAGACCCATTGCTTTTGAAAGTCGTCCAATCAAAGGAAAGTATTTACAGAAACCTATTTATGAGAAGGAAATGTTAGCAATACTACATGCACTAAAGAAATGGCGAACTTGCCTAATGGGAAGACACTTCAAGGTAAAAATTGATCATGATAGTCTTAAACACTTTTTGGAACAAATACTATCGTCAAAAGAGCAGAAAAAATGGGTGACAAAGATGTTGGGTTATTACTTTGAAATAATCTACAAAAAAGGAAAGCTTAATGTTGTTGCAGATGAACTCTCAAGAAAGAATGAATAGGTGGAACCTTTTCTTTGTGCCATTTCTATTATCCAACCAAATTGGATAACTGAAGCAAGAGATGAATGGAAGAAGGAAAAAGATGTATGGACACTCATTCAAAAGTTGCAGCAAGATCCTAGTACATATGATACATTTAGTTGGAAAAATAATTCCTTATGGTACAAAGATCGGTTATATCTTTGTAAGAATTCCCAACTAAAACAAAAGATTCTTCTGGAATTGCACACTTCTCCTTTAGGAGGACACTCAGGCTTTTTAAAAACTTACCACAAGGTGAAGAAATAATTTTTTTGGGATGGCCTTAAATCTGATATTCAAAAGTTTGTGGCGGAATGTTTGGTTTGCCAGCAGAATAAAGTGGAAACAATTAAGACCTCGGGACTTCTACAACCTTTATCCATTCCAAGTCAACGTTGGGAGGAGATTTCAATGGATTTTATCACGGGTTTACCTAAGTCCGAAGGAAAGAGTGTCATCATGGTGGTAGTTGATAGACTTACCAAGTATGCACACTTTTGTGCATTATCTCATCCATTTAAAGCAAGTACGGTTGCTACTACATTTATGGATAGAATTCAAAAGCTACATGGAAGCCCAAGGGTTATTGTGAGCGACAGAGATCCCATTTTTACTGGAAATTTTTGGACGGAGTTATTTTCTTGTTTGGGTACTCAATTAGCTCATAGCTCATCTTATCATTCTCAATCTGATGGTCAAACTGAGATAGTAAATAAATGTTTGGAAGGATATCTTCGTTGTTTTGTATCTGATAAACAAACACAATGGGTGGAGTGGTTACCTCTCGCTGAATGGTGGTATAACACTTCCTTCCATACTGCAGCAAAAATGACCCCATTTATGGCACTTTATGGATATCATCCACCATCCATCACATCGTCTTTAAGGGAAAATTCGAAGGTTCAAGCAGTGGAAGATCACATCGAGCATCAGCAAGAAGTTCTCCAACTCTTAAAGGATAACCTGAATTTGGCACAAAATCGAATGAAACAACAGGCAGATCAACATCGTAGCGAGAGAAGGTTTGATGTAGGAGATTGGGTATTTTTACGGCTACAACCATACAAACAAATGTCCCTCAAGCAAGCAAAGAAGGATAATAAATTATCGCCAAAGTACTATGGTCCTTACAAGGTGTTGCAAAAGATTGGTACTATGGCATACAAATTGGAGCTTCCTGCTTCTTCGTGAGTACATCTAATTTTCCATGTTTCATGCTTAAAGAAGGTTATCGATGAAAATCTTCCAGTTCAAACAATATTACCAGAACTTGATGGGGAAGGAAAAATCATATTGGAACCTGAAGCGGTCACAGAAAAAAGAACTCGACAACTACGGAATCGATCAATTTTAGAGTATATCATCAACTGGAAGAACTTACCCATTGAAGATTCTACATGGAAGGATGATAATTTTATACAGAAGCACCCAGAGCTACTCAAGTGTTTAGGAAAACACTTTTTTGAAGGAGAGGGGCATGTTAGGTCCCTATATTACTAGTATAGTCCCTTATTGTTGTTAGTGTAACCCCCTTATTGTTATTATTGTACCCTTGTAACCCCCATTTTATTATTATTGTTCCCTTAAATTACTATTGTTAGGTCGGCTAGGATTACATTGTGGCCCATTAGGATTACATTATGGCCCCATGGACTCCTATATATAGAAAGGAGGTTTTGTAAATTGGATCATCCAAGAATTGTTCATTTATGTAATGTATTGGAGGTTGCTCCCTCGAAGTGGCTCATTTCTAAGGCGTTGATATCTATTTTCTTCTATTTTTGGAGCTAGTTACACAACATTATGACTGTGTTGTCCTCCATTGTCTCCACTACCTCCATGAATGCGCTGTTGATTTGGTCAAATTAACCTCATCCACATGCATTAAGCCACATTCACACAAAGAAGTGGTTTATTCATCTTGACCGCATATAGATTCATTAATCCACATGCACAATAAGAAGTGGTTTTATTCCTACTAAAGGGATTTATGGGTCCCTCTACCCTCTTCTTCATCTATTAATTAGGGAAGAAAAAATTTAATATTATAATTACCTAAAAGCTAAATTTAGTAATATTACAGTCCTCAAGTAACTACAACTATGTGATTCACCCTATTGACCTGATGCAACTGAGACCAATGATTAGATCCCATACAAACCCATCAGTGTGGCAATGCCCCCATTTCCAGCTACCTGGAACAAACCCCTCAGTGCTAGGATCCCAAATAGATCTCTCACCATACTTATCATTAATAAATCATCTCGGATCCCAACGCTGTGATGGAAAATCATCACCCAAGGCCCCTAGCTCAGATTGCGCAATGCATCTGGCTATAGATACTGCCTCATGAGATGAAGACTACCAACATCAATCAATTCTCCATGGCTCCTATTGTGCCATAGATCTGACAATATAAACTTCTCCACCAACTGTGTACGAAATCATCACCTCTCTCCAATCCAACCCCTGACTCAACCCAATGTCGATCCTACTCTCACGAAGTCGGGATGGACTATTGAAGAGCTATCGACATGTGCCCCACTAAAAACTACAAACTATAGTATCGGTCATGTCTAAGGGTCCCTGCCTCGCTATGATCCTAACTAAGAAGATCGTATCACCAATAGGATACCAGCTCTAGATCTCTTGCTAGTCTATCCTGGTCAAGGAATCCAATGTGATGATATCTGCATATGGAACATGTCTGAAGTGTGGTCATCAACTCACACTCAACTCAAGCTGCTCTGTCCGTCCTGTCAATGAAAACTACTAGAAAGGGAAGGCCTCTCTTTCTATAATGGGTTCAAGTGATCAAGGTATACTGCAAGTCCCATAGATGTACTCCTGGAGTGTATTTCTCCCTACAAGTACTGTAGTCCTCCTAAATTCATATGCATATATCGACACCTCATGAATGTGTCAACCCAAATATGGATGCACCACCATCTCCAACATCTCCTCCTTAATGGTTGACCCTAAGGTTAGCTGCAAATATATCACTAGCTCACTGTGAGCCTCCATCTGGCTCCTCGCCAAAGGACTATCATGCATGATGTACAAAGCCCCCTCATCAACTGCCCCATGCTCCACCATATGTTTCTTAGGATGAATCATCACTAGTGTCTCATCATCCTCAATATATATCATCAAACCTCTGACAGCTCACCATGCATGATGGAAGGAAAATCTGACCTACTGTCATCAACTCCACATGACTTTTCATGCTCCCTAGAAGCATCCTCATATGAGTCCTTGTCTTGGAATACAAAAGGAATGTCCCTCCCTCTGCTCTATCTCTACCACATCATTTGCATCACTCAATCATGAGTGATCAGGCCTCCAAGTTTCTTTTCAGATGAAACAAATTCCCTTCCTTCTCAACTCGTTCTTGTTGCCTGAATACTCAAGAGTAATGCTTCGGATGACACACCCTCTACCTCAGATCTGCCGATAAAACCCTCATAGCCCTGTCTATGCTAAGCATGGTGTCTCCAGATGCTCAAAAATGTCCTCATAAATCCTAGGTGAGCTGCATCCCAGGGTACAGTTAACACCCCTATCCACAAGTCCCCTTGGAGCCAATTCTCCAAGTGCCTGTTGCGCGGTAACATGGGTCACTACATACCACAAATTGTCTCCACACTCCTCTTCATTCCATTTTATGATGAAACTTGTCCCTGTACACCACCAGATACTAATGGCTATGACTACACCATCATGTACTATATAGTGTCTTGCATGGGCCAAAATATCCAACACTCTACTAGTAAACCCCCCATGAGGTGGGCTACATCTCTCCATCTACTCTAAAGGATTGGAGCAGCCTGAATCCTCACATGATAATGACATCATTTCTTTTATCCTCCATAGCTCAAGTGTACCATATACCCATGAGAGAGCACCGTCTCTACATACTACAATGTCTGGTGGCCTGTCGATGCCACTTCATTCAACCAGTTCCTTCCAATGTAGGCTAATCACCTTGTGACTCCATGCACAGTTGTTATCCTGAGATAGCTCTTGAAAAGGGTGTACCCTCTTGTTGAGCCATCTTGTCACTAGGGATGTTCGAGGCTCTGATAAAGACCTAAAAATGTGTGTGTGTCCAAACATCAAACCCATCGCACAATGACTACCATCACCTACTGACTCTATCATGTGATGGTAAATCCCACCTGAATCCCAATAGTAATCTTGCCCTCGTGTCCATACGGTAATCCATGGTCTCTGCTAAAATTTGGCCACAGATGTATCCAGCTTCCTAGCCTTCTCCATGGGGTACCAACTCAATACCTATCATCATCCAACCTCGAGAAAGGAATCAAATGCAAGAATCCCCGCACATAGAATAGTCCCTCCATCGTGCGAGTGATGGACCCTGTCAATGTATACCTAAAGGGGGGTGCTCCAACACTCCAATGTGCCCTCTAATTGTACCATTAGGGAGTCTAACCATTCCCCAATGTGGACCAAATTTGCTGCTGACTTGACACAAACCACTCTCATGCCCTCCAACTCCTCGTTTTTCCATAGGATAACCTCTCGTACTAATGTGGCCTTCACCTTCAAAGCTAGAGGTCATTCTGAAACTGATGGTACTATTGTGTGCGACCATCGTCCAATACCTTTGTATCTCCTAGCGCCTCCTCAAGGGCTAGCCCAAAGGATGGTTGCACACCCTCCTCCATAAATACTCCCATATGCAAGGCATGCTCACTAGTCAGCTACATGTGATTGTTATCCGGTAATTTTTCCATAAACCTAGATGCCTTTGTACCTATTGGCTCCTCAACTATGGTGTAGTTGTCTCTGAACACGTCATCAACCTGTAATGCACTACTATCATCAAAGAGCTTTGTCAAAACCCCAGATACCCCATCAATGGATACCTCAAAAATGGGTGGTGTCTCATCAAAGAGTGTATGCTCAGTTGTCTTCTCCCAAGTTTTTTTCATACCCTTTGATGACCCATCAAAAGTAGGTAGAAAAATTCTTCCCACGGTATGTTGGAGTTCATTGCCCTACGTGTACCCTCTTCCTTTGTTGTAGGTGTGAGGTCTTCAATTTTCCTTAATCTTGAAAAATTCCTGGAAAATCAGATGTTCTTTGAATCTTTGGGACTCAGATTCATATTCTAGAAAATAATCACTGAGAGCCTCTTGCTCTTGTGGTCCTCAAGCCCCATTTTCTACTTCTAGGAAGGTAGGCATAGTGGAGCATTCTGAATCTTGTTTCACTACCAGTTTCTCATACGAATGATGTGAAGTACCAAAACTTTCTCCATTTTTCAACCCTCTTGGGGTTTCCCTTTCTCTCTCCAATATCATATTCTTGATCTCTCTTGCGAGATCCTACATAGTTCTGAGGAGGAGATTTACAAAATCCTTCCCATAACCTTCTTTTTCCATTAGAGATTCCCTTTATCCTTCTCCACTGAAACACAATTTTCTTTGTCGGATGTGAACTCTGAAACAAGTTGAATCTGTTATTGCAATTGGAAGAATTTAAAAAATGACCACCATAGCAAATCTAAGAAAATCGTCTTTAGAGAACCTTATTTTTCTCTCAATACATACCGAATTTGGAGAAAATTCTCCTGGAAAAATAGTATTGGTCTGCTTTGCACAAAACCCATGTCTCATATTTTCGAGATTCAAATTCAGTTGCTCGAAAGATCCAATGAAAAAACATCACTTTTTATCCCAATGAATTTCTACGTTTTTAGTTTTTGTATATCTTAGAGAACCTTCTATTTCTCTCAATCCATACTAAATTTGGAAAAAATGCTCACGTAGAAAAAAAAATTTCTCTATTTTTCACAAAACCCATGTCTAGGATTTTCAAGATTCATCTTCATTTGCCCAAAACATCTAACAGAAACTATCACTTTTTATTCCAGTGAATTTCTACGTTCTCTGTTTTTGTATCTCCTTGTCCGGTCCTTAATGTATTCTCTATCTTCGGGCATCATAGACCGGTTGTTCCATAGGTTGAGCCAAGTCTATGAGCTCTGAACCACTATAATATTCCAAATAGGAAAAGATAGTAATACAAAACAGAATAAACTGGAAACTACAATAATATGGACATGGAAACTACAAAAATATGGAAATAAACTGGAAACACCATAAAAGTAGACAGAACATCTGAGCCATTTTATTAATATGAAGGTGAAAAGAATAAAACAGTGCTTCAAAATAAATAGCACTCAAGCCGAAAAAAGCGGGTTGAAATGGCATCAAGCTCTCGCACTGAAAACATTGCTCTCTGCTATGCTGCTGGAGCTCTCCCTCTTTGTTGCCTTGTTGGAAATGATGTTTCTAGGTGAATAGGGCCGTGTAGATGAGGATGTTGTGATGTTCAGAAAAATTCAGGATTTAGAATCCAGACTCTATGGAAAAAACCCAGAATAACCCATAAAGGATTTTCGGGTTGGCTCACCTCGGAAAATCACCCTCCTAGGGTTGACAATGAATAACTCCTGGGTATGCATATCTATGGTTTGAACTGAAAGATATAATAGTTGCAAGTATCCCAAGCCCAACTATTGAAGCGTTTATCCCTTTAATTAATTCCAAGCAGAAATTCTATGGAATTTCCCCCTCTTCTGATGGACTCTCTTACTAGACTGCTTAAGTAACTGAGTGACTACGCAACACTAGAGGGTTTGCAACTAGCCTAAATCTGGGATGATGAGATCAACTCACATGGACAACAAAAATCCTCTCTTGAGTAATCACTCGAAGTCCCTCGAGGATGAGGTTGGGATCTCCGCTCAGAGACACCCGTGTGCGAAACAACACTACAGACTTGGCTAAACAGCTCAAGTGTGCTCAAGTCATAAATGACAAGAAAATAATAATAATATAGAATGCTCTCTATGGGTGCCATCCCATTCCTTATTTTCTTGTGAGCCCTCACCCTCTGGTCCCCACACAATAATGGTGCTACACACATGGCCACTAACCTCCATTATGACTGCGATGTCCTCCATTGTCTCCAATACATCCATGACTGTGCTATTGATTTGGTCAAATTGACCCAATCCACATGTATTAGGGGAATTTTGAGGTCTAAAATGGGCCTCTTAAAAAAATTTACAACCAAAATAAACTTTATAAGAACTAATAGGATTCAAGATGACGATGTCAACCATGGGGGATGATTCACTATTTTTGGAGTAAAAATGTTAAAAGAATAAAAAATAATAAAATAATAAAACTACATTTTCAACTCGTATTTTCAACTTATCTCCCTAATTTTTTACTCAAATTTCAAGTAGGAGTACTCATTGGATGAAAAATTTAATTTCTCATCCAAGGAGCACCCATGTTGCATACTTTTGATGGACCCTCCTATACGAAAAATGATAAATACATGAAAAAACGTGATTGCAATCACAATTTTCATGTATTTCTCTTTTTTCGTGTAGAAGGGTCCATCGAAAGTATGTGACATGGGTACTCCTTGGATCGGAAATTAAATTTTGCATCCCACGAGTGTTTCCACTCAAAATTTGAGCAAAAAATTGAGATAAGTGGAAAATATGAGTTGAAAAAATAGTTTTATTATTTTATTATTATTTTATTCTATGTTCCCCCTAAAATTTGATGATGTAATCTAATATTATTTTATTATTTCCACTATTGTTTTATAATTTTCTTAGGAGACCCATTTTAGACCTCAAAATTCCCCTACTGCATTGACCCACATTCACACCAAGAAGTGGTTTATTCATCTTAACCCCATCTAGATGCATTGATCCACATTCACATTAAGAAGTGGTTTTATTCATACTAAAGAGATTTATGGGTCCCTCTACCCTCTTATTCATCTATTAATTAAGGAAGAAAAAATTTAATATTATAATTAGCTAAAAGCTAAATTAGGAATATTACAACAGCCCCCTTCGTTCAAACCGTTTACCGCCTCATACCCCACCCCCGAAAACTACTTTCTCCCTGCAAAACCGAAACTCCTCACCTATCTGTTGCACACCAATATTGTCATGCCAGGTTTCATATGCCTGTTTCAAATTAAGTCCCTTCCCGAGAAAAACAATATGTTATGCATTTAATTAATAATTGATCATTAATACAATGGATTCGCGCCAAAATGAACAGAAACAACCCAATTATGTATAAATCCATGCATTATGAACCTGTTTAACCTTTACCTTGAATATTTCTCTGCACTTTCATTCTTGTTACAAGTTTACAGAACTCCAGATCAATTTATCAGTCCTTATCAATCCTAGCACTACGACTACTGCACCTTCTTCACCAGTCCCAAGCCTTACACAGTCTCGATAACCTGCCATTTTCCCAACCCATTCGATTCTCTGAAACATATTGAATCATGCCTCCTAGGAAGAAAATCCAGGAGGGACCATTAAACCCATTGATCCATCCTCCTGTCGTTCTATACCATATACCTCTAGCTGACAGAGACTAGAAAATTCATGAAACCCTCTGTGAATTTGAACTATGCAAGATGTATTATTGGCTAGAAGACAAATACATAGACAATTCAGATGACATTGGACTATGGGAATAAAAATTACATCATGATATCTTCCTCCATACCCATAGTGCCCCTAAATTCATCTGCAAGTGTCAGGCCTACTACATACCTATCTAGAGAGCCATAATTTCCCCCACAGGTGAATTTATTCCTACTATCATTGCACAATACATTGACCAAATGATGCAGGTCCATTATTTAGGAAATGGAACCCCTTTCTCCCAAGAATCCCTTAATGAATTGTATCAGAAGCTAGATTTTGCCAAAAGGGCTAAAACCCTTTAGCTTTTCCTAGCTAAGGATATTGAAGGGCTAAAACCCTTTAGCTTTTCCTAGCTAAAGATATTGAATTACCTAAAAATAATCCTCCTTACTCTTCCTCTATTTTTCCTAACAAAGCCAAGAAAATAATCACTGTCATCTCATACCTCCTTGGATACTATTCCGACCAGTGTGTAGATTAGCCAATTATAGGCTTCCTCTCCATATTTTCTACAAATTCTAAGCCATATATCCTTTTCAATTTTATCCAATTCCTAGGAGTTTCTATAAATGACCAATTTGTAAGATTTCAAACAGAAGAGGTGTTTAAATATGCCTATGTTCTACTTTACATGTTTTTATATTTCTGGGGAGACATATTTAAATTTGCAATGCAGAAATTGGATGATTATGACAATCAACAATCAATAATTTTCTGGACTACCATGGTGATGAAAGAGCAGAAGGAATATTCATACAACCAATTCATTGAACTGTTTGTACATCCAACAATGAGCCTTCTTAGTAGTGCAGCTGAACCAAGCGCAAGTGAGAAAATTAGAACGATTATACATCTAACATATCAAGCAAAGAGAAGTGACTAGTATTTATACTAGAACTACACAGAATTGAGAGTTTATGGCTGTGAGCTTGTTCTTTATGAGCTTCCAAAATTCCTCCCAGTGAGGATTTTTTTTCTTTCGAATACATGAGGCAGATGTTGAATGGTGATGAAGTCCACTTTGTATCGACAAATAAAAAGTCACAATTCAGGATTAAAACACAGATTGGGCCATTCATTTGCAACAATAAGTTAGTAGGGGAGGAAGCAGGTAGAATTTTGAAGGAAATCAAGGTTAGTATCAGTTTCACCTGGTCCTATGATCCATTAGGAACCATTTCAAAATTAAGGGTAGAAAACAAGACTATTCCTTATATACATAGTCACATGCCAGAAATAAGGAATTACATGAACCAAATAGAGTGGGCTGAAAACACTTTGCAGGAGGATGAGGAGTAGTTAGTCTCTAATTCTACATCGCAGACTCCTGTCCCACAGGAGAAAGCAAGAAAAAGACTGAGAGAAGAAGATTCACCTTCAGTGACTAAAACTACAAGCAAATAATTCAAGATAATGTATAGGAAGAGAACCAAACTCAATCCTAAATTTAATCCAAATAAAGATCAAAACAGGAGGTTATCATAAATACCATGGAGGCACCTACCTCCTCTCAATTTGGTGGCCAAAATACTCTCTCTCCTACTACTTCTACAACTTCACAAGATCAACAATAGGTGATTCAGACAAGTAAAGTTGTCTCAGGGAAGAAAGAGAAAACAATATTTGATACATTTAGGGAAATAAAGATGAAAAATGAAATACTGAAGAATAGCACATAGAGTCAATTATGGAACCAGACTTCCAGCTCTCAGAGTATGTTGCTATCAACATTTGACTCTGAGAAAGATAAAATGCAAATGGCCCTTATAGAGGCACAAATTTCACAGTCTAAGACAGAAGCAGATTACAAGAAAACTTCATTTGAGTTTGACATCAAAGACATCCATCCCATTGATCAAATGGAGATGCACAAGAAAACATGTGAAATGATTTCCTCTACATTGACTAATAAAACTGTGAGTTTATCTAAATTGGAGGTTCCTTAGCAAACATTTTTTCACAGCTGAAGATGGAGAAAATATCCTCTCTATCCAAGGATACAAGAATTAATTCTTTGGAAGACTTAGTGGTCAGAGTAGGATATGATTCTTCCAACATAAAAGATTCAGATGAGATAATAAATAAGAAGAATGCTGACATAGCAGCATTGAGGAAGCAACTAAGGTTTTAAGCCACAAAATACCCTCTAACCAGGTATATTGAAGAAAGAGAGTCTTAGAAGTTGGATATGATGAAGCTTGTCATGCAGAAAAATGCCCCATTGAGACAAATGGAATCATAAATGGAGAAAATGACCAAGGAGAGGGAGCAGGCTAAAAATATTTCTATGGTTCCTTTGGAGGTTTTACCTCTTACAGCCATCCCCATGACTACAACTTCTACAAAAAATACTGTAGATAGTGCAAAAAAATTGACAAAGACAGTGGAGAATCTATCTATCTAGACAGAGGAAATTAAGAAGCTTCAAGATCAAGTCAAATTGTTACAAGATCAAAAATCAAGATGTGAAGTTTCTCATGCAGCTAAAGTACGGGGAGCTCAAAAACTGATAGAGAGGTTGTAGAAGTTAGAGAGATAATCATCCATTGGACAAACATTGGGCCAAGTCAAAGAAATATCTAGACAGATATCATTGAATCCATTAATGAAATCTGGCGCTACATCGAGATTATATTTGAACATAAGGAATTGATTGAGAAAGAAAATGATGCCATCAAAACTATCAAGGAAGAGCTTGGAGATATTCCTGTTAAGCCAACAACATCATCAAGTCCTTAAAATCCAAGAACATATATGAGCTAGATGACTTGGGGGTGGATGACATAACAAAGACCATTTTAGATGTGAAGAAGATTCTTACTAAGAAGAATCTGATTGTTCAGCTGGAAGAGAAATGTCACAGTTTAGAGATAGCAATGAATATATTATTCAACAGGATTGAGCCTCTAACACAAAAGGGTTTAACTTCTCTATTTGTAATTAATGATAAGATGATAACCTGTCAAGACTATGTGAAGAAGCTAAGTGAAATTGCCAGGGACACTACCAAATTCTCCAATATCAAAGGCACCATGACAGGTAAAGCATTCTTGGAAGCATTGAGAAATGATCTTTTCATTCAACATGAGGTAAAACACATGTTTGTGGAAAAACCTACTTTTTCCATATATACTGAAGTGGATGGAATTTACTGAAAGGTAATCAAGTTAAATATCCCAGATGAAGATTGATGGGATAAACTGTGTGAACTATAGGAGTGAAAATTTAATAATAAAGGTCAACTAAAACCAACACATTAGCCAGCACATCAGCTAGCACAACAGCTAGTGCAGCCCACAAATAGGTCTACTTAGCAACTATTTCCACTAAAATAGTGCCAATGTTCCAGATCACCTCCACCTAGCCTAATTTTTGTCATAGTTAGATTTAATTATTAAATTTTGGCTAATAATACGCTATTTGTTGAGACAACATTAATTGTAATCAATTTTGTAATAGTAAGCATAAATACTTCATTGTTCGAATTATTCTAATTGTAATTTTCAAGCTGTGTTGGAGCATCAATAATACAAGGACTTATTACAATATTCATGTGGTGTATTCACTGGTGAAGTGATTCTACTGTAACTGTGTTATTTCATTGTTTTTCCTTTTATATGTGTATAAAAAAATCTTAATTGTAAAATAGAAAGTGTGATGAATAAGACACGTTATTTGGAACACCTTATTCTAGACGCTTTTACAATTTTTAAGTTTTCTACTGAAGTTAGATTGAATAATACTTAATTTCTTTTCAATCTCAATTGAAATTCACTTTTCTTCCATCTCCATAATTCATTTAAAAATATAAAAAGATCCAGTTAATGCAACCTAGCTTTCCTTGTGATAAATCTTTTAAATATTGATGCAGTATCTATTTTTATATTTTTGACTCCATTTCCCAATGGGAATATAGAAATTTAATCAGCCAAATCAAACAAAATCAAACAAACAACCAAGTACAGTCATAACTAGCCTAATATGTATTCAAAGCAAAGTTAAATTATATAGAGAGATCCCTCTCTGAAGCTAGTAGGGCTAAATCCCAACTTCCAAAGTGTTTTTGATATTGTCCTCAGTGTTTATTCTCCCAATATTTTAAATAACAGAACGATAAAACTCCACACCCATGTCTTCTATGGCTTGTGGATCAACTTATTTTTAGGGTTTTCCCTTCTGAGCTGGTCATATTCCTCATTCAAACCCTTCCTTTTCTAGGAGGTCAAAGTTATAATTATTTTCAAGGTTGGAACCAAGCTTTTAGTGGTTTAGGAACTGGGAATAAGTTCATGTATGGTCAACAAGGGAATTTTCCTTTCTCCTCTATAGGTTCCTCTAAGGATTTTTCTCCTTTCGCTAATGCATGGAAACCTTACCAAGGGGTATCATCTTCTTTTAATACTTCGATTGGGGGGAACATTCCTGTTTATGTTAACCCTTCAGTAGGAGGATGTCTTACTCTGAAATTCTCTAGAACACACGGTTTTCCTTATGGTCCAACTTCTTCTACGAATAATCTATGGTAGCCTGGTGCCTCAACAAATCTAGGTTATTCTTTTTAGAATGTTGGGAATCCTTCCCCTGGTCGATGGAATTATTAGGGTCCTCTACGCTTAGCTTTCTTGGAAACTCAAAATTTTCTAGATCTCTCGAAGTTGACTAATGATCCTATCCACTATAGCTCAGCTTGGCCTCCAGTTCCTACCAAGCATCCATAAAATATTCCAAAATTTGAAGGGAAGACTGGTGAGGATCCAATTGACCATGTCACCACTTTCTATTTATGGTGCTCATCAAACTCCCTCATTGATGATTCAATTAGGTTTATATTATTTCAGCACACCTTAACTGGGAATGCTACTAAATGGCACATCGAGTTAACTAGAAACACCTTTGCTTCATTTGGTGAGTTGGATACCATGTTTTGGAATCATTTTCAGTTGCTCATTCATTATGATGTTGAAGCTGAGCTTTTGGCTAACTTCCTGCAAGGTAAGCCAACAAACATTTCTTACCATATTCAAGAATGGACGAGAAGGAAGTGGCTCATTAAAATGCATATTTCTAAATAATTAATTCTCAAATGGTTGCTCAAATTGTTAGAATTAAAAATATCAAAGGATGTATCTCTCTTTGGGGTATTTACTGAGGAGCAGGCTATCTTCAGAGCCCATCAATTGGAGCTGATCTATTCTCAGTATCAGATTATTAATATGATATTTCCTGATGCTCCTCATTCTAAGATAGGTTTATCCAAGCTGAATCCAGGTGCCCATTTTGACAGGCTTGTTGGTGAGATCGATAGTAGGGTGGCTAACCCTTTGAATCAATTACAGTAGTTTTCTTTACAATTTTCTCCTTTTATTTAGGCGCCACCGTCACTGTCTACCCCTTCCCAGTCTTTAGCGATTAATGTTGTCCAATCCTCTAACCCCAAATAAAATCAAAAATTTGATGGGAAGAAGAAGGGATGGAATAAGAAGAAGGATAAGGATGGGAAGGGTAATGTGAGTAAATCCAACAATAATTTTGGAGAGGGTAAGAGAGAGTCGAAGAATAAAGTCAAGTTTCCTTACAAATTGTGCACTGGATAGCATCTCACTCATCTTTGCCCTAAGATTCAGGATGCTCAATGCCTGTTAACTCATCAGCGTTCCTCTAGTTCCTAGGCTGTCTTGACTAACCCTTTTCCCTAAGGGCAAAGAATGCTTGCTAGCGCGAATGCAAATAATGGAGCTCCCACAAGGGGCAACCAGGAGGGGGAAATTCTTCAAATGTATACATGATGAATGTTCACATTGATGTCGCTATGATATCACATGATTATGGTGAATCTGGATCTTCAAAGGCTAAGGTTTCTTATGATACTTATGAGCCACTCCATGTTGAGAGGCCCATGGTTGAGCCTATACGTCGCATGTCGAAAGGTTCTGCTAAACATTCGAAAATCAACCCTAATGCCAAGGCAGCCCAGAACTAATCCATTTTAGAAGATCTGGCTCATATTCCTTGTGCTATGTCCACGTTGGAGGTACTCCAGTCATTACCAACACAAAGGAGCATTTCTCACTAAGATCAGGGAAATAGATCCAAAGAAATCTCTTATGATCACATTTGATATGTCAAATCTTAAGAATAGGCTTCCTCATCATATGGATTTTCTGATCAAATCTACGTATCAGAAAATCAATATTTTTTTAATTGTAATTGATGAAGGGGCTTCTACATGTGTCATGTCTATCTCATGTTTGAAAGCTATTGGATTGCCTCAAGTTGTTCCTTCACCTACTCTCTTGACTACATTTGATGGCCATTATCACAGGCCACATAGCATTTTTCCTATGTTTCCCATCTGATTTTAGGGCAAGGTTGTCAATATAGAAGTAGAAATAGTTGATGCCAATTTGGCCTATAACCTTCTACTAGGACGAAATTTTATTTATGAGATGGATGCCATTGCTTCTGTTGGGGTTCCCATGTTTTGGCTAGATTGGCAAGACCAAAAGATGAGACAACATCATAACCACTTTGGGGCCCTAGGATCTAGCCCTCCTGGACCCGGAGAGGGATCTCTCCAATAAAACAAAGAATGATATATCTCTTTGAAGCTCAATATGAGGTTTAGGCTAGTTATGAAGCACAGGGGGTTTTAACATCATTTTTTTGGTTGTTTGCTGGGTTGGTCATGAGATCATAGACTGAGAAGGTAATGGAAAGAAAGGAGCAAAGTAGTAGGACAATTTGGTAAAAGAGGATAGGTCAAGAAAGTTCCATCCATTGGGCTATGGAGTCATGAAAGGGAATTACTTGCAAACCAATAGCTAAGGATTTCAGAGGGCAAGTCATCTATACTAAAGGATCTTTTAGATAGATGGTGGAATGGAACATTAAGGATTGAAAGTGAGAGAAGGAAAGAAACCCAAATTATGTCTATAGATTGGGTCAAAGGTCATTTAACTCCAGACCTACTTGGACATACTCATAGGCAAATCTCAATGGGGGAACAAAGGGTCAGCTTATAGATCGGACCAGAGTTCATTTAACTCTAGGTCTGCTTTAGCATGCTCCAAGGGAAAACAAATATAATTTTAACAGAGCCAGGGTCTATAGATCAGAGAAGGAATTTGAACCTTAAATGCTTTGACACCAGCAAGAGATCTTAGAAAGGCCAGCTGGTCGCACAAGGATCCTAGTGGACAAGGCTAACTCTAATCCCCAATATCCCAAGTCTTCCAGCTTAAACCCAACAAGAACAACTAAGGACAGATTTCATTAATTCATACATCAGCTAGCAGCATATGGAACTACTACACTAGTTAAATTAGTTTGAAATCAATCCTCAGATAACACATACAATAGAAAACATTGAAGGCAAGGAGAGCAGAGACATAGGGTACCTAACAAGGGTAAATCCTATGCCAGTTTTATGATGCAAGCCAGAATAAATGAATAGCATGAAAAATGTAATAAAACAATGTGATAAGAAAAACATCACCCGTAGTAATAGACCAGGATCCTGTGAAATTCTCTTGATTAATTGATGTGAAAAACCAGTCACATACACTGAGCTCAATGGCTAGTACAGTTCAAAATTTCTCCTCCCAGCCTACTACATTACAAACTACTCTGCTATTCCCTCCCAAGACTGTTCTAACAGCCAAAATGAATCCCTCTAACAGCAACAACAACAGCCGAACAACCCCATACAATGAGTTTCTTCATGGATTTTATAGCTGAATGAGAGACTGAGGGGGTAGATGGAAAACCAAATGTAGCATTAAAAATCGGAAGAGGAAGAGGGCTGAGGCCTCATTCTATTTTAAATTTTGGGCGTTTATCTCTGGCACTCTTTGAATGAAAGAGTGGTATTCGTCAGGCTTCCATTTACTCAAGGTATATCTTTGATGTACTTGCTGTAGCGTTCTGGTGAATTAAACAAAAGGGTAGAATAATGATGCTAGGGTCTGCCATACTTTGTAACAAATTCTTCTGATAGCATAGGACTGTTGTCAGGGCTGGAATTTCCTTAGGAACACGATATAGAATGAAGATAATATGGGCACATCGTCCTTTATGGAAAGAACATTCTGCTGATGTGAAAACTTGGTATTATTATTTTCTGTGCATTGGACCTTCTGATCAATCCTTGGGGTCTTCGATCTGGTACTATGCCTTTAAATACATGGATTAAGGCTCAAAAATCTTCAATCACATGCCTTAAACTCTTTGTTCTCCCACTAATACTCTTAGCCGCTCCATGATTTCCTCTGTCAGTGAAAATTGCGCTTTAATGGCTCTGCGGAGGTTTTACAGAGGTTAACCCTGTTCCTTAAATGGTAGCCATGTCATAACACCTTCCCAAGCCTTTCTCCATGATTTTCAATCTCTGCGCATGATCTTCCCTGCGTTCTCTATCACTGTAACAGTGACTGTGAACCATGGTGGTTTTTCGCCACCCGTAACCCTTCAAAACACACAAACTCGTCAAGAAAAATCATGCTGGAGGGGGATGCTGAAATGATAATGCAGCATGGATGAAGGACGATGAATGCAGTGGCTACTATGGAGGAAAACCATGGAATAGCGGGAGGTGAATGGGAAGACGTCGAGATGGAAAAAACATTAAACTTTGACCTTGGAATGAAAAATGAAGGGAACATATGACAATGCGACGGAAACATATGAAATGGATGACGTGGTGGGACTGGGTCAGTGGCGGGCATGCATTAAATCCAGACCATCCAATCTCAAGTAGAGATCGACGGTGGAAAACATAGCGGAGGGTGATGGATGGTGGGCCAGGGGTAATGTTTGCCTTGGATTAACTCCCGCACAACTTCGTGGTGCGACTACCGTCGAATGGCCCGCCCCAGATAGGACGGTGTACAAAAATATCGTGGTGGATCTAGAGACGAACGTTAACGCGCGATGGAGGGTGGTTTCTAAACAATGAGTGGAGCCACGCGTTAGGCGGTGAGTGGAATTGCTCTGAAATGAAAAATATCGCCTGCCCTCCGAAGGCAGTGCGATGGAAACTGGTGGTTTTCTGCACGGTGTTTTGGCGCGGGGACCACCAGGGTGGATGAACACATACCGTTGATCGGCGGGTTGAATGAACAGTTTTTATGCGATATGAGGGGCAAACGGAGTGGGCCACAGGCGATGCGCTGTTCTATGAAGACCGTCCAATCTAAAGAGATCAACGACTAATAATGCGCTTGATATCTGTCTGCAGTAAGCGCCCCCCGGGCTGGCGCTTGGTTCTAGAGCCCAGGTCACGTGGAGAAAAGGTTGAGGGGGCTAGGGCCGAAAGGGGGCTAAGACCTATATATGTCCAAATGTGGGTTTTTTGGCCCATTTGAATGCAACTTGAGGCTAGGAAAGGGTAACGATAGAGGGAATAAGGGTTTATTAAACCAAATCAGGGGTGTGTGTAGGATTTAGAGGGGATTTTGTGAGGATTTAGAAGGTACAAAGGGGAACTTTAACAAAGGGGAAAAAGGGTTGAAAAGGGAAATTTTGCATGGATACAAGGGATACATGTAGGCATTTTGGAGCATAATTTTTACAATCAGTGAGGCTTATTGACTTAGAAACAACAGAGGAAATAAATCATAGGGCAGAGGGCATGAAGATGCTTTCAAGGATTATGTGTATTCAGGGGAGATGCATTCCTTGAAGGTTCAAAAACAATTTAGCCCCACGCTTGCTTGTCAAGAAATTTATAAGGGGCTGACAGTGGCTCCACATGGGGATGGCTTCTTCTTTAAGTAGTCAATAATTCAGAACATGATCTTTGGTGTAGGCCAGATTCTTGGTACTTGACCCATCCATTTTCTCTCTTAGATCAACTGCCACAAATTGTGAAGGCATCAAATCAGCAGAAAAATTCTCAGACAATCGACCTACCCATCCTACAATCCTAGCATTTTTTCTTCCAGGGTGCATTTGGACTAGCAGACATTAAAAACAACTAACTACATGCTCACAAACTGAGCTTTATTGAGATTTTCCTACCTACCCTACTCTAACTGGAATATTTACAAGTTTAGCTTACAAACAATGTCTTCCAATGTAACCAGTCCATCAAGTGATCCCATGACTGGTCTTTATTGCTCAACTCCTTGAGCATGCTGGATAGGCAGGGATGCTCCCACTCTTTTTGTTCCACAATAGCATATTTTAAGAATTTCATTTCTGTCTGCAACGTGCTGCTCAAAAATACCTTTGGTCCTTCTTCAAATGTTTGCAAGAAATGAACATAAGGATCATGAAATGATACCTGGTCATGGATATCTTGCAGGAAGGCTTCAACCAAGATTTCTTCTTCTTCCACTGGATCAAGAACAAGACTCTCTTGAAAAAGAGAATCTCCCTCCACTTCTTCATTTTCTGAACCGGAGGAATCATCATATATGGCAGTGTTGTCCTCTTGGAGCTCTAATATATTCTGCTCTGATGTGCTGAGCTCTGTGAACAGATCTATGGATTCTTGAGCAGCGGTGTGTTCCATTTCTTCCTCCTTTTCAAGAGAAGGCCCCTTAATTTCAATCTTCTCAGAAATTTCTTCTTTGCTTACCTCCTCATCTTCTGAAAAGGAAATCTATTGTTTCCCAGTCTCATTGATGATCTGTGGTAAAGCAGAATGAAGATTCAAGGAATCTTCATCTGCTATTATACTATCGTAGCTCTCCCCATCAGTATCATAAATAGCCTGCATTGGCTCATTACTCCCTGGAAATAAAGGGAACTGATTCTCCTCCCATAAATCTACTAATGATGACCGTGCAAGATCATCCTCTGTTTGGAGAAAATCATCATCAGATAGATCAAAAATAGGAGAATCATGAATGTAAGTAATGCTACCAATCATACATACTAGATTATCAGCTGTTCTTTCTTCTTTCTGATTTACATGTGAGCTTTCCAATTCTGTACAACAAAGCTCATCAGATGAATGGACAAGAATGTCTGATCTGTAAAAAAATTCAGAGGTTGGTTGTCCATTGATGATCTGATCTATTTCCTCTTCTGTCAAAGGGGAAGATGGTCTTGTGTTCCATTGCGCAGAAATGTAGCAGCTCTATGTTTTCTTTGAAGAATGGATTTGAGGTAGAATGCCATCTGAACCCTCAACTGCAAGGGGTGATGGATCAACATCTAAGTTTTCAGTAACATCTTGAGTAATGTCTACGGTCTCTTGAATTTTTTCTTCCTCGGCTGATTCATCCATGTTCTTATGATAGCTAGGGTGCATATGAAATTCTTGAATGGCTGTTAATAGATCTTCAGGATGCATATTAACCAAATCCTCATCAATATCTAACAGGTACTGTATGATATTCTTAGATTGATCACAACAATCCCATGATAAGGATGGAGAGTTTCCTTTATAATTCTTGTAAAATACTTGGTGCATGTCCCTTAAAGAAAACAAACTCTGAGGTTCTAACCATTCATACCAGACCCTAGCTTTTCCTTCTAATGTTGCCATGAAAATTTTCATTAGGCAGTATTCATGCCATTCATCTTTAAATTTCCAAACATGTATAAGAAACTTGATGAGATGTAGCAAGGGGTCATCAACGTTTTCACCCTGAAAGGTAGGCAGGTTTTTTAACCAGACCAATTCAGGCATTTTGTGTGGGAATCCAGGGATATGCTCCCTACTCATTGGGGCATATCTTCTCTGTATGCGTGGAAGCATGTTTTTAAATCAGAAAGAGGTCACTATATCTGGTCAACCAATTCAGAGTCTTCTACCAGTGGAGTCATTTGGTCTTCTAGGAGTTATGGAGTGTGGAGTCGCCAGGTGGAGGTATATGAATTTTTGAAGCAGGATGTTGTCCACCATCAACAATTGAATTCCAATCAAACCAGAGATTCTGGGTCTTTGAGTGCCTAAAAGTATGTAAGATAAATCCACTCAATTCCCCAGCGGAGTCACCATTATGTTGTGGTTCCCATGTTTTGGCTAGATTGGCAAGACCAAAAGATGAGACAACATCATAACCACTTTGGGGCCATAGGATCTAGCCTTCCTGGAACCAAAGAGGGTTCTCTCCAATAAAACAAAGAATGATATATCTCTTTGAAGCTCAATATGAGGTATTAGGCTATTTATAAAGCACAGGGGGTTTTAACATGATTTGGTTGGTTGTTTGCTGGGTTGGTCATGAGATCATAGACTGAAAAGGTAATGGAAAGAAAGGAGCGAAGCAGTAGGACGTTTTGGTAAAAGACGATAGGTCAAGAAAGTGCCATCCATTGGGCTATGGAGTCATGAAAGGGAATTACTTGCAAACCACTAGCCAAGGCTTTCATAGGGCAAGTCATCTATACTAAAGGATCTTTTAGATAGATGCTGGAATGGAACATTAAGGATTGAAAGTGAGAGAAGGAAAGAAACCCAGTTTCTGTCTATAGATCGGGTCAGAGGTCATTTAACTCCAGACCTTCTTGGACATGCTCATAGGAAACTCTCAATGGGGGAACAAAGGGGTAGCTTATAGATCATACCAGAGGTAATTTAACTCCAGGTCTGCTTTAGCATGATCCAAGGGAAAACAAAGATAAGTTTAATAGAGCCAGGGTCTATAGATCAGAGAAGGACTTTGAACCTTCAATGCTTTGACACCAGCAAGAGATCTTAGAAAGGCCAGCTGGTCGCACAAGGATCCTAGTGGACAGGGCTAACTCTAATCCCTAGTATCCCAAATCTTCCAGCTTAAACCCAACAAGAACAACTAAAGACATATTTCATTAATTCATACATCAGCTAGATGCATATGGAACTAATACACTGGTTAAATTAGTTTGAAATCAATCCTCAGATAACACATACATCACAAAACATTGAAGGCAAGGAGAGCAGAGACATAGGGTACCTAACAAGGGTAAATCCTATGCCATTTTTCTGATGCGAGCCAGAAGAAATGAACAGCATGAAAAATGTAATAAAACAATATGATAAGAAAAACATCACCCTTAGTAATAGACCAGGATCCTGTGAAATTTTCTTGATTAATTGATGTGCAAAACCAGTCACATACACTGAGCTCAATGGCTAATACATTCCAAAATTTATCCTCCCAGCCTACTACATTACAAACTACTCTGCTATTCCCTCCCAAGATTGTTCTAACAGTCAAAATGAATCCCTCTAACAGCAACAACAAAAACCGAACAACCGCCTACAATGAATTTCTTCATGGATTTTATAGCTGAATGAGAGACTGAGGGGGTAGATGGAAAACTAAATGTAGCATTAAAACTGAGAAGAGGAAGAGGGTTGAGGCCTCGTTCTATTTTAAATTCTGGGCGTTTATCTCTGGCACTCTTTGAATGAAAGAGTGGTCTTCGTCAGGCTTCCATTTACTCAAGGTATGTCTTTGATGTACTTGCTGTAGCGTTCTAGTGAATTAAAAAAAAGGGTAGAATAATGATGCTAGGGTCTGCCATAGTTTGTAACAAATGCTTCTGATAGCATAGGACTGTTTTCAGGGCTGGAATTTCCTCAGGAACACGTTATAGAATGGAGATAGTATGGGCACATCGTCCTTTCTGGAAAGAACATTCTGCTGATGTGAAAACCTGGTATTATTATTCTCTGTGCATTGGACCTTATAATCGATCCTCGAGGTCTTTGATCTGGTTCTCTGCCTTTAAATACATGGATTAAGGCTAAAAAATCTTCAATCACATGCGTTAAACTCTCTGTTCTCCCACTAATACTCTTAACTGCTCCATGATTTCCTCTGTCAGTGAAAACTGCGCTTTAATGGCTCTGCGGAAGTTTTACAGAGTTTAACCCTGTTCCTTAAATGGTATTCATGTCATAACACCTTCCCAGGCCTTTCTCCATGATTTTCAATCTCTGTGCATGATCTTCCTTACGTTCTCTATCACTGTAACAGTGACTGTGAAACATGGCGGTTTTTCGCCGCCCGTAACCCTGAAAACACACAAACTCGTTAAGAAAAATCATGCTGGAGGGGGATGCTGTGGGTGACTGCTGAAATGGTAATGCGACATGGATGAAGGACGATCAATGTAGCAGCTTCTGTGGAGGAAAACCAAGGAACAATGGGAGATGCATGGGAAGACGTCGAGATGGACAAAACATTAAACTTTGACCTTCGAATGAAAAACGAAGGGAACATACGAAAATTTGACGGAAACATATGAAATGTATGATGTGGCGGGACCGGGTCAATGGCAGGCATGTATTAAATCCGGACCGTCCGATCTCAGGTAGATATCGATGGTGGAAAACATAGTGGAGGGCGATGGATTGTGGGCGAGGGGTACTGTTTGCCTTGGATTAACTGCAGCGCAACTTCGTGGTGCGACTGCTGTCGGATGGCCCGCCCCAGATCGAATGGTGTACAAGAATATCACGCCGGATCTGTAGACAAACTTTAACGTGTGATGGAGGGTGGTTTCTGAACAGTGAGCAGAGCCACGCGTCAGGTGGTGAGTGGAATCACTCCGAAATGAAAAATACTGCCCGCCCTCCAAAGGCGGTGCGATGGAAACCGACAGTTTTCTGCACGGTGTTTTGGTGCAGGGACCACCGAGGTGGGTGAACACGGACCGTTGATCAGCGGGTTGAATGAATGGTTGTGATGCGATCTGAGGGGAAAACGGAGTGGGCCACGGGCGCTGCGCTATTTTGCGAATACCGTTCGATCTAAACAGATCGACGGCTAATAATGCGCCCGATATCTGTCTGCGGTAAGCGCCCCCGGGCTGGCGCTTGGTTCTAGTGCCCAGGTCATGTGGAGAAAAGGTTGAGGGGGCTAGGGCCGAAAGGGGGCTAAGACCCATATATGTCCAAATGTGGGTTTTTTGGCCCATTTTAATGCAATTTGAGGCTAGGAAAGGGTAACGATAGAGGGAATAAGGGTTTATTAAACCAAACTAGGGGTGTGTGTAGGATTTAGAGGGGATTTTGGGAGGATTTAGAAGGTACAAAGGGGAACTTTAACAAAGGGGAAAAAGGGTTGAAACGAGACATTTTGCAGGGATACAAGGGATAAATGTAGGCCTTTTGGAGCACAATTTTTACAATCAGTGAGGCTTATTGACTTAGAAACAGCAGAGGAAATAAATCACAAGGCAGAGGGCATGAAGAGGCTTTCAAAGATGATGTTTCTTTAGGGGAGATGAATTCCTAGAAAGCTAAAAAAAAAATTAGCCCCCCGCTTGCTTGTCAAGAAATTTATAGGGGGCTAATAGTGGCTCCACATGGGGATGGATTCTTCTTGAAGGAGTCAAGAATTCAGAACATGATCTTTGGTGTAGGCCAGATGCCTGGTACTTGACCCATCCATTTTCTCTCTTAGATCAACTGCCAAAAATTGTGAAGACATCAAATCAACAGAAAAATTCTCAAACAATCTACCTACCCATCCTACAATCCTAGAATTTTTTCTTCCAAGGTGCATTTGGACTAGCAGACATTAAAAACAACTAACTACATGCTCACAGACTAAGCTTTATTGAGCTTCTCATACCTACCCTACTCTGAATGGAATATTTACAAGTCTAGCTTACAAACAATGTCTTCCAATGTATCTAGTCCATCAAGTGATCCCATGAATGGTCTTTCTTTCTCAACTCCTTGAGCATGCTGGATAGGCAGGGATGCTCCCACTCTTTTTTTTCCACAATAGCAGCTTTTAAGAATTTCCTTTCTGTCTGCAACGTGCTGCTCAAAAATACCTTTGATCCTTTTTCAAATGTTTGCAAGAAATGAACAAGGATCATGAAATGATACCTGGTCATGGATATCTTGTAGGCAAGCTTCAACCAGGATTTCTTCTTCTTCCACTGGATCAAGAAAAATACTCTCTTGAGAAAGAGAATCTCCCTCCTCTTCTTCATTTTTTGAACCGGAGGACTCATCATATATGGCAGTGTTTTCCTCTTGGAGCTCTAATATATTCTTCTCTGATGTGCTGAGCTCTGTGAACAGATCTATGTATTCTTGAGCAGCGGTGTATTCCATTTCTTCCTCCTTTTCAAGAGAAGGCCCCATAATTTCGATCTGCTCATAAATTTCTTCTTTGCTTACCTCCTCATCTTCTGAAAAGGAAAGTTGCTGTTTTCCAGTCTCACTGATGATCTGTGGTAAAGCAGAATGAAGATTCAAGGAATCTTCATATGCTATTATACTATTGTAGCTCTCCCCATCAGTATCATAAATAGATTGCATTGGCTCATTACTCCCTGGAAATAAAGGGAGCTGATTCTCCTCCCATAAATCTACTAATGATGACCCTGCAAGGTCATCCTTTGTTTGGATAAAATAATCATCAGATAGATCAAAAATAGGATAATCATGAATGTAAGTAATTCTACCAATCATACATACTGGATTATCAGCTATTCTTTCTTCATTATGATTTACATGTGAGCTTTCCAACTCTGTACAACAAAGCTCATCAGATGAATGGACAAGAATGTCTGATCTGTAAAAATATTCAGAGGCTGGCTGTCCATTGATGATCTGATCTATTTCTTCTTCTGTCAAAGGGGAATATGGTCTTGTGTTCCTTTGTGCAGAAGTGCATCATCTCTATGTTTCCTTTGAAGACTGGATTTGAGGTAGAATTTCATCTGAAGCCTGAACTGCAAGGGATGATGGATCAACATCTAAGTTTTCAGGATCATCTTGAGGAATTTCTACAGTCTCTTGAATTTTTTCTTCCTCAGCTGATTCATCCATGTTCTTGTGATAGGTATGGTGCATATGAAATTCTTGAATGGCTGTGAACAGATCTTCTGGATGCATATTAACCAAATCCTCATCAATATCTAACAGGTACTATATGATATTCTTAGATTGATCACAACAATCCCATGATAAGGATGGAGAGTTTCCTTTATAATTCTTGTAAAATACTTGGTGCATGTCCCTTAAATAAAACAAACTCCGAAGTTCTAACCATTCATACCAGACCCTAGCTTTTCCTTCTAATGTTTCCATGAAAATTTTCATTAGGCAGTCTTCATGCCATTCAACTTTAAATTTCCACACATGTATATGAAACTTGATGAGATGTAGCAAGGGGTCATCAGCGTTTTCACCCTGAAAGGTAGGTAGGTTTTTTTACCAGTCCACTTCAGGAATTTTGTGTGGGAATCCAGGGATATGCTCCCTACTCATTGGGGCATATCTTCTCTGTATGCGTGGAAGCATGTTTGTAAATCAGAAAGAGGTCATTGTATCTGGTCAACCAGTTCAGAGCCTTCTACCAGTGGAGTCATTTGGTCTTCTAGGAGTTATGGAGTGTGGAGTCGCCAGGTGGATGTATATGAATGTTTGAAGTAGGATGATGTCCACCATCAACAATTGAATGCCAATATAACCAGAGACTCTGGGTTTTTGAGTGCCTAAGAGTATGTAAGATAAATGCACTCAATTGCCCAGTGGAGTCACCATTATGTTGGGGTTCCCATGTTTTCGCTAGATTGGCAAGACCAAAAGATGAGACAACATCATAACCACTTTGGGGCCCTAGGATCTAGCCCTCCTGGACCCGGAGGGGGATCTCTCCAATAAAACAAAGAATGATATATCTCTTTGAAGCTCAATATGAGGCATTAGGCTAGTTATGAAGCACAGGGTGTTGTAACATGATTTGGTTGGTTGTTTGCTGGGTTGGTCTTGAGATCATAGACTGAGAAGGTAATGGAAAGAAAGGAGCGAAGCAGTAGGACATTTTGGTAAAAGAGGATAGGTCAAGAAAGTTCCATCCATTGGGATATGGAGTCATGAAATGGAATTACTTCCAAACCACTAGCCAAGGCTTTCAAAGGGAAAGTCATCTATACTAAAGGATATTTTAGATAGATGGTGGAATGGAACATTAAGGATTGAAAGTGAGAGAAGGAAAGAAACCCAGTTTCTGTCTATAGATCGGGTCAGAGGTCATTTAACTCTAGACCTGCTTGGACATACTCATAGGCAACTCTCAATGGGGGAATAAAGGGGCAGCTTATAGATCGGACCAGAGGTCATTTAACTCTAGGTCTGCTTTAGCATGCTCCAAGGGAAAACAAAGAGAAGTTTAGCAGAGTCAGGGTCTATAGATCAGAGAAGGACTTAGAACCTTCAATGCTTTGACACCAGCAAGAGATCTTAGAAAGGCCATCTGGTCGCACAAGGATCCTAGTAGACAGGGCTAACTCTGATCCCCAGTATCCCAAATATTCCAGCTTAAACCCAACAAGAACAACTAAAGACAGATTTCATTAATTCATACATCAGCTAGCAGCATATGGAACTACTACACTGGTTAAATTAGTTTGAAATCAATCCTCAGATAATGCATACAGCAGAAAACATTGAAGGCAAGGAGAGTAGAGACATAGGGTACCTAACAAGGGTAAATCATATGCCAGTTTTCTGATGCGAGCCAGAAGAAATGAACAGCATGAAAAATTTAATAAAACAATGTGATAAGAAAAACATCACCCGTAGTAATAGACCAAGATCCTGTGAAATTTGCTTGATTAATTGATGTGCAAAACCAGTCACATACACTGAGCTCAATGGCTAATACAGTCCAAAATTTCTCCTCCCAGCCTACTAAATTACAACCTACTCTTCTATTCCCTCCCAAGACTATTCTAACTGTCAAAATGAATCCATCTAGCAGCAACAGCAACAACCGAACAACCCCCTACAATGAGTTTCTTCATGGATTTTATAGCTGAATGAGAGAGTGAGGGGGTGGATGGAAAACTAAATGCAGCATTAAAACTCAGAAGAGGAAGAGGGCTGAGGCCTCATTCTGTTTTAAATTCTGGGCGTTTATCTCTGGCACTCTTTGAATGAAAGAGCGGTCGTCGTTTGGCTTCCATTTACTCAAGGTATGTCTTTGATGTACTTGCTATAGCGTTCTGGTGAATTAAAAAAAAAGGTAGAATAATGATGCTAGGGTCTGCCATACTTTGTAACAAATTCTTCTGATAGCATAGGATTGTTGTCAGGGTTGGAATTTCCTCAAGAACACGATATAGAATGGAGATAGTATGGGCACATCGTCCTTTATGGAAAGAACATTCTGCTGATGTGAAAACCTGGTATTATTATTTTCTGTGCATTGGACCTTCTGATCGATCCTCGGGGTCTTTGATCTGGTACTCTACCTTTAAATACATGAATTAAGGCTAAAAAATCTTCAATCACATGCCTTAAACTCTCTGTTCTCCCACTAATACTCTTAGCTACTCCATGATTTCCTCTGTCAGTGAAAACTGCACTTTAATGGCTCTGCAGAGGTTTTACAGAGTTTAACCCTGTTCCTTAAATGGTATTCATGTCTTAACACCTTCCTAGGCCTTTCTCCATGATTTTCAATCTCTGCGCATGATCTTCCCTGTGCTCTATGTCACTGTAACAATGACTATGAACCATGGCAGTTTTTCGCCGCCCGTAACCCTGCAAAACACACAAACTCGTTAAGAAAAATCATGCTGGAGGGGGATGCTGTGGGTGACTACTGAAATGGTAATGCGGCATGGATGAAGGAAGATGAATGCAGCGGCTACTGTGGAGGAAAACCATGGAACGATGGGAGATGCATGGGAAGACGTCGAGATGGACAAAAAATTAAACTTTGACCTTGGAATGAAAAACAAAGGGAACATACCACAATGCAATGCAAACATATGAAATGGATGACGTGGCGAGACCGGGTCAATGGCAGGCAGGCATTAAATCCGGACCGTCTAATCTCAGGTAGATATGGACGGTGTAAAATGTAGTGGAGGGTGATCGATGGTGGGCCAGGGGTACTGTTTGCCTTGGATTAACTCCCGCGCAACTTCATGGTGCGACTGTCGTCGGATGGCCGGCCCCAGATCAGACGATGTACAAAAATATCATGTCGGATCTGTAGACGAATGTTAATGAGCGATGGAGGGTGGTTTCTGAACAATGAGTGGAGCCATGCGTCAAGCGGTGAGTGGAATCGCTCCGAAATGAAAAATACCGCCCACCCTCCGAAGGCGGTGCGATGGAAACCAGGGGTTTTCTGCATGGTGTTTTGGTGTGGGGACCACAGGGGTGGGTGAACACGGACCATTGATTGGCGGATTGAATGAACGGTTGTGATGTGATTTGAGGGGCAAACAGAGTGGGCCATGGGCGCTGCGCTGTTCTACGAAGACTGTCCGATCTAAACAGATCGACGGCTAATAATGCGCCTGATATTCGTCTGCGGTAAGCGCTCCCCGAGCTGGCACTTGGTTCTAGCGCCCAGGTCATGTGTAGAAAAGGTTGAAGGGGCTAGGGCCGAAAGGCGGCTAAGACCCATATATGTCCAGATGTGGGTTTTTTGCCCCATTTTTAATGCAATTTGAGGCTAGGAAAGGGTAACGATAGAGGGAATAAGGGTTTATTAAACCAAACTAGGGGTGTGTGTAGGATTTAGAGGGGATTTTTGGAGGATTTAGAAGGTACAAAGGGGAACTTTAACAAAGGGGGAAAAGGGTCAAAAGGGACATTTTGTAGGGATACAAGGGATAAATGTAGGCCTTTTGGAGCACAATTTTTACAATCAGTGAGGCTTATTGACTTAGAAACAATAGAGGAAATAAATCATAGGGTAGAGGGCATAAAGAGGCTTTCAAGGATGATGTGTCTTTAGGGGAGATGCTTTCCTTAAAGGCTCAAAAACAATTTAGCCCCCCGCTTGCTTGTCAAGAAATTTATAGGGGGCTAATAGTGTCTCCACATGGGGATGGCTTCTTCTTGAAGGAGTCAAGAATTCAGAACATGATCTTTGGTGTAGGCCAGATGCCGGGTAATTGACCCATCCATTTTCTCTCTTAGATCAACTGCCACAAATGTGAAGACATCAAATCAGCAGAAAAATTCTCAAACAATCTACCTACCATCCTACAATCCTATCATTTTTTCTTCCAGGGTGCATTTGGACTAACAGACATTAAAAACAACTAACTACATGCTCACAAACTGAGCTTTATTGAGATTTTCCTACCTACCCTACTCTAACTAGAATATTTACAAGTCTAGCTTACAAACAATGTCTTCAAATGTAACCAGTCCATCAAGTGATCCCATGACTGGTCTTTATTGCTCAACTCCTTGAGCATGCTGGATAGTTAGGGATGCTCCCACTCTTTTTGTTCCACAATAGCAGCTTTTAAGAATTTCCTTTCTATCTGCAACGTGCTGCTCAAAAATACCTTTGATCCTTCTTCAAATGTTTTCAAGAAATGAATATAAGGATCATGAAATGATACCTAGTCATGGATATCTTGTAGGTAGGCTTCAACCAGGATTTCCTCTTCTTCCACTAGATCAAGAACAAGACTCTCTTGAGAAATAGAATCTCCCTCCTCTTCTTCATTTTCTGAACTGGAGGACTCATCATATATGGCAGTGTTGTCCTCTTGGAGCTCTAATATATTCTGCTCTGATGTGCTGAGTGCTGTGAACAAATATATGTATTCTTGAGTAGGGGTATGTTCCATTTCTTCCTCCTTTTCAAGAGAAGGCCCCTTAATTACGATCTGCTCAGAAATTTCTTCTTTGCTTACCTCCTCATCTTCTGAAAAGGAAAGCTGTTGTTTTCCAGTCTCAGTGATGATCTGTGGTAAAGTAGAATGAATATTAAACGAATTTTCATCTGCTATTATACTATCATAGCTCTCTCCATCAGTATCATAAATAGTCTGCATTGGCTCATTACTCCCTGGAAATAAAGGGAACTGATTCTCATCCCATAAATCTACTAAATATGACCTTGCAAGATCATCCTCTGTTTGGAGAACATCATCATCAAATAGATCAAAAATAGGAGAATCATGAATGTACGTAATGCTACCAATCAGACATACCAGATTATCAGCTATTCTTTCTTCATTCTGATTTACATGTGAGCTTTCCAACTCTGTAAAACAAAGCTCATCAGATGAAGGGACAAGAATGTCTGATCTGTAAAAAAATTCATAGGCTGGCTATCCATTAATGATCTGATCTATTTCTTCTTCTGTAAAAGGGGAAGATGGTCTTTTTTTCCTTTGTGCAGAAGTGCAGCAGCTCTCTGTTTCCTTTGAAGAATGGATTTGAGGCAGAATTTCATCTGAAGCCTAAACTGCAAGGGATGATGGATCAACATCTAAATTTTCAGGAACATCTTGAAGAATGTCTACGGTCTCTTGAATTTTTTCTTCCTTAGTTGATTCATCCATGTTCTTGTGATAGCTAGGGTGCATATGAAATTCTTGAATGGCTGTTAACAAATCTTCAGGATGCATATTAACCAAATCCTCATGAATATCTAGCAGGTACTGTATGATATTCTAAGATTGATCACAACAATCCCATGATAAGGATGGAGAGCTTCCTTTATAATTCATGTAAAATACTTGGTGCATGTCCCTTAAAGAAAACAAACTCCGAGGTTCTAACCATTCATACCAGACCCTAGATTTTCCTTCTAATGTTGCCATGAACATTTTCATTAGGCATTCTTCATGCCATTCAACTTTAAATTTCCACACATGTATATGAAACTTGACGAGATGTAGCAAGGGGTCATCAACGTTTTCACCCTGAAAGGTAGGCAGGTTTTTTAACCAGTCCACTTCAGGAATTTGTGTGGGATTCCAGGGATATCCTCCTTACTCATTGGGGCATATCTTCTCTGTATGCATGGAAGCATGTTTGTAAATCAGAAAGAGTTCACTGTATCTGGTCAACCAGTTCAGAGTCTTCTACCAGTGGAGTCATTTGGTCTTCTAGGAGTTATGGAGTGTGGTGTCGCCAGGTGGATGTATATGAATGTTTGAAGCAGGATGTTGTCCACCATCATCAATTGAATGCTAATCTAACCAGAGATTTTGGGTCTTTGAGTGCCTAAGAGTATGTAAGATAAATCCACTCAATTCCCTAGTGGAGTCACCATTATGTTGGGGTTCCCATGTTTTGGCTAGATTTGCAAGACCAAAAGATGAGACAACATCATAACTACTTTGGAGCCCTAGGATCTAGCCCTCCTGGACCTGGAGAGGGATCTATCCAATAAAACAAAGAATGATATATCTATTTTAAGCTCAATATGAGGTATTAGGCTAGTTATGTATCACAAGGGGTTTTAACATGATTTGGTTGGTTGTTTGTTGGGTTGGTCATGAGATCATAGATTGAGAAGGTAATGGAAAGAAAGGAGCGAAGCAGTAGGACATTTTGGTAAAAGAGCGTAGGTCAAGAAAGTGCCATCCATTGGGCTATGGCGTCATGAAAGGGAATTACTTGTAAACCACTAGCCAAGGCTTTCAGAGGGCAAGTCATCTATACTAAAGGATCTTTTAGATAGATGGTGGAATGGAAAATTATGGATTGAAAGTGAGAGAAGGAAAGCAACCCAGTTTCTGTCTATAGATCGGGTTAGAGGTCATTTAACTCCAGACCTTCTTGGACATACTCATAGGAAACTCTCAATGGGGGAACAAAGGGGCAGCTTATAGATCGGACCAGAGGTCATTTAACTCCAGGTCTGCTTTAGCATGCTCTAAGGGAAAATAGAGATAAGTTTAACAGAGCCAGGGTCTATAGATCAGAGAAGGACTTTGAACCTTTAGTGCTTTGACACCAGCAAGAGAGCTTAGAAAGGCCAGCTGGTCGCACAAGGATCCTAGTGGACAGGGCTAACTCTAATCCCCAGTATCCCAAATATTCCAGCTTAAACCCAACAAGAACAACTAAAGACATATTTCATTAATTCATACATCAGCTAGCAGCATATGGAACTACTACACTGGTTAAATTAGTTTGAAATCAATCCTCAGATAACACATACAACAGAAAACATTGAAGGCAAGGAGAGCAGAGACATAGGGTACCTAACAAGGGTAAATCCTATGCCAATTTTTTGATGCGAGCCAAAAGAAATGAACAACATGAAAAATGTAATAAAACAATGTGATAAGAAAAACATCACCCATAGTAATAGACCAGGATCCTGTGAAATTTGCTTGATTAATTGATGTGAAAAACCAGTCACATACACTAAGCTCAATGGCTAATACAGTCCAAACTTTCTCCTCCCAACCTACTATGTTACAAACTACTTTGCTATTCCCTCCTAACACTGTTCTAACAGTCAAAATGAATCCCTCTAACAGCAACAGCAACAACTGAACAACCCCCTACAATGAGTTTCTTCATGGATTTTATAGCTGAAAGAGAGACTGAGGGGGTATATGGAAAACTAAATGTAGCATTAAAACTCAAAAGAGGAAGAGGGCTGAGGCCTCATTCTATTCTAAATTATGGGCGTTTATCTCTGGCACTCTTTGAATGAAAGATTGGTCTTCGTCAGGCTTCCAGTTACTCAAGGTATGTCTTTGATGTACTTGCTGTAGCGTTCTGGTGAATTAAACAAAAGGGTAGAATAATGATGCTAGGGTCTGCCATACTTTGTAACAAATGCTTCTGATAGCATAGGACTATTTTCAGGGCTGGAATTTCCTCAGGAACATGGTATAGAATGGAGATAGTATGGGCACATCGTCCTTTATGGAAAGAACATTCTGCTGATGTGAAAACCTGGTATTATTATTTTCTATGCATTGGACCTTTTGATCGATCCTCAGGGTCTTCGATCTGGTACTCTACCTTTAAATACATGGATTAAGGCTCAAAAATCTTCAATCACATGACTTAAACTCTCTGTTCTCCCACTAATACTCTTAGCCTCTCCACGATTTCCTCTGTTAGTGAAAACTGTGCTTTAGTGGCTCTGTGGAGGTTTTACAGAGTTTAACCCTGTTCCTTAAATGGTAGTCATGTCATAACACCTTCCTAGGCCTTTCTCCATGATTTTGAATCTCTGTGCATGATCTTCCCTGCATTCTTTGTCACTGTAATAGTGACTGTGAACCATGGTGGTTTTTCGACACCCGTAACCCTGCAAAACACACAAACTCGTTAAGAAAAATCATGCTGGAGGGGGATGTTGTGGGTGACTACTGAAATCGTAACGCGGCATGGATGAAGGACAATGAATGCAGCAGCTACTGTGGAGGAAAACCATGGAATAGCGGGAGATGCATGGGAAGACATCGAGATGGACAAAACATTAAACTTTTACCTTGGAATGAAAAACGAAGGGAACATATGACAATGCGATGGAAACATATGAAATGGATGATGTGGTGGGACCAGGTCAATGGCGGCCATGCATTAAATTCGGACCGTCCGATCTCAGGTAGAGATCGATGGTGGAAAACGTAGCGAAGGGCGACAGATGGTGGGCCAGGGGTACTGTTTGCCTAAGATTAACTCCCGTGCAACTTCGTGGTGCGACTGCCATCGGATGGCCCGCCCCAGATCGGACGGTGTATAAAAATATCATGCCGGATCTGTAGACGAACATTAATGCGCGATGGAGGATGGTTTCTGAACAGTGAGCAGATCCATGCGTCAGGCGGTGAGTGGAATCACTCCAAAATGAAAAATACCGCCCGCCCTCCAAATGTGGTGCGATGGAAACCGGTGGTTTTCTGCACGGTGTTTTAGTGCAGGCACCACTGGGGTGGGTGAACATGGACCATTGATCGGCGGGTTGAATGAACGGTTGTGATGCGATCTGAGGGGAAAATGGAGTGGGCCATGGGCGTTGCGGTGTTCTGCAAAGACCGTCCGATCTGAACAGATCGACAGCTAATAATGTGTCGGATATCCGTCTGCGGTAAGCGCCCTCTGGGTTGGCGCTTGGTTCTAGCACCCAGGTCACATGGAGAAAAGGTTGAAGGGGCTAGGGCCGAAAGGGGGCTAAGACCCATATATGTCCAAATGTGGGTTTTTTGGCCCATTTTAATGAAAATTGAGGCTAGGAAAGGGTAACGATAGAGGGAATAAGGGTTTATTAAACCAAACCAGGTGTGTGTGTAGGATTTAGAGGGGATTTTGGAAGGATTTAGAAGGTACAAAGGGGAACTTTAACAAAGGGGAAAAAGGGTTGAAAAGGGACATTTTGCAGGGATACAAGGGATAAATGTAGGCCTTTTGGAGCACAATTTTTACAATCAGTGAGGCTTATTGACTTAGAAATAGTAGAGGAAATAAATCACAGGGTAGAGGGCATGAAGAGGCTTTTAAGGATGATGTGTCTTCAGGGGATATGCATTCCTTGAAGGCTCAAAAACAATTTAGCCCCCCGCTTGCTTGTCAAGAAATTTATAGGGGGCTAATAGCTTCATCATTATTTCGCATCCTATGTTTTCCCCATGAAGGGAGAATTGTTACGGTTCATCAAATCAACTATTCTCCAATATATCCCAATGCATCCTCTGTAATATCCCAAAAGGGAAATCAACAATATATGCATAGAAAACACATTTTTTAGAAATTTATGCATTAGAAGATGAATGAAGCCCATGGATTCATTAGATCTGACATTATAGAAATCAAATCTGAAACGAAATCAGAAACAAATCATTATAGCCTAGCTAAACAGGCCTCCCATGCTTAAAACAACCCAAAAATACAAAAACCCTAAGACTACTGCAACATAGAAATTACTGCAAAAAGTGACAGCGTAGTTTATGAGGGTTATACCTAGAAATATGAGATAAAAAATAGATCATCTTATATATTAATCAATGAGGGCCAAAAACAAAGATCTAACCTCTTTTACAGAAATCCAAGGTGACCTGACAAGGATTTCTTGATCAAAATTAAATACAGGAAGCATCTGCTGTAGATCTATGGCTAAATCATATTGTATGGTTGAAGCTCTGCATAAAAATGGTTGATCATGCAAAGAAATGGCTATAGCTCCTCCTAGTAGCTTTAAGGGAAAAAGGTTGATCCTACTTCAGGGAAACTAGCTCAAAATACAAGGGATTAAACCCCTCCACTGCAAAAACATAAGAAATAATGCATTTTCTACAAGGGACTACACCGTTGCTGAAGGTGACTACTTGGATTAACACTAGATAGTAGAAAATGTAGCACAATATGCTCCTCTTAGATCCCTTAAACAAGTTTTCCAAGAAGAAATTGGGAATTCCCGAATGATAAAACCATTGCACTAAACAGTGTAGAAAAATTAGCTAAACAACCAAAGAATGCAAGAAGTCTAAACAAAACACATACAAAATATAATCTTCAATAATCCCCATATGGCAGTCATTCCCTCTATTATATAGTTGATGAGATTCCTCACCATGGGTCCCCCCCAATTATGTGGTTACTTGTTGGAAAGATACTGAGAGGGGGGGGGGGGCGTGGGGTGAATCAGTATTTAGGATTTACTCAGATCTTTTTCCTTTTTCATTCTTTAATAACCCATATGCTACTTTAATGAAACAAAATCGCGTATATACGCGGATACCCTTTATAGAACTCGCGTATGCACAGAGATATTAATAAACAATCAATTCTTCACTTAGATCCTTGCATTTATTCATTCATCAGATGTTCATATAGCAGTAAACATGTGCAGTAATAACAAAATGAAACATCACACAAAATCATCACTCATGAACACCATGATTTTTAGGTGGAAACCCAAGTCGGGAGAAAACCACCGCTGCCGTTGTCTCAGTCTTCAAAATTTTATTATAGAGAAAACATCTTACAAACATGTACTGGTGCAGACTTATACCAGCACGCAGGCACCCACCTGCAGAAGGCTACAAGCTTCTCTCGTTTACTAGCCTCACCTGGAAGGGAGCAACAACCCCTTGCTCTCGTTTACCAGCCTCACCTGGAAGGGAGCTACTACCCCTGATATTAGCACCAGTCTCTACTGATAGAAAGCTTCTACTTTCAGACTGAAGGCTTCAACCCTCAGATCCACTGCAAATCACGTTTCATCAATTTTCAAACTCAATCCAACAACTCCAACACAAGCCTTTACTCTTCAACAAACATATTTTGCCCAATGCTACAAACAGAACAGTGAACCCACTGTAACCAGAATATCAGAGTTAACCCAGACTTCAGAACAGACATTTAGAAACACATTCAACTTTGAGACCCCATTAATTCAGATTCCATACGTGCTTTTATTATATCAGACCCGTGTATGTACGCGTGTTTCATAAGACGATCCCGCGTATTCTTCAGTAAATTCTTCAAATAAACCCTAACTGCCCATACGCACTTTTCCTTGAACAGAGCCGCGTATACACGCACTTTTCATGAAACTAACCTGCGTATGGATCTATAAAAGATAAATTTGCACAACAGATCAGATCTATGAACTTACCCAGATTTCTTCAACTTCTTCAACTGATTTGTGCCAGGTCTTCATCACTTCTTTTCAGATCATCCAAGAGATTCACCATTTCAAGATCTAGAGATCTTGAACCTTCATTGTGTTCATAGATGCATCATAGATTCAGGTCTATCAATTAAGAGCAGAGTTTAAACACGCAGATATACTTCAGAGTGAAGTATTCATTAAAGCCCAGACATATGCACCCCCACTCATGATCTACACAATGAATTTCTTCTCTTTATATAGGTTTACCTTTTTTCAATACCATGAGACAAAACTACATTACTTCCGATGGTATTCCTGGACGGGGTCACATAAACGAATCATTACTCAATACAATGGGTCAATACCATGGTGGTTACCCCTGGTTTTGCACTTTATGAGCGCTTTTTTCCCATACGCGACTTGGCACGTTATTACCCACGTGCATACACGACTTCTCCTAGACAAAACCGCGTATGCCTTGAGACATACTCTTTTCATCATGTTCTAGCACATACTGACATTCCTTCCATCCTTACCTTCTGTACTCATTGTATATACATCAGATTTACATCATTTAACAATTTCATCAAGAGATATTCCATCAGGGACAACTTCATCAAGTAGGTTGCCATCATCTTCATCAAGTGGGTTGCCATCAAGGACAACACTCAGCATCATATTGCCAAAAATCTCCCCCTTTGGACTTGATTGCAACCAAGATGGTGTTTGATCACCACAGCAGATAGATACATTAAGAATACAATGACTTCATGTCACTCTCCCCATTCTTTGACACCAAAACACCATGCCACTACCATGTCACTCTCCCCCTTTGACATCAAGGGAAAAGGGCGAACCAACACAAGGTTTTTCCCTTCATGTAGAAAGAAGCGTTCTGCAGATCTGATGTACACTGTAGTGACCATGCTCCCCCTGAGTTCATGCTGAACCTACAAACATATTTTTCAAAGAAGTACATGACTCTATGACCTTCCTATCACCAATGACTCATACTTACATCAAAGATCCATCCCTGTGGACTTACATATGAGACTCAAATACCCAACCAAGTGGGTTTACAAATTTGACTCAGCTACCCAACCAAGTGAGTTTAAAAATTTTGACAAGTCCTTACATGACTGAATATTACAATTTTACATCATGGGTCTCAATAAGACCGTTTCATCAAATTACAAATATGACTTTTCATAACCAATATCCAAGAGATCTCAAGAGAGAGATCACATTTCAGAACCATCATAATGCCAACAATGCATTATACTCAACAAGACTAGTGCTCCCCCTGAAAATGTTCATCCAAACATCATTTCCATATGTCCAAGGCTCCTCCTTAGCTTGTGCAATCTGAATACTTTTAACAGCAAGTCATCAGCAACAATCTCTGCATGATCTGTCTAGATCTCCGAATCATAAGACTTCCATCATATCCAAAAGATATTATTCATCAAATAAGCAATCTGGGCTCATCCATAATCTTCAACATAAGAAACCATGTATCATTTCATTAGCATGAGTATAAACAAAATAATGCTAACAGTACAGTCATTGGCAGTCAAACTGATGCTCCCCCTGAACCTCTGCTCCTGATCTTCAGCTGTCATCCCAATTCTCTTATCATCAATTCATACGCGACTGTGTCTGCTGTAAGTCGCGTGTATACACGACTTTTGTTCACATAACCCGCGTATGGAAAGTGAAGCATAGAAAGTTTCACATTCCTTCATCTCCTCCTGAACTTGTCCTTCTTGTACCTGTCTTCTTCATATCAGATGCTCTGTCAGAAATACATATAACTAGAATAATAAAACAGTGCTGCAAAATGCTGACCCCAACCAAAAATAGTCAGCAACTATCCATACGTAACTTTCTGGTCATATACTCGCGTATATACGCGACTGTGTTTCAGGAAACCTGCATATCCTATTTAATCTTCTGAATTTATGTAGATTTGTTCTTTTGACTGGCAGATAATACTCCTAGCTTCTGTCTTAGATGCTCGAACGCTTCCCTGGGCAGAGGTTTGGTAAAGATATCAGCAACTTGTTCTTTGGAGGGAACATACTCCAACTTCACCTTTTGTTCAAGCACGTGTTCACGTAAGAAGTGATACTTGATGGGAATGTGCTTGGTCTTTGAATGCATAATAGGATTATTTGAGATACTGATGGCACTTGTATTATCACACATAATAGAGATAGGAGAAGTACATTTGATTTGAAAATATCCCAAGGTTTGCATCATCCAAAGGAGTTGAGTGCAACAAGATGCGGCAGCCACATATTCTGCTTCAGCAGTAGATAAGGCAATAGAACTTTGCTTCTTATTGAACCAAGATACCAACCGAGGCCCCATATAGAATGCACCACCACTTGTGCTTTTTCGATCATCAACATTTCCAGCCCAATCTGCATCAGAGTAAGCATGAAGAGTAAGATCAACATTTTTTGGATACCATAGTCCAAAGTCTTGAGTTCCTTGCAGATATTTGAATATTCTTTTGACAGCCTGAAGATGAGACTCTTTTGGATTAGCTTGGAATCGTCGAACAATTCCAACAGCATGCATAATGTTCGGTCTAGTCCCAGTGAGATAAAGTAGACTTCCTATCATTGATCTGTATTCTGGTTGATTCAGCATGGGAGAATCATCATGAGAACTGAGATTGCATCCGGTTATCATTGGTGTACTTACAGGCTTGCATTCTTCCATGCCATACTTCAAAATTTTCTTAAGATATTTTGCTTGTGATAGGAATATACCATCTGTAGTTTGATTCACTTGCAAGCCAAGAAAGAATGTTAGTTCCCCAAGTAAAGACATCTCAAATTCTTGCTGCATAACAGAAGAAAATTTTTGACTCAAGGATTCTTCATTACTCCCAAAAATGATATCATCAACATATACAATCACAATCAAAAGTTTGTCATTTTCAATTTTTGTGTATAAGTTGCTATCAGCAGACCCCTTTGAAAAACCTTGTTGATGGAGATATTTTTCAAGACGAGAGTACCATGCCCTTGGAGCTTGTTTGAGACCATATAGAGAATTTTTAAGTTTACAAACAAGATTCTTATCATTTCCCAAAATGAATCCCTCTGGTTGTTCTATATAAACTTCTTCTTATAGATCACCATTGAGGAAAGCAGATTTGACATCCATTTGATAGACTTTGATTTGTTGAGAACTTGAAAAAGCAAGAAACATTTTTATGGCTTCAAGTCTAGCTACAGGAGCAAAAGTTTCTTCAAAGTCTATACCTTCTTGTTGAGTGTACCCTTTGCAAACCAATCTGGCTTTGTTTCTTATAACATCCCCATTTTCATTTAACTTGTTCTTGAATATCCATTTGGTTCCAATGACATTTTATCATGTGGTCTTGGTACCAATTCCCAAGTGTGATTCTTTTCAATTTGATCAAGCTCTTCATTCATGGCTTGAATCCAACATTCATCTTTGCTAGCTTGATTGACACTTTGGGGTTCAATTGTGGATAGGAATTCCAGATAGCTAGAAGATCCCACAAGAGTCCTCCTTGTTTCTACACCCAATTCCTTGTTTCCTAAAATTTGAGATTCAGGATGATTCTTTTGAACATATCTGGATGGAGCTTTTTCTGATAAATGATCTTTAGGTTCTTCATTGGATCCACTATCTATATCATTTCTATTTGATGTAGAAGGACAAAAATCACCATCATCTTCTTCTGTTGCTTGTTTTTCTTCTTTAGGAGCTGCAGGAGACTCATCAATGACAACATCAATACATTCAACAATCTTTCGAAGCCTTTTATTGTAACATTTGTATGCTCTGCTTGTAGATGAGTAACCAAGAAGTATCCCTTCATCTGATTTAGGTTCAAACTTTCCAAGCTTTTCATCAGTATTTTTGATAAAGCATTTACTTCCAAAAATTCTAAAATGCTTTATAGAGGGAGAGTTACCATACCAGAGTTCATATAGAGTTTTGTCACTATTTACCCGAACATATGCCTTGCTGAGAATATTTGCTGCTGTATGTGCTGCTTCTCCTCAGAGCATGTCAGGAGTTCCAGAATCATAAAGCATAGCTCTAGCCATTTGTTGAATTGTTCTATTCATTCTTTCTGCTACGCCATTTTGTTGTGGAGTGCCTGCTACAGAGAACTGTCTCTTTATGCCATGTTGTTCACAAAATTCAAAGAATTCATTTGATGTATATTCTCCTACTCGATCAGATCTAAGACATTTGATTTTTAGATCTAATTCATTTTCAACCAGAGCTTTGAAGATCTGAAATTTCTCAAATGCTTCATCTTTGTGTTTAAGCAACCCAATCCAACACATTCTAGAGAAATCATCAATAAATAAGATATAGTATTCTTCTCCATGTGGTGACTTTTTCCTCATAGGTCCACAAATGTCAGTATCAACAAGTTCAAGAGGCCTACTCGATGATCCTTCTTTGTCATTAAATTGTACTCTGGTCTGCTTACCAAATTGGCAGGATTTGCATATGATACTCTCTGGTAGAGTAATATTGGGAAGACCACTAACGACTTCAAGTCTGCTTGCTTTGTTGATTTGAGAGAAGCTTAGATGCCCCAGTCTTCTATGCCATAGCCATTTTTCTGAAGATTTTCTCAAGTAACATTGATCTTTTTAGTTCTTCAATACATACAGGTTGGTTGGAGTTCTTTTCCCTTTTATAATAGTTCTACCTGTATCCAGATCACGAACCACACATTCTTTTGAACTAAAGACAACTTATGTACCTTGATCACACATTTGACTTACACTTAACAGGTTATGCCTTAATCCATCCACATACATGACATCATTAGCCTTCACCTTTTCTTTTAGAAACATAGACCCTTTTCCTTTAATTACAGCAAGATTATCATTTCCAAATGTAACTTTCTTTTCCTTATCTAGAGTATTATATGCAAGAAGTTTGCTTTTGTCACCTGTCATGTGTCTTGAGTACCCACTATCAATATACCATTGATTTTCTTCACCTTCTGCAAATAACGCTATCCCAGAATTTTCAACCTGTAATTCCTTCTTTTTCCATAATTTGGAACTTGAAGGAATGTGTTCTTTTGGCTGGACTTTGCTCCTGCATTCAGATTATTCATGGCCAAAGTTATTGCAATAAGCACATTCAAGTTCATTTTAAAGAGGAGAAAAGTTGTTATAGGTGTTCTTCTTTGGTTCAATATCCATCCTTTTCTTTTTTGCTTCTCTTATCATGATGGTTTTATTTGCAACACATTGAACAGCTTTATGACCAAAATTGTGACATGAGAAACATTGTCCATCGAAGTAGAAATTTCTGCGATCATGAAATCTTCTATTTGAATTTACCTGTTGATTGTTGCTTCTTTGAGATAAATCCCTGTTAGTGTTCCTCATATTGTGATGATCATGCTCTACCTGTAAAGATTCTTTATTCCCTTGCTGAGTGGCTGAATGTAGTAAACCAGTTGTAGCTTCTTTTAGATAATTTGGTGCTAAAGCTTGAGAAGATTCTCCGGTATACCCAAGACCTATCTTAATCAAAGGAGATCGTTGAACCTTGATAATATCATCTAAGGTTTCAGATCCTTTAGCAAATATAAGGTTCAAAATCTTTACTCTCTCTAGTTCTTTTCTTACACTTACTACTTCACATTCTAATTTTTCAATATGTTTCTTTGCTTCTTCATTCTGCCTTTTCAGAGTCTCTATGATTATTTTACTTTCTTCCAAGCATATTTTGAGTTGATTTTTTTGATCAAGAAAATCATTGTCATCTAGAGCATCCATAAAAGCATCCTTATCGTCTCTAGAATTATTTTCAAATGCCATGAGAAGTCTAAGATCTTGTTCACATTCTCCCTCACTGTCAGATAACCCATCACTGTCTTCATTTGTATAGTAGCTTTTCTTAGTGCTAGATCGGTTCTTATTCCTTCTTGCTACTTCTTTCTCTTTAGCAGATGTTTCTCTATAAGGACATTTTGCAGCATAATGACCAAATCTTCCACAATTAAAACATTTGAAAGGAAGCTTACCTTTGAATCTTCCGGTCCCTAGTTGGAGTCTTCTCACAAAGTTTGCCTCATCTTCTTCTGAGATATATCTTGACCCTTCTGATTTTTGAACTTCTTTCCCTTTTGTAGAATTTTTAAAAACAACTTCTTTGACTTCAGATGGTCCTCCTCTCCTCATTTCATATGCAGTCAATATGACATGAAGTTGCACCATGGAAAGATTTTGAATATTCTGTTTTTCTTCAAGGGAAGAAACTTTTGATTCAAATTTTTCCGTTAGCGACCGTAAAATTTTCTCAACCAAAGTAGTGTCAGATATTGTTTCACCCAGATTTCTCATACGATTCACAACATCATCAATACATAAAAAGAAACTGGCAATACTCTCATCACTATGCATCTTTAAATTTCCATATTCAATTATGAGAGTTTGGAGTTTTGCACTTTTTACCTTTGCATCGCCTTCATAACTTAGAATGATTTTGTCCAATATTTCCTTTGTTGTATTCAGCTGCATGACTTTGACAAATTCTGATTCAGTTAGACTTCCGGTTATAGCATTGACCACTTTTGCGTTTGATTCATAATTCTTCCTTTCAGTTGGATCAGTTGGTGTAGCGGCTGGATATTGATATCCTTGTTCAACGATAGCCCATACATCAGCTCCCATAGACTGAAGATAGGATCTCATTCTTACTTTCCAGAAGATTAAATTGCTTCCGTTGAAGAGCGGGGGCTTGATAGATGTTGTTCCCTCATGATTGCTCATCTTGCTTGATCTTCCTTCTAGTGGCTAAGATTTTTCAGAAGGACTTGCTCTGATACCAATTGTTGGAAAGATACTGAGAGGGGGGGGGGGGGGGGTGAATCAGTATTTAGGATTTACTCAGATCTTTTTCCTTTTTCATTCTTTAATAACCCATACGCTACTTTAATGAAACAGACTCACGTATATACGTGGATACCCTTTACAAAACTCATGTATGCACAGAGATATTAATAAACAATCAAATCTTCACTTAGATCCTTGCATTTATTCATTCATCAGATGTTCATATAGCAGTAAACATGTGCAGTAATAACAGAATGAAAAATCACACAAAAGCATCACACATGAACACCATGATTTTTAGGTGGAAACCCAAGTCGAGAGAAAACCACCGCTGCCGTTGTCTCAGTCTTCAAAATTTTATTATAGAGAAAACATCTTACAAACATGTACTGGTGCAGACTTATACCAGCACGCAGGCACCCACCTGCAGAAGGCTACAACCTTCTCTCATTTACCAGCCTCACCTGGAAGGGAGCAACAACCCCCTGCTCTCGTTTACCAGCCTCACCTGGAAGGGAGCTACTACCCCTGATCTTAGCACCAGCCTCTGCTGACAGAAAGCTTCTACTTTCAGACTGAAGGCTTCAACCCTCAGATCCACTGTAGACCACGTTTGAAGTTGACTGCAGACTGATTCCCAATGAGGATTTCCCAGTCAAGGCAAGGTAGATTCAAATTCATTCAGAGCTATTCTTTAGCAGGGATTTTGCAGTGGAGGCAGGCTATCAGGTGGCAAGAAATCAGTGCATGGATTTGCAGATTTCTTCTAATTAGTGTGTGACGATTGATTGTACTAAGAGCTTTATGTACTAAGCTCTGTATGAGATTGTTACATGATCTCCATGATACATAATATATGATAGTTGGGGTTTTCAGCTTCAGGCTTTCCCGTTAAAAAACGGTGTTATGTGCGATTGTTTTTATTGCTTCATGTATTTGTAATTGAGTTTAAATTTCCACAAAATGTTAACAGTGGAAGGATTTTGTATTTAGAAAGAAGATAAATATTGTTAGATCAGGAGAATCTGGATATATACATGCATATTGTATATAATTTCTACAGTGAAAATAGCTGAGTGGGAGATACCAATGTCCATTTCAGAAAATTTCTTACCCCTCCTTTGATCCCATCAAATATTCACTGCGCTATGCTAGCTTCTCCCAAGGCTCCTTCCTTAGCTAAATATGTCATTATTTCACATAGTTGATAGAACACTTTATTTTTCTTCCAATCGGGAGGTCTCCCTGGTGGAATGCCTCCATGCAAAGAGACATCAAGGCATAGAGTAGGATGTGAAATTGTGTGGAAAGATGTTTCCTTGTCCTTTCTGCACAAATCTTCCTGCCCCCTTTGTGTATCAATCTTCTAAAATAAAGAGGGATGTGTACTCCTCATCATATGATGCCCTCCCCTTTATCTTGTTCTATCTTCAAGATCTCACCATTTGACAATGATGGCACATGCTGCACATGGATTGTGTCATGATCTCCATATGTGAGATTCTTTGGAACTCCTTGCAAGAGTGAAAAAATTTCTCTCCTTGTAGCAGGTGCTCCATCTTCCTCTTCATGAGGTACTAGATGTGCTCTTGTTATGACTGCGTTTTTATCTCCAACCTTCTCTTCCTCCTCATCAATAGTTGAAAATGCCTCATCAACAATGAGAGACCTTAGATCTTGGTATTCCCTTGAAGGAGGAATCTCCATGTATTTCTCTTGAGAAGAAACATCATCATGCAATGGGGACTTTTCCATTGGCAAGGTATACAAGTTTTCATCCCCTTCAATGGTTTTCTGAAATGGAGTTGGATTTATAGATCCTTCCAACTCATGCAAAGGTTTGATTTGTTTTGCTTTGATAGGCTCCATAGAAGGTGTTGCATAAAAATTTTCATCAAACCTTTCCACTACTCTTATAATAAACTTTGCATACATATATGTATTTCCATTCTTCAAGAAAAACGACTCAAAAAACCACCAAGCATAAGCCTTACCTTCAAAATGCAACGATGCTACTTTAATGGCTTCTTTTTCTGAAACTTAATGTTGTTGCACATATGTGTTTGTTGGAAATACTAAGAGGGGGGGTGAATCAATATTTCTTTCAATTAGAGCATTATTTAATCTTCAATTATTATCAGTGTTTTCACAATCATAGCAGCAAACAAGAGGAACACAAACGCACACAGTTTTTAAGGTGGAAACCCACTCCGGGACAAAAACCACCTAATGCTTTTCTAATAATTCTTTTCAACTCCAATTGAGGTACTAGATGTGCTCTTGTTATGACTGCGTTTTTATCTCTAGCCTTCTCTTCCTTTTCATCAATAGTTGAAAATGCCTCATCAACAATGAGAGACCTTAGATCTTGGTATTCCCTTGAAGGAGGAATCTCCATGTATTTCTCTTGAGAAGAAATATCATCATGCAATGGGGACTTTTCCCTTGGAAAGGTATACAAGTTTTCATCCCCTTCAATGGTTTTCTGAAATGGAGTTGGATTTATAGATCCTTCCAACTCATGCAAAGGTTTGATTTGTTTTGCTTTGATAGGCTCCATAGAAGGTGTTGCATAAATTTTTTCATCAAACCTTTCCACTACTCTTATAATAAACTTTGCATACATATATGTATTTCCATTCTTCAAGGAAAACGACTCAAAAAACCACCAAGCATAAGCCTTACCTTCAAAATGCAACGATGCTACTTTAATGGCTTCTTTTTCTGAAACTTAATGTTGCTGCACATAGGTGTTTGTTGGAAATACTAAGAGGGGGGGTGAATCAATATTTCTTTCAATTAGAGCATTATTTAATCTTCAATTATTATCAGTGTTTTCACAATGATAGCAGCAAAAAGGATGAACACAAATGCACATAGTTTTTAAGGTGGAAACCCACTCCGGGACAAAAACCACCTAATGCTTTTCTAATAATTCTTTTCAACTCCAATTGAAAATAAAGCTACAACTTCCTAGAATCTAGAAAAGCATTCTTCTCCAGCTCCCACTGGATGGACGCTCCAATTCTTGAGATTCTTCAGTAGTCACTGAATGGATGCCCCAACACCCAATGAGCTACAACTCACCCTAGCACCAGCCTAGCACCCTATAGAAGAATAGAAGAAGAATGGACTCCCGTACCAAGGAAAATGGTCCACTTTACAATGATATAGAATGATGTAGAAGAAGAAGATATACTAGACCATAACCCCAACTTTGACACAACCACCTAATGATGATCCTAGACCTCCCAACACTGCCTCTTCAACCCTTGGCAGATAGATACTAGCACAATTTGTACAATAATGTATTTACAATGACTAAGTACAATGATACCTTTACAATGATTGTATGCAGTGCTGCCCACTTGAAGACTTAATATGATGAACTTCTTGATACTGTTATGAACCTTGGTTGTTGCTCTTGTCATGCTACCCTCTGCTGCACCTTGCTTCGCTTTTTTTTCCCTAGAAATTCTGGTCCTTTGCAATTCTTGACAACACATGATCTAGCCTTTTCTTTCCTTCTAGGAGCTAGATATTGAATCTGGTGTATCTCTGTTATTTCAGATCCTCAATATCTGATTTTCTACCTTGTAGTATCTCTTCCGAGTTTTCCTTCCAGCCATAGGTCCGACCCAATTTGGATTCTTCAAGAAAGATTTATACCCAGTTTCTCACACTACCCTAATTATGGACTTTTTCAGCAGAGCGCACTTGTACGGCATTCCATGTGTCACTATTTCTTCATTTGCCTCTAAAATTGATAGAGAGAAAACTACAGGCTATGTGCTATCTGTCACTTTTTACAAAATTCCAATCCGATACTCAGAGAGAGAGTTATGAAAATTTTACCAAGGTCACTTCTTTGAGAATACCTCTTGTGAGCTCACAAAATCCTTTATCTTACGTACTTCCATATCTTGCTACTCATTGCAAAACTTGATCTGATTTTGGCTTTGCCTCATAAGAATTTCTGCTTTTGAGCCTTCATGAAAAAAATTCTAGGTTTTTCAAAATTCCATTGCCAATTCCGCCCACACAATCTCATGCATAAGGAGGAAATGAAGATCACAATTTATATGAATGCTTTGTTGAGAGGGGCTTCAACAAGTGAACGTGGAGGGATCTTTAAGAGCTTAAAAATACACTATGATTTTTCAATGACTCTAGTGCCACAACCCCATGGGGTTTGTAGCTCACTGTCCCAAGGAAAGGTCCTCACCAAACACAGTTATTCCCCAAGTCCTGAAGAATTACATGGTGCTCCATATATCAACGGAAACATCTCGACAGAAACTAGTAGAATAATTAATAATCTTGAATGTTCATTAATTTGGTAGGTAAAAATTCCCATGCAATATTGGGTTAGCCCCTGGTGCTGCTTGGGTTGACATCAATGACAAATGCTGATCAACAATCTCCCCCTTTGGCATTGATGGCAACACAAGTACTCCCCCTACGATCATGACACCTCTTCCTACAACATTCTCTCCCCCTTTGACATCAATGGAAAATGGTAACTCCCCCTAAAACACAACCATCCTGCAGACCTGTACACACTTCCACTCACACTGACACACAACCGTCCTGCAGACCTATACAAACTTCCACTCCCCCTTTATATTCTGAAAAAGGAAAATATAATGAGAACTTGGGAGAATCCCAAGCTTCTGGCAAAGATATTCCAATGCTGGAGAATATTTAATATGTGATTCTTTTGGTGCTGCTTGGAATCTTACTACTTGTCCAACTGCTTGCATAACATTTGGTTGGGACACTGTTAGATATAGAAGACTACTAATCATAGATCTGTACAACCTTTGATCCACATCCTTAGATGAGTCGTCAATGCTCAATTTGCAACTAAGTAAAGACATATCTAAATCACTTTGCACCTTTGTAGAAAAATTCTTACTTAGTCGATCATCATTTATACCAATTATTGTATCATCCTCTTTAGCTATTAGACATTCTTTAGTTGCTTCATCCAGAACATATTTGTCATTTGGAGCTCGACTTGCTGTAGCCACAATTTCACCATACATTCCTTTCTTGATTTCACATTTTGTGGAGTTGAATAGTATTGTGTGTCCTTGATCACACATTTGTCCAACACTCAGCAGATTGTGATTCATGTTTTCAACCAATAGAACATTCTTGGCTAGAACATATTTGCTTCCGAGAGTGATAGTACCTGATGCTATAACATTTGAATATCCATAATTTCCAAAGGACATGGTTCCATCCTTCTTCTCTTTTAGATATACAAATTTATTTCTATCTCTAGTCATATGCGTTGAGCAACCACTATCAACATACCACACATCTTTGTTCTTTTGAGCCTTGAGAGTGAGAGCACAATTATCATTCTTCTTCTTCTTCCATGTTCATTCATTCTGTGGCTTCGAAGATTCTTCTGGAGGATTTTCAAGTCTGCAGTCTTTGGCTATGTGTCCAAATTTTTGACATTTGTAACATTCAATATTATTTCTTAAATGTTCAAATCTATTGATATTTCGCTGAGCCCTGGGAGGTTCATATTTGACAGATCTCCTGGAATTGTATTCATTCCTAGGGTACGTGTGACATTCTACAGCTTTATGACCAAATTTTCCACATGAATAATAGTAGCCATAAAAAATATGTTGGTACCTGGATGGAAATGTTCGTCGAGGAATGGTCTTCCAAGGTTGTTCTTGTGAATCTTGTCCAATGAAGTCTACATGCATTTCAAATATCATAGGTTCATTGTATTTTGTTGTAGAAGGTCCTGCTTCTTCTTCTTTGTAACCGATGCTAGTTTTTTCGTTGTAAGATCGTTGATTGTTGATGAGTTCTTCCAATGCCCTTGAGCTGTTGGCATAGTTTTGGATAGTTTTTCCTTTCTTCACTTCCTCACACAGTGAGACTACTTCGGCTTCTAATTCTTCCCTTAGTTGCTTTCTTCCAACTTATTTTGAAGTGACTCTTTAATGCATTTTTGTTCTTCAACTTCAATTTTGAGACCTTGAACTTGTTCTTCAAGAGTTTTGGAATGGATCTTCTCTGCCTTGAGATCTTTTATAGGCTTGATTTCTTCCTCATAAAATTTGTCTATGGTCCATCCTTCTTCTTCGTTGTTTGATACCTCTTGCTTATTGTGCTTGGGTTTATTGTCCTTGGCCATAAAAAATACTCTCTCATTGGCTTCTTCTTCACTATCATTGTCTTCATCGGATGATGAGCTATCTTATTTAGAGAGAAAGTTCCTTTTCGATCCTTTCTTGTTGAATTTCTTAAAGCCTTTCTTTCTTTTTGAGTTGTCATTACTTTTGTTTGGACATTTTGCTGCAAAATTCCCAACCTCATTACAGCTGAAACATATCAATGGAATTTTACCTTTGAATTTTCCCTTACTAATTTTTAGTTTTCTCGTGAAGTAAGCATATTCTTCATCTGAAAGACCGTCTTCATCATCTCCCTTTTCTTCACACTTGCAGGTGCATGTCTTTTCAATTGAAGGTTGTTTATCCTTATTGGTTTTCTTAGACGCAACGAACACAGTTTCTAGATGTGAAGTACCCTCTTCTTCATCAAGTCTCATTTCATATGCTATGAGAACTCCATGTAATTCCTCTTTGCTAAGTTTGTCCAGATTTGCACTGTATTCTGAGATCGATACCTTTGGGTTGAATCTCCCTTGTAACGTTCTAAGAATCTTCTGTATAATAGTCTTCTCATCAACTGACTCTCCCAATCCTTCCAGAGTATTGGCTATTTCATCAACGTATTGAAAGTATGCAACAATGTCGCAATCTTCTTTCATTCTGAGTTGCTCAAATTTTTCTCTATAGATTTGAAGCTTTGCATCTTTGACATTTGAGTCACCTGCATATATATTCTCAAGCTTGTCCCATCCATTTTTGGTGGTTTTACAACCCAACACTTTATGATAAGCAGATTCAATAAGTCCACTGATAATAATATTCTTTGCTTTTGCATCATTTACCAAATTCTTCTTACCTTGTTCATCAACAGTTGATATAAATCCATTTTGAACAGTGTCCCATACTTCGTAACCTTGCACCAAGAGATAGACCTCCATTATTTATTTCCAAAGTGCATAATTATTTTCATTGAATAGAGGTACATCATTCTTGGTATACTCCATGACCTCCTTCCAGCTGTTAAACTGCTATTGAAGGAACCAAGATCTGAAACCAATTGTTGGAAATACTGAGAGGGGGGGTGAATCAGTGTTTCTTTCAATTAGAGCATTAGTTAATATTCAATTATTATCAGTGTTTGTACAATGATAGCAGCAAATAAGAGGAACACAAATGCACACAGTTTTTAAGGTGGAAACCCACTCCAGGACAAAACCCAGCTAATGCTTTTCTAATAATTCTTTTCGTCCCATCTTAAAGTCTGTATCTCCTGTAATCTGTGTTGTCTGTTCTTCCCGCCTAATCGGGATGGAGCCTCCAAATACTCCGATATCTTTCAAAAGAGGTAACTGAACGGATGCCCCAACACCCAATGAGCTACAACTCACCCTAGCACCACCCTACCACCCTATAGAAGAATAAAATAAGAATGGACTCCCGTACCAGTGAAAATGGTCCACTTTACAATGATATAGAATGATGTAGAAGAAGAAGACACACTAGACCATAACCCCAACTATGACACAAATACCTAATGATGATCCTAGAACTCCCAACACTTCCTCTTTAATTGTGGAAGAGTGACACTTGTACAAATTTTACAAAGATGCTTTTACAATGATATCCTTACAGTTCATTCACAAGGCATATTGCTTGCCCAATTGAAGACTTCATATGATGAGCTTCTTGCTGTTGTTATGCACCTTGGTTGCTACTCTTGTCATGATACCCTCTTCTGCACCTTGTTTTGCTTTTCTGCTGTAGAAATTTTGGTCCTTTGCAATCCTTGACAACACATGATCTAGCTTTTTCTTGCCTTCTACGAGCTCGATATTAAATCTCGTGTATCTTTGTTATTTCAGATCCTCAAAATCTAATTCTCAGTCTTGTAGTAGTCCTTTGAGTCTTATTTCCAATGCCACAGGTCTGACCTAATTTGGATTCTTCAAGAGATATTTATGCCCAATTTCTCACATTGCCTTAATTATGGACTATTTGAGTAGAGCGCACTTGTACGGCATTCCACGTGTCACTGTTTCTTCATTTGCCTCTGAAATTTATAGAGAAAAAACTAAATACTGTGCACTATCTGCCACTTTTTGTGGAATTCCAATCCAATACTCAGAGAGAGATTTATGACAATTTTACCAAGGTCACTTCTTTGAGATGAATTTCAGGAACCAGCAAAAGCCCTTACTTCCACAAATCATATCTCCAAAACTGTTATGCAACTTGATTTGAAATTTTTACTGTAGCGTCCTCAGGATTTTAGCTTTGCCTCATAAAAATGTTAGCTTCTGAGCCTTCGTAGAAAAAACGTTAGAGAAAAAATTCCACGATGACCTGTTTCAGATGGCCAAATCCCATGCATAAGGAGGAAATGAAGACAACAATTTATATGAATGCTTAAGTTGAGAGGGGCTTCAAAAAGTGAACGTGGAAGGGATATTAGGAGCTTAAAAAATATTAATTATGACTTTTCAATGACCCATGCCCAAACCCCATGGGGTTTTAGCCCACTAACTGGGGGTACAAACTTCAAACATGAGTATCTCTCAAACCGTGAAGAATTAAATGGCGTGCCATATATCAACAGAAACATATCGACAAGTAGAAACCATCAAAATCATTATTGACCTAGAATATATTAATTTGGTAGGTCAAAATTCCCATGCAATATTGGGTTATCCCCTGCTGCTGCTTGGGTTGACATCAATGACAACCGCTGATCAACAGTGTTTAGCTCCTCCACCCAAACCCTAGCTGAATATTTAGGCAAGCCATAAAATTTAGATAGAAAGAATCTACTCATACCATGCTTCTTTCTCCTTGTGCTCCTTTCCTCCTTGATCTTGCAAAACCCTTGGAATTTGAAGTGATCTTTGAACCCCTTAGATTGAGCTTCATACTCTTGCAAATAATCACCAAGAGTCTCCTTGTTTGGCACATCTCCTTTCTCCATCTCATTTGTCATGAACATATGGATGGTAGAGCATTTTAAATTTGATTGTGTGGCTAAATACTCACTTCCATAATATGAGAAGTTAGAGCTCTCCTCATGTCGAAATATTGATGAGGGATCTCCATGTTTTTCCCTCCTCATTTCTTTGATGTCTTTACTAATGCCATGCAAAGTGTGTAGAATAAGTTTTGAGAAATTATTCCCTCCATAAAATAAGGGTTTTCCTTGATCCCTATTTCAGATCCTCTGCTTCCCATGAGAAGACTCCATAATTGTTGAAATTCACAAGTTGAACCAAGATTAGAGCTCTGATACCATTGTAATATCCCAAAAGGGGAAATCAGAAATACATGCACAAAAAACATATTTTTCAGAAATTTATGCATTAACAGATGAATGCAGCCCGTGGATCCATTATATCTGACATTATAGCAACCAAATCTGAAAGGAAATAAGAAAAAAATCATTATAGCCTAGCTAAACAGGCCTCCCATGCTCAAAACAACCCAAAAACACTGAAACCCCAAGACTACTGCAACACATAAATTACTGTAGAAAGTGATAGCGCAGTTTATTGAGGGTTATACTTAAAAATATGAGAGAAAAAATATATATTCTTATATATTAATCAATGGGGCCCAAAAACATAGATCTAACCTCTTTTACAGAAATCCAAGATGACCCGGCAAGGATTTCTTGATAAACATTAAATACAGAAAGCATCTGCTACAGATCTATGGCTAAATCATGATGTATGGCTGAAGCTCTACATAAAAATGGTTGATCATTCAAACAAATGGTTGTAGCTCATCCTACTAGATTTCCGGGAAAGAGGTTCATCCTCCTTCAGGGAAACTAGCTCAAAATACAAGGGATTAAACCCATCCACTGCAACACCCTAAGAAATAACATAGTTTCTACAAGGTAATGAACTATTGTTGAAGGTGACTGCTTGGCCTAACACCAGATAGTGGAAAATGTAGCACAGGATTCTCCTCTTAGATCCCTTAAACAAGTTCTCCAAGAAGAAATAGGGATTTCCCAGATGAGAAAATCCTTGCACTAAACAATGTAGAAAACTTAGCTAAAAAACCAAAGAATGTAAGAAGTCTAAACAGACTACATACAAAATATAATATTCAATCATCCCCATATGGCTTCCATTCCCTCGATTATATAGTTGATGAGCTTCCTCACCATGGGTCCCACCCAATTACGAGGTTAATTTCATGCAAAGGCTCCTCCACCAAAATTACGTTGTCTCCATTAGTCCCACTCATCTATTTATAGCGATGTTTGATTTATTCAACCATTTCTTAGTCTCCATGCATTGTCTCTATTCACACCCAAGGTGTCTTTATTCTAACTACCTAGATTTATCTTCATTCACACTAAGTTGTCTTTATTAATGATCCACTCCTCACATATTAATGATGTTGACCTTGTTCACACATGAGGATGTTTGATCTAGTTATTAATATGATCCCTTTTTACATTATGAGGGATTTTATGCCTACTTAAGCAACTTATGGGCCTCCTTTCCCATTTATTCATCTAACTAGATTTTAAGAGAAAATTTAATAATCCTATTAGCTGCATGTTAATTCAGGAATATTACATCCTCTGATTCTATTGTTCCCTTGGTGGAGAATGCCAACCAAATTGTGGAGAATCTAGGAGTTAGTATGTACTCCTTGTTTATGGGTACCTTTGATCTTCTACCTCCTTCTATTCATATAAATGCTATTTCATCCTCCAAGGCTCTTACTCAAAGAGAGTTCTTCTAAACTCATTATTTTTCGAATCCTTAGACATTAGCCTCTTCTATGACCACAATAGAAGAAGAGAAAGTGGGCAGAACGTCATATCCTATATATGAAGTATAAATTTATTATTAATCTATTATTGATTCTGCAGATTTCGATCTCGTTCCTCTTTCACCAAAGGATTTGGATGGAGATGTGGCCCCCGCTTGGAATCTTAACTCATCTTCTGCTCTGGACTGCCTCAATATTTTTCTACCATATAAGGAGGCAATTCTATAGGAAATGACAGGTGTGGAAATATCATGGGATGATTTGCATCATCATCATATTTTCTACTATATTTACGTGAAGTTGAGCCAATTATGTCTAGCCTTGTGTCAACTGGTCGTGTTCACCTGATCCTAAACCCTTGGGATCCAACATGATTTTTTGTGAAGGGTAATATGGGTGTCATTTTGGAAATGATTCTGGTTAACATTTCCAGGGATCCTAATGTCATAGAGAATGATTTCATCAAAGCCAAGTGTTCCCCTGAAGAGATTCAAATCTATACTGATCTATTTAAAGATTTTTGTGATGTTTTCACTTGGTATTATGAGGAAATGCCTAGAATTGATCCATCTATTGTCCAACATGAGATCAATACTTATGAGAATGCTAAGCCTATATGGCAAAAGCTTCGACCAATCAATCCTAGGAAAGTTGCATCTATCAAGGGCGAGGTTAAGAAGCTGCTTAAGGCGGGTTTCATATACCCCATTCCTTTGACTGAATGGGTTTCAAATCCAGTTCCCATGGAAAAGAAATAAGGAATGATTTGTGTATGCATTTAATTTATATATTTGAATAAGACATGTCCAAAAATTAATTACCCCACACCCTTTATTGATCAGATTATTGATGAGTGTGAAGGGAATGAGATTTTCTCCTTCATGGACAGTTTCTCGAGATATAATAAAATTAATATCGATCCTGAAGATCAACATAAGGCTGCTGTTATTTTCCCCTTGGTTAATTTTGCATACAAGAATATGCCTTTTGGTCTTAAAAATTTTGGCACTACTTGTTGGGACCTTTTTTTGGGATAGAACAGTTTTGAGTTATAGAGATTGTAGGACAAGTGGCGGAATGTAATCAAGGTACACAGGGAGCTATCACGGTTGCGAAAAGCCGGAAGATATGTGGCGCGACATTAGCAGAGAAAAATTCATATGATAGATATGGGAGATAAGAAAAATCAGTAGAACTCGCGGTAATAAAGAGGTAGTTGAAAGAAGTGGAGCAGGGAAAAAGGAAGGACTGACAGTCGCACTCGAGGAGAAACAAATAGGCAATCAGTCAGCAGAGGATGAGTTAGTTAGTTAGTCAGTCCGTAGGATCACCCGAATTTGTAAAATAGCTACCGTAATTAGTAACCCCCATACTATAATAAAGTTTCCATATTAACCCATAATTATTACCCATCACATCAACCCAAATCTGGAAGCCACAGTCAGTAATGTCAGAACACACCTCACCATGGTAACTAATTGCATGATTATAGCCATGGGAAAGATAGAAAGAACTAATTAGTTATGGGTTCATATCAACCTCATTCATGTTGGTAACATTACTTAACCCGCATGAAAGAAGAAAGCACTAGAATGCCAGAAAATTCTGAGTTAGCAAAAATAGAATCAACTACAACAAGAAGCAAGATTTTAGTAGAGAAAGTTAAAATAAGCAAACCAGCAGCAAGAATTCACAGCAATATACCAGCATTAGTGATTTAGGTATACAACAGGATAACGAATATGACAAATATAGCAACATCAGTTGTCGAGCCCGAGCTTGATGCAATAATTAAAAGGATAGAAACACTAATTGGAAAGTACTATAATGCTTTGTTAATAGATACAGACTTCACGGACTCGTATCAATTCCCGACTATGAAGAGGAAAGTTTATATGGGGAATTATGAAATGGAGGGAGGAGGTGAGGCAACAAGGATGAATCTAGAATTTAGAGGTATTCAAAAGTTGACTATACTAAACCTCAGGAGCCTCTCAATATTTGGAACGATGGGAGCGACAATGCAATGTAAAAATTTCCTGATGAGAAAAATTCAGAACGGATCATTATGGCTTGGGAGGGAGATCCAAATTCATGCAGAGGACATCAGCAGACTTATAATATTATCAGCAGAGGGAAGCGATGTCTCAACGACATTCCAATATGTGTCTAAGGGAGCCAAAAATTCAGGGGATTATGATTACAACATGAAGTATGGGACTAGAAGAGGAGGGAAGGGAGCGAATATCAACCTAATAAACAACCTAGCGGTGAGATTTTCCTGCTATCTCATAGCTGGGAAAAAAATGAGGCATTACACTAAAGGAGAATGCACCCTCGACACCATCTCAGTCGCGAAACACTACATCCAGGGAGCACAATTAAATTGGTGCACATTCTTGCTCAATGAAATATTTGAGGCCTATGAGGATAATCACAGGTGAGCTATGGGATTCATCTATGGCTATCCCAACATGGAATTTTCAATGTGGAAATGGACTCACCCAAGGATTAGGTAGCTCGGAGAAATCACTCACGACTAACCAATGGCGTTAAGGTTTACGCCCTGGAGAGTATCGGGAGATCCCAGTACCAAAGAAGTCAATGAGGAGGCTTTATCATTCTAATACAGGCAAATGGTCGATGTGATGGGGAGCCAACAAAGGGTTCCAAGGTACATATGGGATAGATACTCTTCGCAGATATGGTTTGGGGTAACCCACAACAAGAATTATATCCAACCTAGTTGTGTGGGAAAAACCACTTTCCGAATGCAGCCACTAAAGTTCCAAGTAGAAGAAGAAGCCTTCCACACTAAGGTATGTTCATGGCCAGGAGTTGTGATGGAAGTCAGAAGTGGAATCCCCCATTACTCGTTCGAGACGATGTTACCAAAAGCACTCCCAGGGGAATCACCAGAAGAAGCAACGAGGTGAATTTCCCAACTGCAACTACAACCCCTATTGGACTAGCTCGACACGAAGGTGAAGGGATTCAACCTAGTAATATAAACTCTCACAAGCACATCTACTCTATTTCCTATTTTTTCTCAGTTCCAAAATTTGAATTATGCATCCCCATCTAGAACCAACCCCATCATTACTGCCCTACCATCCACCATGTTCAATTCCCTCCAGTAACCATAGTCACTCCAATCCACAAGGCCAAGGCACCCAAGCCTTTGGTAACTGCACCCAAACGAAATAAGGCACGAACTATGGTACCCAAGCAAGTAGTTGATCTAACAGGGGAAGATCAGCCCCACCCTATGGTTACAGGTGTACCAATTCAAGAAGAGCCATAGGTCACCACCCAAACAACCTCTGCGCTACCTGTGTTTGATCCATCCTCAGTACTAAGCATTCAAGCATCATCTCCACCTCATATGCACAACTCGTTACCACGCACTTCATTCACTTCCAAGGACCACTCCATCCACACTCCGTCCACCTTAGCGACTATCTCATATCCAATAAAACAAAGGGCACAAAAAAAAGGTAACACCGAGGAAGAATTTAACTTGGGTATGGCTAGAGTACCCGAGGTTGACCAACCCTCGGTGAGACAGGGCACATTTCTAGAACTATTAGTTCAAGGAGGGTATTTCACTTCTGATACAATGCCCACCTCACCATAACTGAACCCTTTCGAGCAATCCAACCTAATATTGTAGCATATTATACCATCCACTAGTATGAACGTCCCTGAACCTCAGCTACTGCAACAGAACCATACAATGTCCCTAGAAGGACACTCAGAGAAATCAATCGCTAGTGGTCAACCACTCGGAGAAAGACAATCGACCCAGGAGATGTCGAGCTTTGATAACTTGCAGAGTTGGGGAGCTAGTCGACTATACAAGTTTATCCAACTCACAACATAGCAAGAAAAAGGACTTCATAATGACCTCCAATAGAGGTTCGAGCAGCAAAAACAACAACTCATCATGCTTACTGAGGACCGTAATAAACTTAAAAGTGAAAAGGATACCCTACAGGAGCAGCTGGAACAGGTGATACAAGTCTTCAAAGACCTATGGCCAACTATCGTTGCCGAGGATAAAAAAACACTAGAGGACATATTGGCTTGCTCAATGGTCGAAAGATCCGTCCGAGTGAAGATGGCATCCACAAGTCTGGGTAGAGCGAACAAGGAGCTCAAATAGGAACTAGCAGCCAGACCAAAATTACCATACCCTTCCACGATATATACCGAGAAGGTCAGAGAGAGACAGAAGCGGGTAAACAGCATAAGGGAAACCCTTGGGACGAGGGTTAAATAGGCTTATAGCTTGCTGGGGCATTTACATGAATGCTCCAACTCATTAACGATGGAAGCTCACCCAATTTCAGTGCACCTTCAGAAAAGTTTCCGAGAAATCAAAGAAGCCACCAATCCGCTGGGCTTAACACAATTGTACAACCAGGGAGATGTGCTGGAAACCAAAATCTAGGAAATTGAAGAACACTCAGTGGCCACAAAAAAACTCCTCAAGGAGCTAAGGAAAGTGGTAAAACAAAAAATTCAGGCAATAAAGCAGATGGCGGTGGAAGCTAAGACAAAGATACAGGAGGTGTTCAGCAAGCTACCACTTGTGGTGATTGAAACAAAGGCTGAAAGAGTCACCTCCCAAACGGAGCAGTCACTTAAAGAATGGAAACAGGAAATAAATAAGTTCATAGAACTCAATTCCTTAACATTGAGAAAGTTTCCATAGTTGGCGCCTTTGTTTTGACAGGGAAAAACAATAGGAAAAACTATGCCAGCCTCAAAAGCCGACAGACCACCAGAAGCCACAAAAACAGGGAAATATTGATTTGGGATGAGTCAATATCGTGTGTTCGGGGCTTGTTGGGGCCTTTGTTTTAGGATAGAATAGTTTTGAGTTGTGAAGAGTTGGAGGAGAGGTGGCAAAACACAATCAAAGTAGATGGGGATTTGTCACGGTTACAGAAACCCAGAAGATAGGTGGCGCGACATTGGCAGAGAACAGTGAAGATGGCAGATATGGGAGAAAACAAAATTAGTAGAACTCCTAGTAATAAAGAGGAAGTGGAAAGCAGCGGAGTAGGGAAAAATAAAGGACCGACAGTTGCACTCGAGGAGAAACAAATAGGAAGTTAGTCAGTTTGGCGAGAGGCCAAGGGAAAAATTAGAGCCTCAGGAGAGCTCTATGAGAAATCCATTGTACTAGACTAAAACTGTAATAAAATTCACGGAGCATATGTATGTTGTTCTGCTATGGATAATGAAATTAGGTTTTTGCTGTGTGTAATGTCATGAGTTGATTGATGGTTATTTGCTTACGATGAATGTGTGCTTAAATTAAATTTTAATTCAGCATTTTGAACATGTGTTGACGAGTGATAGTTTCTTTGTAGAGTTGAGATATGCTTGTTGCTTCCAAGTTTCCATAGTTGTTATCTATGTTTACATTTTTCTTCTATCTGATCTAGCTTCTAATCTTACTACGGTCATGGCACGCCTCGGGTGATATTCCCTACTCCTTGGAGTAGGGTGAAAATGTCGTCATTGTGCTAGACTACTATGGAAACCTTGTTGGCCTCAAGCCTAAACCTGGGTCTTGCCCAGAGACTTCTTTTTCCACCAACACTACTTTACAGCAGGCCATGTCTTATGATTTTCATGATATCAAGCATATCCTCAAAGCTTATTTGGATGATATAGTTTCTCGTTCTTGAAAGAGAATTGATCATCCTTATCAACTTCGACAAATTTTTGAGATGTCGTCATTATAAAATCCAGTTGAATCTGAATAAATGCATTTTCACCGTCACATCTAGTCGGTTGTTGGGATTAATTGTGCCTACTAAAGGGATTCATGTAGATCCTTTCAAGGTTGAGGAAATGCTTCAGTTTCCTCCCCTGTCTACTATTCTTCAACTTCAGTGTCTTCAAGGAAAAGTTAATTTCTTGAGGAGATTCAATGTTAACTATGATGATATTACAAAAGGATTTATGAGATTATTGAAAAAAGGAACTATATTCTTGCAGGATGAATTCACTCATCGCTCATTTGATGCAGTGAAAAAGGCATTTACCTCTCTACTCCTTTATTGATTTCACCCGATTATAGCAGATATTTTCTTTTGTATCTCGTCGAGGTATAATATACTATAGGTATGCTTCTCGTTCACGAGGATGATGCTCTTTATGAGGATGTTATTTATTATCTAAGGTGAGGCTTGTTAGGTCCTTAATTGTGATATTTTCCCATCGAGAAGTTAGATTTGGCAGTCGTCCATGTTGTCCAGCGACTTAGGCATTATATTCGACTTTGAAAAACTTATGTTTTGGCAGCCGTCAATCTGTTTCAATTTTTTCTCAGTAGGCAAGTGGTTGGAGGAAAATACAATAGATGGATTATCATTTTATAAGAATTAAATCTTGAGTTCTTGTCTGCCAAATCGAAGAAATCATTGATATTTTCATAATTAATATATGAGTTTCCTTGTGGAGAATAGATTACTTATCAAGAATCGTTCCTTGATGAATGTACTTTCCTCATTTCTTTACAAAATCCTTAGTATGGAAATATTATTGTGTATCTCTAGACTTCGAAGTTTCCCCTCGCTTTTTCAAAGGATGAGCGTAGAAAATTGCGTCACTTGGCAAACAATTATCTTATCATTGCTGACACTTTATATCGTTGTGGTGTTGATTCAATCCTTAGATGTTTCTTAACCCTAAAATAAGCTGAGGTTGTGCTGAATGATTGCCACAATGGAGCTTGTGGTGGTAATTTATTTGGGCTTGCTACAACCCAAAAACTTATGTGTGCCACATATTTTTGGCCCTCGATTTTCAAATATTGTGTTGAGATGGTCAAAAAATGTCATCCTTATCAAGTTTATACTCGAAATATGTGCGCTCATCCAGCTTTGATCTTTCCTGTTATCACTGTTGGTCCGTTCACAAAGTGGGGAATTTATTTTACTACTTGTAAACTTCCTTCGAAAAATGTTCATAAGTACATTATTATAGTAGTGGAATACTTCACGAAGTGGGCCAAGGCTATGCCTACTTTTTCGAACAATGGTGAAATAACAACCCTGTTTCTGTTCAACCAAGTCATTTCTCACTTTGGTATTCCCAAAGAGATTGTCACTGACCATGGTAGTCATTTTCATAACTTTATGATGGTTGAATTAGCTCTCAAGTTAGGTTTCTGGTAGGACCATTTATCTCCTTATTATCCTCAAGCCAATGGGCAAGTCGAAGCCATGAATAAATCCTTGAAGGTTATCCTACAGATGAAGATCAATAAGGCTCGATGCAATTGGCATGTTATGTTGTATTCTACGCTTTGAGCATACCGGATGTCAGTTGAGACAACAACCGGATTTACTCCTTTCCAAATGGTTTATGGATTGGAATCAATATTCCCTATGGAATGTGAGATTCCTTCCCTTAAACTAGTTTTTGAACCTCTTCCTAGCACTTCAAGTCTCAAAGAATGCCTTTTTATTTGGAACGTCTCGATGAACAGTGTCAAGAAGCAGTCACAGCTAATGAGACTCATAAAAAAAGAGTGAAGCTTCAGTATGATAAGACTGTTTGACCTAGGGTTTTGTCTGAAAGTGGCCTCAGTCTGGTCTATGATCAAGACAAGGATGCCTTGGGGGTAGGGATGTTTAAATCCATGTGGTACGGTCCTTTCATTGTCAAAAGAGTTCTTATAAAGGGAACCTACGATTTGGTTGATTTTGATGGAAATGATTTGGTGGAGCCTAGAAATGGGCTCTATCTTAAGAACTATTATGCCTAGTGTTAATCATCAGTATTATTCACTATGTGTAGATGACTATAGGATGGTCTTGGATTTTTGAAAACAAAATTCCTTGAAATATTGAGTTTCAGAAATCTCATTGCCTTCATTATCCTTATGGAAAATTTTTCACTATTTCATCAGATTTCCATTTCATGGTCACCCTTTCACTCCTACAAACTCCTTATGGGCTTTCACCTATCATTTTCAGCCTCTTCCCCTACCTATGACCTCATTGCCCTTTTTTCCCCTACCCATAACTCCATCCTCCCTCTAGGGTTTCCTAGTGATGACTCATTCCAATGTCTCTTTGGACATTATAAGCCATGACAATGCTCTGTTTTTACTTGAAAGTCCTTAGGTTAGAGCATCAGTCAAGATTAGGACAAAAGACACCCCCACTAGGTAATTAGGGTTTTTACATTGTTTAAGGTCATCATTGGATGCTTCAGGCACTGCTTTTCCTTTACTAGAATCTAGCTCAGATGCAATAGAATGTCAAAACATGGTTATTCAAGAAGGACCTAAAATATTTCCAAAGAAGATTACCTCATTAGATCAAATTTTGCAAATGAGAAAAATGGACAAAGTTTGGCACTTCTGTAGGAGTGTTGAAAGTTGTCTCAGCAGAAGGTATTGATGAGGTAGACTATCTACTCCTGAATGAAGACAACTTATAACCAAGAAAAGGGGAACACATTGGTATTGTATAGAAATAGGGTTCTAAACTTGATGGTCCAATTGAGTGCCAAAACAGTGATCACTTGCAGAAATGACATGGAGGAAGCACACAACTCCATTTTTTCTTCAAATTGTGTTTCTGAACAAATAAATATGAATTTGAAAAACGTGAGATATTTTTTTGTCAATCATATGTCAAGGAAGAAAAACCTCCTTCATATTTTACACTTGTATCATGGTTTGGGGGAAATGACGAATTCACAGGTGCTACAAGAGGTTTGCTGCACTTCTGGAGTGACCTTGGGAAAATAAATTTTTCTCGTAGCTCGAGTGTCCAAATCACTTTATTTATGAGTCCAATGACAACTATACTAGAATAAATTTCCAATGAGTTATCATGAGCTCAATGTGGAGTTGAGGAAGGCCTCCAAACGTTGCCTGCACCATCACTCTGCATTTCTGCACCATCATTCAACACTTTTTGACCAATCTTGGGAGAATCAATTTTTTACAAGTAAAATCAACTACAATTAGTAACAAAAAGGTAGATTTGGTAAGTAGAGTGAATAATATTTTGAATGCGCTGTCATGGGCCCAATTTGGATGTCGAGAAGGCCTCCAAATGCCCTCTACAAAAAGGCATTGCGCCCTCAAAATTTGGCACTACGCGCTTGGGATTAAGTGTTGCGCGCATGGGATTGAGCGTTGCACTCTCAGACTGAGCGCTGCACTCTTGGATAGGAAAGCTTCCTAAACCCTATCAGCACTCAAATCACCTAAATATTTCTTCAAGTCATTGCCAAGGGTTATCAAGCATTTCTATGGGGTAAGTACAAGTCATCAACTCATCCCCAAGTATTTTTGTCATCGTTTAATTAAAAGAAATTAAGCCCTAAGGAGAAACACTAAATTTCATGCTTAAAAATCATTTTCTAAGCCTCATTCATCTGCCTATTAGGAATATCATTCAAGACAAGGGTGAACTATGGTATTGTGAAAGTTTTCATTCATCTAAGTTTCCCCCCTAAATCCATTTCCATTCATTCAATCAGTCCCTCCACTTGCAAAGGATGACATTCCATTGCCCTCCTTCATCTCAAATTTACATCAGCCCAAAAGTGTTTCAAAACAAATTTTAAACATATCAGCAGAGGTTTATCATTGAGTTGTAACCTCTCACTCATTCTCATACACTTATACCCTCACTCACTCATATCACTCACTTACAAAGTTTCATTTTTCATCACCCTCTCACAATCCCTCACTGTCATCTCATGGCAATGAGGAATCAAAAAATGAGGAATAAATCATTATGGGATATGGAAATGAGGAATCAAACAATGAAAAATCAATTAGTGAAGAAAAGAGCAGTGAGGGTAGTAAGGCACATATCAGTGAAGCAAGTGGCAATGAAGCAGAGAGCAGTGAGGATGATGGCAGTAGGTCAAAGAGCCCTTCCAAAGATTAAATCCCTAAAGGAGGAAAAAGACAAATATAACTTGGAAATTCTTTTTTATGCATCCCTACAAGCATCCTAGACATGAGCATCAAGATAAATTCAAGTTTTGGCACATTTTTGAGTTTTTGGAAATTTTTACTGTTTTGAAGGGCTAAGCACGCAGCACCACTGGCGCTATGCTCTTCTTTGAGGCACTATTTTGAGGAATATTTTGCATTCACATGTTCCTTAGGCCAAGGAAATCACCAAAAAAAAAATTCAGCTGATTTGGAGTAAAAATGGTACTCCCAAAGTGCCCAAAACATGCAAAGATCAACTTTCTGTCCTATTTTTAGAGCTGGCGCTGCGCCCTAATCAGTCTTGGGAGGATTCATTTTTTAGTAGGGAAATGTGCACCAAATTGAAATAGAAAGGTATATTTGGAAAGAATATAGGACAGGCTTTCCAATGAGCTATCATGTAGCTCATTTGGACACCGAGACAGCCTCCAAATATCAGCTACAAAAGGACCAATGTTTCGAGTTTTGGCGCTGCGCCAAAAATTGGGCCTCAGCGTTGCGCCCTTGGCAGAAAGTCAACAAAAGACACTTGGAGTAAATGAAAAAGATATTTTGAAGGTTTATTAGGCAAATATCTCTAGATCTAGCTTAGAATTTATGATATATGTTATTCTTGCAGTTGGGATATTTGTGCCTTGGGCCTTACATGGTCACAATGGTCAAATGCATTTATGATGTAGTTAATGATATTTTGGAACCCTAAATAGGGTTTTGATCCTCCTTTACAAGTTAAATACTGCATGGAGGCCTCATTTTATTTTTTGTTTGATTTTTAAACTCAATATCATAGACTTGGAGTTGAGGAGAAATTGGTTTTGGAGTGTTATGAATGCTTTGATTTGGATGACAATGGAGCAAGAACACTTGCAGGATTCATGAACATGGCTAATGGTGATGTATTTTTGATTTAGTACTTGTTTTATTATGTTTTCATTTTGTCTCATCTTTCTCATGCAGTAGAACAAAAATTTTAGGTTAAGAAATGTTGTTTAGAGGCACCTTAGCTCTGTCTTCCTTCTATTGCTTGTGTGTTTTCCTCTGCTAGGTTATATTAGAGAATTCTTAATTTCTATGTAGTCCCACTCAGCTTGTTTATCTCAAGAATAATCTAATGGAGAAAATGCCAAAGTAGTTTATGGTTAGCCCTGTTCTTTGGTGTAACTTAAACATTGTTTTTGAGGTTTTTTCTTTGAAATATTGCTAATTAGATTTTGACTGAAGAGGTTTATGGTTTTCCCTGCCCTTTTTCCATCTTGAATGGTTGTTTTGAAGTTATTTGTAGTATGATTAAGGAATTTTAGGATTTCCCTTCTCTTTGATAATTACTATATGTTATCTTGAATGTTTTCTTTGCCTAAAGGTGAAATCACTAGAGAATTTACCAGTTTTTTGCTCTCTATGGTTTGTTGGACTGTTGTTGTAATGTTTATTTACTAGGTTTTGGTCAAAGAAACTTATGGTATGCCCTGTCTTTGGTTATTTATTTCTTCATAGTGTTCTTAAATAATTTTATTGTTATAGTACATGTTAAAGGATTCTTAACTGCCCTTTAAACCTACTAATCTCACAATTTATTGTTTACTCCACTCACATAAGCCTTGAAGATCCATTTGGCTTTGTTATACCTACCCTCCGAAACACACTTGACCTATTGTTGTAACTTTCAACCTTTGGCAGACTCCATATCCCAATGGTCTAAACCTCTCCTACTCTATTTGTTCTGCTTGACAAGAAACCCAACCAAACAAAACAAACAAACAAACCCTAAAATCAACCAAGTTGACATATTTTATACAAATATAGAGAGAGCCTTCTCTGAGTCCAGGACGGCTAGGTCCTAGGACTCCAAATATTTGTTTGATGTTACCCTTATACATTTTTCCTTGCCAATCTGACAAATTACAGGGACCTAACATAATGGCGACTCCGCTGGGGACTACTTATTGAAAATATTAGTATTATATAAAGAAATCAAAAAATCAAAAAATATCTCAAGATTGGTATCCAATTTTTGATGGTGGAAAACAAAAAAATCCTAAAACTAATTAGCATCATCCACCTGGTGACTTCACTGGTTTTCACTAGGCCTGTTGACTCCATTGGTTTTCCATTGACTCCACTGGGAAAATTATTTTTCCATTAAACATCAAAAGAACCCAGTCAATAATACTTTGTGGATTAATTATTTCTTTAGAGAAAATCCTCCTACAACAATTGACAATCCTGAAAACATCCTTAGGAAGTCTCCTAGATCTAAAAACTCAACTGTTAGCAGCCCTATCCAAAAAGCAAGTTCCCTACCTAAAAACCTTAAAAAATTAAAAAATACTTGGTTTCTAATGATGGAAAATATCCAGCCTCAATAAAGTTGTAAATCATCCACCTGGCGACTCTACAACTCTCAATAAGCCTGAAGACTCCACCAGAGAAAGAACTTGGAACATGACCAGTCATCCTAGAAAAAGAGAGTATCCAAGCCTAAATTGGATTCATAATTTTTTTTTTATCTGTAACTATGTTCTATCCTAATTTAAACCTAATAAAAAACACACTAATGAGGTCTGCATTGATCATTATAAACTTCTCAAGCCTAAAAAATCTAAGCCTCAAATTGCAGACCATGTACATACTTATGCACATGTGAACATCCCTGATGCACTTATACAAAATCCAGTGAAACCTAATCCTCATGTTACCTCCCCTACCCTTGCAGAAATCTCAAATGGTTATAAGCCTCCTTCTGTACTACCTATGCCCATAAAAGTCCGAAACAGATACAAGCCTCTGGTTTTTCCTCCTATCCTCTAGGCCCTTCCTACAAATCTTGCAAATAAGCTACCCAGTTTTGATGGAGAAAATACAAAGATCACTGCTAAAAAACACATTAAAAATCTTGAGGATTTACTTGACCTATTTGACGTAGGAAAATATGATATGCGTATTAGAATGTTTGCCTTATCATTACAAGGAAAATTTAAGAGTTTGTTTAAATACCTTCCAGCTGCGAGCATTAGCAGTTTTCATCAATTCACTCAAGTTTTCCTAGATAGGTGGGTAGTCATGGGAAATGTTTTTCTCATCATAGAGGAATAAAACCATTTAAAAATACAGCCATGGGAGACTATACAACACTTTTCATCTAGGTTCAATAAAGTATACCATGAAATTATTGCTAAGATAAAGCCAACCCTAGGGTGGGCTCTCTTGCACTACCCAGATGCCTTTAACCTAGAGGTGGCATTCTAGATAAGAGAAAGGGACCCTTCAACACTAGAGGAATTGCAAAGGATGGCAGTTGATCTGGAAGCCAACATGCTAAATAGAGAGGCAAAGCTAGGAGAGATAGAAAAGGACAAATAAGATCAAGAGAAACTGATATCTTCAGAGATAAAGCTAGAGATGTTGACATACACAATCAGCAAAATGATGCATATGATGGGGAGGAAAGAGGAAGAGTACAAGGTTGAGGTTGGAGCTGATTATTCAAAACAGCTGGTACTATTTTTTTGGGAATAACAAACTGAGTCATTACAATGCAAAAATAACAATCAAAATATGCATGCTGAGAAAGATTGCAAAGAACAAGATGAAATTTTTTTTCAAGTAAGTACTAGATGCCTTCCTACATCTTTTTCTTCACTATTAAGAGAGAATTACACGCAATTTGCAACTAGAAACAAGGAGGAATTCTCTAAAGAATTGGTCAGGGAAGAAATGGATGATACAAACCCTTCTTCAAATCCAGAAGTTCTCCCCTTAAGTCATTTTGGTGTGGCTGCTGGGATTACAGAGCCAGAAATGGAGGATGAACCAGCACATTTTGAGTCTCTAACCTTATGCTTCGATTCATTTCAAATTGCTAAAGAAGAAGCTATTGGCCACAAACACTATCCTTTTAATCCCAACTATCGTAGATCAGAAAATAAACTTATAGGTCAACATATGGTGGAGAAATATGCCGATATAGTGTGCATATTGGATGACATTCCTTCTATGAATAAGATACCCAAGTATGATAAATATGATGATGATTATGTTCTCCAGACTCAAGCTAACACTATAGAAAAATCAGTAAGTAGTTTGTGGGACAAAGAAAATAATTTTCAGCAGCTCAAATATAGTGATCAACAAATAAAAATTAGCTATGAGAGTGAAGAAGAAAGTGTAGAAAGTTTGGAAAAAAGGGACGGATATTTACCTCTTGGTTGTGCTTCATTTCAGTTCATCAAAGACAACCTCAATACAATCAGAAATTAACAATCTTTGGGTATTGTTATTAACACCAAAGAAGACCTTCAACCCTATGACCAGTCTTCACAAGAGGAAGAAAACAGTTGTGGTTCTATGCAAAGAAAACAGAAAATTCCTCCTCCTTTAACAAAAGAATAAATCAATCATATTATAAACATGAGGCCAGCCTCTAAGATTTTATATAAAGAAAACATGTCTATTCATTCTCCTGCTGATTTATGTGCTGCAACCTTGCCTCATAAAGAAACAGAGGAAAATATCGATATTAAGGTTGTACTACCTTCTCAAGAAGACCTATTACCAGGGAATGCCCCTAACAATGTCTTTCAGACATAATTTATTCCATTCAATCAAAACATATTAGGATTTTTTAAAGATAACATAGTACTACATTATGAGGCTGCCAAGCCAAATGATCATGAAGAAGAGGTGGAGTATCTTTCTCAAAAGAACCCTGAGCACACCAAAGTGGAACAAGGAGTAGTCCTGGATGAAGCCTGTGGTTTAAATCCTCAAAGCTAGGTATTATTCAGAGATCCTTTTGCTGGTTTCTTAGAGACATTTGAAAAGGGAGTAAACTATGCCAGGAGTAGTTTATCGCAGAGTGTAAAGAAGATCTCAAGCACTGCTACTCAAAATAAAGTGAGATGGGAGTGGCCTTTTTGTTTTTTTATCATACCCAAAGGGCTGAATGAAAATCAATCATGTAGTCACTTACTTGATTGGCTATATTAGAAAATAGAGTTCACCTAATCTAGATATGTCTCTAAATTAGATTAGGATAGATAGGTATGCAAATAAGCTCAGCACTATGATCATATTTCTAACATTAGTTTCAAATTGTTTTGACAAAAAATCAAAAAAATGAAACACAAAAATAAAGGAAAGAAGAAAAAGAGGGCAGGAAAAATAAGAGGTACAACCCCATAACCAAAAAAGAATATGTCTAAAAGTGTGCAAGTCTAAATGCCACTGCTTTGAAGAAAAGAAAGTCTTTTTCAATCATCTAGCCTAATCATGGTTGAGTGATAATTTCTACTGATAGGTTAGTGAAATAAGATTTTCTAAACCATGTAAACTTGGCTTATCAGTAGATTAGATTAGGAAACAATATTTGGTTCCGAAAGCCTAAATCTGAACCAAAAGAGAAAGAGAGGGATAGGTAACAAACTCCAAATTATTAGCCCTCAAGTTTCCTGTTTCGCCCTTACAAAAATAAATTCTATGAGTAGCTTGTCCATAATGCCACAACCTATAACAAATAAGATTTCTTAACCTTGGTTTGGTCATATTTTGAATTTAATGTTAGTAGATTAGAAAATGAAGATCTGTCAAACTGCTTAACCTTGACAAATAAGTAGAGTAGGTAGAGAATAAAGATTTCATCAGCCTAATCTGAGATCCTGGAAATGATAAGGGTAGAGGTAGATAGATTTTATGCTTTCAAAAGAAAAATGATGTCAAGGGTTTGCTAATGCAAATGCACCCAAGTGGAGAAAAAATGTTAGGAAAAGTATGATGGGTAGGTAGAATTGATATTGAAGCAATCATGTCTTTTTAGATTTTGAGATCATTGCTTCAAAAGAACAGGAGTGAATTAGCGAGTGAAGAAAAAGAGGTATGCCAAGTACAAGTAAGGTACTAATATTCAAAACTCAGAGATCTGAACTATGAGGTTCTAGACACCTCCTGAAAAGGAGTTGCCCTCCCCAAGTGGAGCCACTGTTAGTCATGAGTATTTTTCACTATGTGTAGATGACTATAGGATGGTCTTGGATTTCTGAAAACAACATTCCTCGAAATATTGTGAGTTTCAGAATCTCACTGCCTTCATTATCCTTGTTGTATCTCAAGAAACAATCCCTTGGCTGTGATAAGGAATCCGTGCTCAAGAAATTTTTAAATATATGTCACAAATTTAATGTATCTGATGGTCTTTGTTAAGCACCTTTGGAAATTAATTATTTATAACCCTCAAAGATCTGATATAATGAAATATTTCACAATGCCATTATCTGCTGATATTACTTGAAATGGAAGGAAGAAAATGGAATGGAAACTTAAAATGATATGTTGGATAATAGAATCTATCACTTGAAATCTCAAAAATAGCTTTACAGAGAGAAAATAGTTGGAGTGAAGGAGCACACATTAAGGACATTTAACTCTTACTTATAAACTGTAAAAAGAGACCTGCAGCTACATTTCTTCACCTCATTCGCAGAAGAAAAAACATATGACAAAACTGGAAAAATGCATCAACATCAATAGCTGCAAAAAACTTGATCTTCTTTCATTAACTTTCAGAAAATTCAGTACAAAATTTACAGTCCTCTAAAGGTCCAAAACTCCAAACCACTTCCCCTCTTCTTGCTTCTACTTTTATATCTGCTATCTAATCTAACTTCCTAATTACTATGATCAGTTTTAAAACTGATTCTTGAAGTAGTTTAGGAAATTTTGAATCAATTAAATTTACAAAAAAGTAGTTTTAATATTATATATAATATATAATATGAAACCAAAATAAAACCTTACCCTTGTTATAGCATCATTTCTCACCTTCATATGATTCATGATTTATTTTATGGCTTTGGGCACCCATTCCTACAGACTTGGACAAATTCACTTAAAAACAGTGTAAAAATCCCCATACGCGACTATGCCCAGCTTTTTCCGCGTGTATACGCGAGTTAACATGCACTTTTCCGCGTATGCCATTAAAATTATGAAAAAATATATAAAAACTCCCTATTTTCAGGCTGGGTTGATGGTTACTTAGGTAGTTCAACCACCCCAGCACGTGGCCAACTATTCCCAACTGTTGAAACTACTTGGAGGGAGTATAAAAGCCCCTCATGTGTATGGCCTAAGGGAGAGAGAGAATTTATTGATATTATACTCTATTGGTATTCCCTATCCAAGTCTGATTCCCCGTGCCTCCTGCACTTTCCCAGCTCATTATATGAAACCCCTGTTTCCTTGAGATGCTCATCTTCCTATATGTCATCTTGTGGATCTTGTGGGGGTCATTTATCTGGGCTTGCTACAGCCCAAAAGATTTTGCGTGCTGGATACTTTTGGCCCTCGATTTTCAAAGATTGTATTGAATCGGTCAAAAAGTGTCATCCGTGTCAGGTTTATACTCGAAAAATGCGCGCTCATCCGGCCCGCTTTTTCCAACAGCACGCGCGGGGACTTTTTTATTAGTGTATTAGACGATACTATTTAAATGCCTTCGGCGAAAGGTCACAAGTACATTATCGTAGCAGTAGACTACTTTACGAAGTGGGTCGAGGCTATGCCTACTTTTGGGAATGATGGTGAGACTGCAACTCTGTTCCTATTCAACCAGGTTATCGCTCATTTTGGTATACCTAGAGAGATTGTCACTGACCATGGCAGTCATTTTCAGAATAGTATGATCGCTGAGTTGGCTCTCAAATTGGGTTTCCGGCAGGAGCATTCGTCTCCATATTATCCGCAAGCCAATGGGCAAGTGGAAGCCGTGAATAAATCCTTGAAGACAATTCTTCAAAGGACAATTGATAAAGCTAGATCCAACTGGCATATTATGCTATATCCTACACTTTGGGCATACAGGACGTCAGTGAAAACTGCAAATGGCTTTACTCCGTTTCAGTTAGTGCACGGGGTGGAATCCGTATTTCCCATTGAATGCGAGATTCCTTCTCTTAAATTAGATGTTGAACTTCTTCCTGACACTTCTAGTCCGGCAGAACGGCTTCTTCATCTGGAACATCTCGATGAGCAGCGTCGAGATGCCGCCACGATGAATGAAGCGCATAAAAACTGAGTAAAAGTTCAGTACGATAAGGCGGTTAAGCCTAGGGTCTTTTCGGAAGGTGACCTTGCTTTGGTCTATGCCCAAGAAAAGGATGCCCTGGGGGAAGGAAAGTTTAAGTCTATGTGGTATGGCCCCTATATCGTTAAAAAAGTCCTTAAGAAAGGAGCGTATACCTTGGTTGATTTGGAAGGGAACGAGTTGCCGGAGCCCCGAAATGGGCTCTATTTGAAGAAGTATTATGCCTAGGCTTCGGCCTGGCATTTTTCTTTCGTATATAGTAGTTTTTTGCTTTGTACATATCTGATTGATTTTCGATTTTTGATGAGGTGGTGATGTTTTTTGATCTACTTTGGCAGGTTGTGTTGGATGTCATGAGTCATTTTGGTTTCGCCGATGGTGCTAGTAGACACACCCGGAACTTAGCTTCCGCGGCTTGGGTGCTTCATTATCCTTCCTGTCAGCTGTTGGTATCAAGAGGGGTCTGCATTGGTCCTGCTTCCAATAACGTAGCAGAATACACTGCAGTCATTCATCTACTCTCGGAGGCAATATCTTTGGGTGTTGATTCGTTGGTAGTTTTCTTGGACTCCCAGCTGGTGGTGTCGCAATTGAACAACACTTATCGGGTACGAGATCCATTTTTATTACGATTGTTCTTGAGGGTACGTTTGTTACAGAGGTCATTTCAATTTTTAACTTTCATTCATATTCCTCGAGCTGACAATTGGTTTGCTGACTCATTAGCTAATCAAACATTAGATTGGCATATTAATCATTCCACACAATAAAATTTTAATCATCAAAAACATCATACATGTGATACATTTATCACATCACATCAAATATCGCTGTATATATATCATCGGAGTGTTCAAAAACTTTACAAAATTTGGATACATAATGTCGTACAAAACTTGGGCTTATGCCCCATCATGTTCAGTCTCAAAAAAGAATATACAGTCATCTAATATATAATATCTGTCTACTCCTAAGGTCCCTGCCCAGAAGTCGTGTTCCTATAGAACGTGACTGCAATGGCAACTCGGCGGAATAGTCTAACCCAGTCTCGGGGTACTCCTACCACCCGTCTCTGGATGACTTCCGGCAGGTCCTCCACGGCAGCCATAGGGATTTGGCGAGTTAATCCCTCCAAGTTTCTCTGCACGACCTGGAGAGTCCTATCTGAATCCACAGTATCCGCTTCACCCCTGCGGCGATTGTGGCGCGGGAGACCCTCAGGTTGAACTAGTCCAACATCTGAAACATGATCATTTTTTGTCAGTCATTATGAATCTAATCAAAAACATGTTTTTTTTTCATTTTTTCATACATATTTGAAAAAATACAAAAAAAATTATATAAGTCAAATTTTTTTTTTTGCAAACTTACCGACTGTACCCCATGCTGTGCCTGGTGGAAGAACTAGATTTGGATCTCCACAAAAGTCCATCCCGGCATAGGGATAGTCATCCACTGTGATGATTTTTTCTCCCCACCAAAGGAAGAACTCATCGTCCCATGTGGTCCGGGGTACCTCACTAACCCCCAGTCTCTTCATCATGTCTGCCCAACGGGAAATTCTTGGGTCCCGCGGGCTACTGATGGTAGAGATGACTCTGGGTCTCAAGGCTGGAATCTTCTCAAAGAAGAATTTTGTCAAAATTGTACCGTAGCCAAAGTGTTTGGTCTTTACTTGGCGGATTTAGGTCAGCTGTTGTTTCATGTTCAGTAATAGGGCTGTGCACCAATCATACACATGAGTCAAACATTCTACTGCTATGCTCATTTGCGTCCTGGACGCCTGATGTAGGGAGGCAGATCCTGCCACTCTGCCGATGGTGAAAAGGAGGATTTTCATGTGCAAATCCCTCACATCTTTAATTGCAATCTAAGTTCCAACCTTTTTGGAACCCCCTACGCAATATACGTGGACATAGTCTTCCACGGTTAACCCTCCCAGGGGCTTCCCGTGCAAGTCTACTAGTTCTCCCCTCCGGGAGAGTCCAGTAATGAAATATATGTCTTCCACTTCAATGCGTAGTGGCATCTGATCAATAATGAAGCAATCCTGATCTGGTTCCCAGTAATTTACGAGCATTTCTAGCAACCGCACATTACTTTTCATATTTGGCATCTTGAAGAATTTGAACAATCCGCAATTCCGAAGGATATTTTGCGCTGCGCGATCTTGCATGACCTCTTGGTCTATTGCGCTATGCTCACGTTCCCTCCATGAGATTGTCATCCTGTCAAATTTCATCAAATTATGCATTAGCCATACTTTTTTGCATTCGGACCTGCGCATACGCGGTTTTTCCTTTGCACAGTCGCGTGTATACGCGAGTTTCCTTTAATGAACCCGCGTATGCGCAAGTCCGCATATTTTAGCAAGGGTTTTAAAGCTAAAAATCACTTAATTTTAAATTCCAAATGGACAAAATGAATAAACAGGATGATTTAGGAGCCTACCTGAAGTTTCGGTGCGTTTCGACGGTCGGTTGTTCCTGATTTGACGAAAGAAGTTTTTTGCTCCAGAGCACTTTTTCCAAATCAACAATGCAATAATGAACCAAATATGAGGTAATTTGTCTATTTATGGCTAAAAAGTTGAAATTTTTTGCAAAAATTCCTTATGCTCATTTTTTCAATCTATCTTAAGCTGCATAACCCGGATGCTTGGAAGTGCCTAGTTTGGTATGTTTTCAGGTACATTTTGACGATTTTGAGATTTTTCTCGGTTTTGATCCATGATTTCCGACTCTTCACGGCAGGTATATGATCTTCACTGGCATATAGGTTAGGGAAATCACTCTCCGTTGCATCTTGCATACTAGCCTCCATACTGATCACTTGCCTTAGGGTCGATCCCATCAGGTCATGAATATTACACCCATTTCACTCGCCGATTATTTAATCATGACTTGATGGTAGAGCCTTCCTTTACATGGGCTTCCTAGTTAGTTCCTCGCTATCACTTGTTGCCCATGCTGCTTTTTATGTAGGCTCGAGAGTCCTCTTTAGTCTTGCCATGTCTTATGTGTTGAAGCTTCATTCTTCTTCTTCATCACTTATCATTTTTTCTGGCTTTTACCCTAGAGGCTCCCTGGTGTCGTTTAAGTTGTATTACTGCATTGCATATTGGCTACTTGTTTATCCTAGCCTTTAGCCGGCTTCATTTGGACTCGATGTTTAAGCCAACTTTTGACCTTGACTTTCTGTACAAGTTAACCATTACATGCACTTAGCTATCATGACTTGACACCTTTGTACCCATGGATGGAGCGTTCCTCTGAGTATCACTGACCAGTTTTCGCCACCTTGCATTGAGCATAGGATTGTTCCAATCCCAGGAACTAGTGCATCTGCTTTCTTGATACTCGTTCTGTCCATTGTACCATAGCATTCTTTTATTCTTTTTCAGGCTTATTATGAAAAAGACAAAAAAATTAAATATAACAAAAAGAGCGGGAACGGGATGTATCTTCGTTATTTTGATGGCAGTACAGAGTCAGTTTTGTCGTCTTTGAACAAAGCACATATACTTATATATATTTCCTTCATTTGGGATGGTTCTAGTTTGACCTAGGTTCAGCCTTTACCATGTTTCACTTGTCAGTTCTCCCCCGGCTGGTTATCTCTTCCAATCATATGGAGAGTTTGTTTTGCCTCCTGCAAGACAGACTTATACAGTGTCACTTTTTACTGCCATGGTCATCACAGAGTCGTGCTTTTGTTCAAGGAAAGTCTAGCCTGAGTCGGCCATTCTGCGGTGTCTCTTGACTCATTATTCAGTCGGCCTTCCCGGTCTTGTCAGTATCATGTTCTATCACATCAGATGTTTTGATCTTCTGCTCGTGCTGGTTTGAGAAGGTCCCCATTGACTTCTCGCCGGCGGGTTTGTCTCTTATCGACTACGACACATTGCTCTGAGAGCAAACCTAGAGCCGCACCTTGGGCCTATTTCCATCATTGATAGGTGACCTCGTGCTCAGCATTTGTTCATCATCATGGGTCTTTGACTGAGTGGTTTCCCCTGTGTTCGACGTCAGCACACATTATCACACTTGGGATTCGTGCAGTACCTGGATTTCCATTTGACCCTATCGGTGGATTTCTCGCCTCTGTGTCAGCCTTCATTATTGGTTGGTTCAGAGGGTTTCTTCCGTGCGCTAGCTTCATCTTGTGCACGTCGGAAACGTACTTCGGTTTTGGTTCCATCACTCTACTTCGTCCGATTCCTTCCAAATCTTGGCCTCCGGGTTACACTCGCGCTGGACTGATGTGGGATGCCTTAATGCCTTCCTTCCAGCAGATCTTTTCCCATCGACTCCGACTCATTGCTTTGGGAATAAGGTCTAGAGTCTTTTTTTCAGTACCTTAGGGTTTGCAGTCATCAGTGGCAGACTCTTCGCTATCGACAGTGGGGATTCATCATTGCCTCCTGATTGGTAGATTCTTTCAAGTGTTCAACTTCAACTCATTCATTCGCACTTTTTAGATTGTACTGGGGCACCTTGACACTCATTTTCATTATTGGTGGGTTGTCTCGCGTTGGTTAACGGTATACATCATTGACCGGTAATCCAACGATTTCTCACATGGTCGACTTCAACTCATTTATTCTCATTGTGTAGAATTGTGCCATAGTGATCGGTGAAGACCTCGGTCGCACGCTTTTTTCGCTTCACTTCTTTTGAGCACCATTCGCTTCTCGTCAGTTGATGTCATTCAATTTTTATATGTCATAGTAGTTTCAGCATGAAGAATCCCATTGTTGGTCCCCGAGTTGCGTGATTGCACCGTTTGATCTACCACTTATGATCCGGTACTTGGAGATTCAGTTACTTATTTGATCAGACATCCAGTTGCACCATCTTTGATCAGCTTTCTATATGTGATACTTGGACATTGATTCAGACTTACACTTCCGGGCCATGCTCAGATGATTCATTGTGTACTTTCAGTTCAACTATACTTGTATACATATTGGATCTATTCAGTACTTTCTATATGATGTATTTTTGACTGAGCATGGGTATGCCCGCCTCAGCATGAGTTGACTCTCTGTTTTCTTTCATTGGTTTTTGGCAGGCTGAAATCTGGTGAAGTCCTCTCTTGTCCTCGCGAAGTTCTTTCTATGTGCATAATACATTTCGGCCATCATGTACCCCTTCTGACCTCATATATTAGGGGGCATCTGTTATAGCATCATTTCTCACCTTCATATGATTCATGATTTCTTTTATGGCTTTGGGCACCCATTCCTACAGACTTGGACAAATTCACTAAAAAAAAGTGTAAAAATCCCCATACGCGGTTATGCCCAGAATTTTCCGCGTGTATACGCGAGTCCACATGCACTTTTCTGTGTATGCCATTAAAATCATTAAAATATATATAAAAATTCCCTATTTTCGGGCTGGGTTGATGGTTACTCTGGTAGTTCAACCACCCTCAAGACGTGGATCAATCTGCTTTCCAACTCATTGAGACTACTTGAGGGAGTATAAAATCCCCCTCATGTGTATGGCCCTAAGGGAGAGAGAGAATTTATTGATATTATACTCTGTTGGTATTCCCTATCCAAGTCTGATTCCCCGTGCCTCCTGCACTTTCCCAGTTCATTATAGGAAACCCTTGTTTCCTTGAGATACACATCCCTTTATATGTTATCTCGTATGCACCAGTTTGAAAGGAGTCTTAGCGAGGCAAGGGCTGGACGGATCCGGACGACGGTCTGCGAAGGCCTTGGAAGGATCAGGTGATCTCTCCACTTGTTACTTTTGTACATGCTATTTATAATACAAAAGTACCATGTTGTTCCCAAAATAAACGTGTTAGTGTATGCTTTTATGTATGAGGATATTTGTTATACAAGCATTCATTATGATTTATTTAATGTTTTATATGAATCTCACTAACATTTAGAGTAGATATATGCTGTACAACCACTTTGGAGTCTGCTTGTTTTCTCATGTTTGTGTTAAGAAGGGCCAAGGCTGTTTGGGGTTTGACCCTGTTGGACTGGTTTTTAACCGTAGGACCTACGGGTAACTTTCTCATTCTACTCTATTTAGTTTTTCTGAACGTGCATGGTTGTGTGAGTCCTTCTTAAGTAGCATGCCCCTGCTCTGTGGAGTTTGTAACCCAACCAACCTCTAGGGTGATATTCCCCGAAACAACCCCACTGCAACTTAAAGAAGGACAAATAATAAATTTTGGGTCCCACCGTTGTACTCATATGCATATTGACAAAATCGCACATGGTTTTTGAAAACCAATTACTGCCTATAAAAGCGCCTATAGCAGTTTCTTGAAAAAGGGTTGAGTGATGCCACATTGCATCATAGCCATCAATTTGTGAATAGTGGTTCAAACCAAACCACACTACAGGGGCACTATATCACATAAGTTCCGAGCATTTTGTGATGCCATGAAAGCGTTAATTATGGGCATGAACGATACAAATATCAAATTTCTACGATATATGGAATAACTTTAACATGTTTTCTTCTCTTACTTTTCATGCTAAGTCTCATTGATCTTTGGGATTGCATGAACTCAAATTAAAATATAAATTGTACTAGGTTTTATTTAAATATCATCTGAATGCCAAGTGATCATCTAAGAAGGAAATTTTCATTATGCAAATCGAATTCCCATGGAATGAATCAAACCCATTTTTGTAGGACGTTTCTGGAAAAATTTTCCTTTGAATAACTGACGAAATCTCTTAAACCTCTTTTCATTTTTGAAAAATTCCCGCAATCAAGTCAATTGCACATATTCTGCAAAAAACCATGTTGCGGATTTTTGAAAATTTTCTCCATTTTCCCATAATAAGAAATTGAAATTCATTGTCCTGAGAGTATTGCATTTTCTGAACTTTGACTTTTCATTTGCATCAGTGCCTACTCAAATTTTAAATGCATGTGAAAATATGATCTTCCACAAATCATATGTGATTAATCATAGCTTTTAAGGCTTTTTCTATGAAATTACATGCTGTAAATGAAAATAATTTGAATCAGTGCAACCCTGAGCTATTACCAACAATCCAATATCATTAACAAACTCATAATCCAGGGTTAATTTTTCAATAAAGTGACAACAAACTCCAATATCTTCCATAGTTTTATTAGTTATCCTTGCACATGTTGCAATCCCAAGCACTTTCAGTGTCTTTGCACAACCAATTTATATTATTGTCATACCTCTGTCTGTCAAACCATCACAAAACCAAAGATTCCAATTCTCAAGTTGTTTACATTGTTCTCCTATAGTTGTAAGACCTTGATCACTTATATAGCAACCCTATAAATCTAAGGCATTCAAAACTCTACAATGTTCAGCCACTGATGCTAGGCCCAAACTTGTGATTGCAGGGCATCATATAAAAATCAACTTTTCCAGTCTTTGAAAACCCCATCCGAGAATATTAAGACCAAGGTTTGAAAGATTACAAGATTCTAGTTCAACATCTTCTATTACATTTTTCTCTATAGAGTGATTTCTTTTGAGTGTTGGCCTTGAATATGAACTTCCAACAATAGTATTTTATGCATTTTTAGTCTAGTTCCGCGGTGAAAACATAAATTTTTCTTTAGGTACACTTGGCATCCTTTCATCCATGTGTATACAATGTGAATCACTAAAGCGCTGGACTAGCAGTCCTATGCATCCATCAGGACTGTCTGAGGCCCCTATTTAAATAGTGTGTCTGCTTGCACTTTCCAGCTAATACCATCTCTTTAGAGAAGAGCACAAGAATCCCTATCCGACTTTTTTCCATCTGAATGTCTCAGTAACCTTGAATTTCTCAGACCCTTTCTTTAATTTTAGCTGAGTTGAATTAGGCTACAACATCTGACTCCAATTGGGGACAGCATTGTGGTAGAAAAATGATGAGAACTTGGAGATCAGTAGCCTTTATTGGGCATGGATTCGAGGAGCACTTGTAGATCAATATCCTTTATTGGGCATGAAGTTAATTCAAACTGAATTTTCTCCCAATCCAAAATCTATGAAGATTTCAAACTTCTCTGAAACCTCTCTCTTCCAGGATATTTATTCTTGAACTAAAAATGCTAAGCTAGAAATACTGCAGCTGGTAATGCTCAACTCCTGAGCTTATTTATGTACAACTCCTATATATATATGCATGGCTAAAATTAATTAGGTGAAGTCAACCTTCTAATGGAACCAACATAACATCTGTATGTTAGATTTAATACCTTCATACTGCTAAAACTTAAAAATCAAAACAGGAATGTACCATGAAAATTTTGCATAGACAAAACTTTGTACATACCCTTGCATAAAATCTTGTTGCTGATCAAATAAATTTTTCATATACGCAGCGACTGGATCATAGAAATGATGAGAAATTTTTTGACTACCTCCTTTTCTTGAAAATTTTGCTGATGTAGATTTCTTTGAATAGGGCAGCATCCTTCATTGTTTGACTCCTCAATTTGGAATTGTGTGCGAGGAACTTGATTGCCATTTTTTGTAGGAAGGCATTTAGGATGAAAAGAGAAATCCAAGATATGTTCCCTATAATGCTAATATAGTGCCAATTCTTGACAAAAATATTCCTCCTCCTGCAAACATACCTAAGAAGCTCCACTAGTTTCCCCTCTATTCAAAAAATCATTAAAATTATGAAAATTGTAATGATCTTCCAGGATTTCATCGTCTAGTTCAGCTGCTGCAACAAATTTTTTATCAGAATATTCATAATTCTTAGATTCTTTTGTTTCAGCAATACAGGAATCCTCTGAAACCTTTTTAAAATCCTTGTTCACCTCTTAATTTTCATTCTCTTGTAAAGAAATTCCAATGTTTTCTAGATAGGCCCTCTTGTCTTCAAAAAAACTTGTTCTTTCAACATGACAAAAAAAAATTCTACAAGACCACACATTATCTTCAATTTCCTGTGCATAAATAAACATTAGCTTCAGAGTGCAAGGCTTTCTCTCCTTGAGATAAAAAAACAAGACAATAGAAAGAGCCCTCAAATATGAAACCATAGATGTTGCTTCAGGAGATCGAATTTATTTTGGCATGATGAAATAAAGTTTTTTGAAACCTCCTATTAAAATCAAAGATTGATTCATTGCTCTGCCTCTAGATAGAATATAAATCCAAAAGGTGTTTTTCATATGACTTACGCTAACCCCAATATCTAAGAAAGACATCTTGAAAACCTTGCCATGAACTAATTGAAATTGCTTCCAAACACTGGAACCATTGCTAAGCACCCTGCTTTAATGAATGACAAAACATCCTTAAAGCCACGTATTCATAAATAATTTGAAATTTGTCTAAAAAGTACTCAAATTCAAAGATAAGTTGTTCAGTTGAGATATCCTCATCCTCTCCAGAGAAACTTGGCAAAAATTTGAATCCTTTTGAAGGATACTGATGAAGAATTGTGGGCAGCTTCAGGGGTTTAAATATTTCTTTGTTTTTTAGCTGAAAAACAGGTAATTTCTTGTGAGGTAGAATATTATCATCCAAATATGATGAATCATCACCTTTATGCCTAGACTATGACTGATTATCTTTAGGAATTGTAATGCAACATTCATATCTCCTCTCATATTTAGGAGATAAAGTTGTGTCAATATCTATAATACAAGCATAAGAAAATTCATCTTTTTCCAATAAATAATGTACTTTTTGGGCTTTACAATCTTCTGAGAATATAAACCAGGAAACAATATTCTTGATATATACGGGAAAATAGATCACTAAACTGATAGTAAAAAATAGAGCTTCATTTAAAAAACTCAAAATCTGATACATGTTTTTTCCACGATGCTTTCTCATTTTCTTGCCAACAAAATTCTTCATCTAATGAAACCTTCATCAGTGGAGTCGCCAGGTGAATAATAAACAACCAAATTTCATATCTAAATCTTTTTCACCTTCAATAATAAGGGATTATGAGACCTTCTGTTAAGAGCAAACAATGTAGGATTAGGTGTTGAAGGGGTTTTTGGTTTTTGAGCCTTTTTAGAAGCCAATGTTTCTGGATCTGACAAATTAGGTACTTTATGCTACGAGGTATCTGACCTCGTGTGAGGCCTTTTGAAAGCCAAAATTTTGAAAAATAATAAGCACAACTGAATATTTCCTCCTGACTGAACAACCAGAGGAAATAGAAAGAAAACCCTGGGAAATGAACTTCGCTTCTTCGTTCCCCAGCAACGGTGCAAAAAAATGTTGTATCTCAAGAAACAATCCCTTGGCTGTGATAAGGAATCTGTGCTCAAGAAATTTTTAAATAGATGTCACAAACTTAATATATCAAATGGTATTTGTTAAGAACCTTTGGAAATTAATTATTTATAACCCTCAATGATGTGATATAATGAAAGATTTCATAATGCCATTATCTGATAATATTACTTGAAAAGGAAGGAAGAAAATGGAATGGAAACTTAAAATGATATGCTGGATAATAGAATCTATCACTTTAAATATTAGAAAGAAATTTATAGAGAGAAAATAGTTGGAGTGAAGAAGTGCAAATTAAGGACATTTAACTCTTACTTAAAAACTATAAAAAGAGACCTGTAGCTACATTAATTCACCTCATTCACAGAAGAAAAAATATATGACGAAACTGGAAAAACGCATCAAAATCAACAAGTGCAAGAAACTTGATCTTCTTTCATTAACTTTTAGAAAATTCAGTACAAAATTTATAGTCCTCCAGAGGTCCAAAACTCCGAACCACTTCCCCTCTTCTTGCCTCTGCTTTTATATCTGTTATCTAATCTAACTTCCTAATTACTATGATCAATTTTAAAACAAATTCTTGAAGTAGTTTAGGAAATTTTGAATCAATTAAACTTAAAAAATAGTAGTTTTAATATTATATATAATATATAATATAAAACCAAAATAAAACCTCACCCTGCTACAACTTAATGAAAGAAAAATAATAAATTTTAGGTCCCACCGTTGTACTCATATGCATATCGACAAAATCGCACATGGTTTTTGAAAACTAATTACTGCCTACGGAATCACCTATAGCAGTTTCTTGAAAAAGGGCTGAGTGATGCCGCATTGCATCGTAGCTGTCGATTTGTGAATAGTGGTTCAAGCCAAACCACTCTATGGGGGCACTATCTCACATAAGTTCCGAGCATTTTGTGATGCCAGGAAAGCCTTAATTATGGGCATGAATGATACAAATATCAAATTTCTATGAGATATGGCAGAACTTTAAAATGTTTTCTTCTCTTCTTTTTCATGCAGATTCTCATTGATATTTGGGATTGCATGAACCCAAATTAAATTATAAAATATACTGGGTTTTATTTAAATCTCATCTGAATTCCAAGTGATCATCTGAGAAGGAAATTGTCATTATGCAAATCGAATTCCCATGGAATGAATCAAACCAAGTTTTGCAGGATGTTTATGGAAACAATTGCCTTTGAAGAACTGACGAAATCTCTGAAATTTCTTTGAATTTTGACAATTTCCACAATCAAGTCAATAAGGAATATTCTGAAAAAAACCCATGTTGGGGATCTTTGAAATTTTTCTCCATTTGCCCAGAATAAGAAATCGAAATTCATTGTCTTGAGAGTATTATGTTTTCTGAACTTTGAATTTTCATTTGCATCAGTGCCTGCTCAACTTTTAAACGCATGTGAAAATATGATCTTCCACAAATCATATGTGATTAATCATAGCTTTTAAGGTTTTGTCTATGAAATTTACATGCTGTAAATGAAAATTATTTGAACCAGTGCAACCCTGAGCTATTAACAGAAATCTAACATCATTAACAAACTCATAATCGAGGGTTAATTTTTCAAGAAATTGACAGCGAACTCCAATATCTTCCATATCTTTATTAGTTATCATTGCACATGCTACATTTCCAAGAACTTTCATTTTATTTGCACAACAAATTTCTATTGCTATCATACCTCTGTATGTCAAACCATCACAAAACCAAAGATTCCAATTATCAAGTTGTTTGCATTGTTATCCTACAACTGTAAGACCTTGATCACTTATATAGCAACCCTGTAAATATAAGGCCGTCAAAACCCTACAATGTTGAGCCACTGATGCTAGGCCCAAACTTGTGACTGCAGGGCATCATATAAAACTCATATTTTCTAGACTTTGACAACCCCATCTGAGAATATTAAGACCAAGGTTTGACAGATTACTAGATTCTAGTTCAGCTTATTCTATTACATGTTTCTTTGTAGGGTGATTTCTTTTGAGTGTTGGCCTTAAAGATGAAATTCTAGTAATAGTATTTTATGCATGATTTTAGTCCAGTTCCAAGGTGAAAAGGCAAAGTTTTCTTTAGGTACATTTGGCATCCTTCCATCCATGTGTACACAATGTGAATAACGAAAGCACTGGATTAGTAGGCCTATGCATCCATCAGGACTGTCTGAGGCCCCTATTCAAATAGTGTGTCTGCTTGCACTTTCTAGCTAATACCATCTCTTTAGACAAGAGCTCAAGAATCCCTATCTAACTTTTGTCCATCTAAATGTCTCAACAAACTTGAATTTCTCAAACCCTCTCTTAACTTTTAGCTGAGTCGAATTAGTCTACAACAATCCTTATGGAAAATTTTTCACTATTTCATCAGCTTTCCATTCCATGGTCACCCTGTCACTCCTACAAACTCCTTATGGGATTTCACCTATCATTTTCAGCCTCTTCCCCTACCTATGACCTCATTGCTATGTTTTCCCCTGCCCATAACTCCATCCTCCCTCTAGGGTTTCCTAGTGATGACTCATTCCAATGTCTCTTTGGGAATTATAATTTATAAGCCATGACAATGCTCTATTTTTATTTGAAAATCCTTAGGTTAGAGCATCAGTCAAGATTAGGTCAAAAGACACCCCCACTAGGTCATTAGGGTTTTTACATTGTTTAAGGTCATCATTGGATGTTTCAGGAACTAATTTTCCTTTGTTAGAATTTGACTCAGATGTAATAGAATGTTGAAACATGGTTATTCAAGAAGGACCTAAAATATTTCCAAATGATATTACCTCATTAGAAAGTCTGCAAATGAGAAAATGGACAAAGTTTGGCACTTCTACAGGAGTATTGAAAGTTGTTTCAGCATAAGGTACTAATGAGGTAGACTATGTACTCCTGAATGAAGACAACTTGCAACCAAGGAAATTGGAACACATTGGTCTTGTAGAGAAATGAGGTTCTGAACTTGATGGTCTAGTTGAGTGCCAAAACCATGATCACTGGCAGAAATGACATGGAGGAAGCATACAAGGCCATTTTCACTTCAAATTGTGTTTTAGAACAAATAAATATGAATTTGACAAACGTGAGAGTTTTTTTCTCAATCATAGGTCAAGGAAGAAAAGCCTCCTTCAAATTTTACACAGGTATCAGGTTTGGGAGAAATGCCATATTCACAGGGGCTACAAGAGGTTTTCTACACTTCTGGAGTGACCCTGGGAAAATCATGTTTTCTAATAGATTGAGTGTCAAAATTACTTTCTTGATGAGTCAAATGATAAATATACAGGAAGATATTTCCAATGCACTATCATGAGCTCAATTTGGAGTTGAGGAAGGCCTCCAAAAGTTTTCTGCACCAGCACTCTACATTTATGCACCATCATTCAACATTTTTTGGCTAGTCTTGAGAGAATCAACTTTTGAAAGGTTAAATCAACTCTAATCAACAACCAAAATGTATATTTGGAAAGTATACAAGATAATATTTGCAACGAGCTATCATGGGCCGAATTTGGACACCGAGAAGGCCTCCAAATTCCCTCTGTAAAAAGGTGTTTCACCCTTAGAAATTGGCGTTACACGTATGGGATTGAGTGTTGCGCTCCTGGGATTGAGCATTGTACGCCTCGAATTGAGCGTTGTGTTTTCAGAATGAACACTACACTCTTGGATAGGAAAGGTTCCTAAACCCTATCAACACTCAAATCACCTAAAGATTGCTTCAACTCATTGGCAAGGGTTCTCAAGCATTTCTAAGGGGTAAGTACAAGTCATCAACTCATCTCCAAGTATTTTTGTCATCATTTAATTAAAAGAAATGAAGCCCTAAGGAGAAACCCTAAATTTCATGCTTAAATTTTATGTTTAAGCCTCATTCATCTGCCTATTAAGAATATCAATCAAGACAGGGGTGAACTAGGGTGCCGTGAAAGTTGTCATTCATTGAAATTTCCCCCCTAAGTCCATTTCCATTCATTCAATCAGTCCCTCCACTTGCAAAGTCTGACATTCCATTTCCCTCCTTCATCTCAAATTGACATGAGCCCAAAAGTGTTTCAAAATAGATTTTAAACATATCAGGAGAGGGTTATCATTGAGTTGTAGCCTCTCACTCATTCTCATACACTTATACCCTCACTCACTTGCAAAGTTTCCTTTTTCATCGCCCTCTCAAAATCCCTCACCATCATCTCATGGCAATGAGGAATCAAAAAATGAGGAAGAAATAATTAAGGGAGATGTAAATGAGGAGTCAAACAATGAGAAATCAATTAGTGAAGAAAAGAGCAGTGAGGGAAGTATGACACATACCAGTGAAGCAAATGGCAATGAAGCAAAGAGCAGTGAGGATGATGGTAATAGGTCAAGGAGCCCTTACAAAGATTAAATCCATCAAGGAGGAAAAATACAAATAAAACCTTGAAATTCTTGTTGATGCATCCCTGCAAGAATCCCAGACATGATCAGTAAGATAAATTCAAGTTTTGGCACATTTTTGAGTTTTTGGAAATTTTGACTGTTTTGAAGGACCAAGCGCGCAGCGCTGCTGGTGCTGTAGTATTTTTTTTAGGCACTATTTTGAGGAATGTTTTGAATATGCATGTTCCTTAGGCCAAGGAAATCACCCACAAAAAATTTCATCTCATTTGGAGCAACACTGGTACTCCAAAAGTGCCAAAAACATGCAAAAAATCAACTTTCTACCCTATTTTCAGAGCTAGCACTATGCCCTGAGAAGTCTTGGGAGAATTAGTTTTTGGTCAGGAAAATTGGCACCAAATTTAAAAAAAAAGGTATTTTCTGAAATTCGACATGACATTCTTTCCAATGAGCTATCATGGAGCTCATTTGGACACTGGGAAGGTCTCCAAATCTCAGCTACAAAAGGACCAATGTTCCTAGTTTTGGCACTGCGCCCTTGGAAGAAAGTAAAAAAAGACACTTGGAGTAAATGAAAAATATATTTTGAAGGTTTATTAGGCAAACATCTCTAGAGTTAGCTTATAATTTATGATATAAGTTATTTTTTCAGTTGGGATATTTGTGCTTTGGGCCTTGTATGGTCACAATGGTCAAATTTATTTATGATGTATTTAATGACATTTTGGAACCCTAACTGGGGTTTTGGTCCTCCTTTTCAAGTTAAATATTGCATGGATGCCTCATTGTAGTTTTTGGTTAATTTTTAAACTCAATATCATAGACTTGGAGTTGAGGAGAAATTGGTTTTGGAGTGTTATGAATGCTTTGATTTGGATGACAATGGAGCAAGCACGCTTGCATAATTCATGAACATGGCTAATGGTGATGTCCTTCTGATTTAGTAATTGTTTTCTTATGTTTTCATTTTGTCTCATCTTTCTCATGTAGTAGAATATAAAGTTTAGGTTAAGAAATGTTGTTTAGAGGCACCTTAGCTTTGTCTGCCTTCTATTGCTTGTATGTTTTCCTCTGCTATGTTAGATTATAGAATTCTTAATTTCTCTCTAGTCTTGCTCAACTTGTTTATCTCAAGAATGATTTAATGGAGAAAATTCCAAAGTATTTTATGGTTATCCATGTTCTTTGGTGTAACTTAAACATTGTTTTTGAGGTCTTTTCTTCGAAATATTGCTAATTAGAGTTTGACTGAAGAGTTTTATGGTTTTCCCTGCCCTTTTTCCATCTTGAATGGTTGTCTTGAAGTTATTTGTAGTATGATTAAGGAACTTTAGGATTTCCCTTCTCTTTGATCATTAATATATGTTATCATGAATGTTTTCTTTGCCTGAAGGTGAAATCACTACAGAATTTACAAGTTTGTTGCTCTCGATGGTTTGTTGGACTGTTGTCCTAATGTTTACTTGCTAGGTTTTGGTCAAAGAAGCTTATGGTATGCCCTATATTTGGTTATGTATTTATGCATAGTGTTCGTAAAGAATTTTCTTGTTATAGTACATGTTAAAGGATTCTTAACTACCCTTTAAACCTACTAATCTCACATAAGCCTTGAAGATCCATTTGGATTTGTTATACTTGCCCTAAAAAACACCCTTGACCTATTATTGTACCTTTCAAGACCTTTTTCAAACTCCATAGGCCAATGGTCTAAACCTCTCCTACTCTATCTATTCTGCTTGACAAGAAACCGAACCAAACAAAAAAAACAAACAAACCCTAATCACTATAACTAGCCTAAAATCAAAACCATAAAATCAATCAAGTTGACATCTTTCATAAAAATATAGAGAGAGCTCTCTCTGAGTCCAGGAAGGCTAGGTCCTAGGACTCCAAATATTGGTTTGATGATACCCTTGTACATTTGGTCTTGCCAATTTGACAAATTACCGTGACCTAACACCTAGGCTTGTCCCTAGCATTTGATTTCATTTTTACAGATTATGTTTTTTGTGCATATCTATCTATTAGTTTCAATGTGAAGTTGATTTTTTTATCTACCTTGGTAGGTATCTATGGATGATATGATTCATTTTGGTTCTATTCGACACACTCGTAATCTTGCTTCCATGGTTTGGGTAATTTACTATCCATCCAGTCAGTTGTTAGTCTCAAGGGGCATATGTATTGGTCCTATTTCAAATAATGTTGCAGACTATACTATTGTGGTCAATCTACTATCTAAAGCAATGTCTCTTGGCATTGGTTCGTTAGTAGTGTACTTGGACTCACAACTGGTGGTGTCTCAACTAAATAAAATCTATCATCTTAGAGATCCATATTTATATCATCTATTTATGGGAGTGTGTTTATTACAAATATCATTTAATTATATTACATATATCCATATTCCACGATCAAAAAATGAATTTTTTAGTTCATTGGCTAATCAAGAAATATATTGGCATATAATTCATTCATCACATTAAATATAAAAAATAATCAATAAGAATTTTATATATGAGACAGTCACATCATGAAATCATTGTATATAGATCAGAGTTATATGTTAAAAATATACAAAATTGGACAATAATGTCCTACAAAATTAGAGCTTATGCCTGATCATGTCTATCATAAAAAGATAAAGTCATCCAGTCATCCTGAAATCTGTGTCTAAGGGTCATGCCATGGATGAGCATCTAGAAAGAACACTATGGCAGTTGCCACAGGACAGATTAATCACACCCAATCTCGTGGTACACCAACCACACATCTTTGAATAGTTTCTAGGAGGTGTTCCAGTGTAGCCATAGGCACCCAATGGGTCAGACCCTCCAAGTTCCTCTGTATGGCATGGAGGAATATCTCAATATTACCTGGGACATTCTCTGCCTCTAATTGCAGAGCCCGTGCCTCAGTAGGCCCTCAGGTTTAACTGGTCCAACATCTGTATCATGATGAATAATTTTGTAAGTACTTTGTCCTATCAAAAATATTTTTTCATTTCATATTTTTATTGAAAATCCAAAAAATCAAATAATAAAAAAATCATTAAGTGAAATCTTACCAATCGCTCCCCATGCAGCTCCGAGTGGTAGGGGAAGATCTAGGTTTGCCTTAAATTCCATACTTGCTTGCGGGTAACCTCTATGGAGATCACTTTTTCTCCCCACCATAGGAAGAACTCATCATCGAAGGTAGTCCTAGGGGCCTCGTCGGCCCCTAGTCTCTTCATCAGATCAACCAATCGTGGTATACATGGATCTCATGGGCTGTTGATGGTTTATATCACTTTGGGTCGAAGAACATGTAGTCTCTAAAAAATTAAAGTAAAAAGGATAGTCCAATATCCAAATTTATTTGTCTTTCCTTTCTGAATTGAAGTCAATTTTTTTTTCAATTTGATCAATCAAGTTGTGCACCAATCATACAATGTATTTAGGAAATTAGTTTCCAAACTCATGGTAGCTCTTGAGACTTGGTGTAGTGATGTCGATCCAGCTACTTGGACAATAGTGAAAAGAAGGATTTTCATATGTAATCATTGTACATCTCTTATTTGGATCTAGGTCCCAACCTTCTGAGTGTCTTTTGAGTAGTATAGATGTATGTAGTCACCTACATTTAGTCCTCCTGGGGCCTTCCCCTGCAATTTCACTAGCTCTCCTCTTTGAGAAAGCCCAGTGATGAAGTAAATGTCTTCACGCTCAATTCTCAAAGGCATTTGATCACTCATTAATGCATATTCTTCAGGTTCCCAATAATCCACAAGCATCTCGAGAAATTTTATGTTTGTCTTCATATTTAAATTTATGAAGAACTTTAAAAATCCACATCCTCGGAGCACTTCCAAGGACAAGGCATATTCCATTACCTCATTATAAATTTCACTATTCTCCCTATCTCTCCAACTAATTTTTATCATGGATCAATTCAAATTTTCATCCATTAGATATTTGATTTAAAAATTTGTGCTACACATATGTTGGTTTCTTCTTGTTTCTACGAAAATCAATTTGTTGTATTGCTTCAAATCTAGCAAGATCTATCCGGATCCCATATTTTGAGATGCTGTGACCCAAAAACTTTCCTTATTCCATAGAAAATAGGCACTTTTTAAGATTTATATAAATCCTAAATTTTCTACATCGTTGGAACACAACTCTTAAATGGTGTAAATGCTCGTCATCTAAATTTGAATAAATAGTCAAATCATCTAAAAAAAAAGAAAAAAAAGACATATTTTTCATTACCGAAAGCTATTTCCATGGCACGTTGGAAAGTGGCCCCGACATTCTTCAAACCGAACGACATCTTGGAATATTTAAAGGTACCCCATGGTGTAGTGAATGTTGTCTTATCTTTATCAGCTTCATGTACAAGGATCTGATTGCAACTTGAGTAACCATCCAAAAATGACATTTTTCTAGCCCCTACAACTCGCTGAAGTATGTGGTCCATTTTCGGCAGTGGGTAATTATCTTTCAACAACACTTTGTTTAGATTTCTAAAATATATACATAGTCGAATTTCACCGCTCTTCTTCTGCACTAGAACCAAATTGGAGATCCATTCTAAAAATTGTATTGGAACAATAATGCCTATCTTATAGAACTTGTTTACCTCCTTCTCAATGGACGACAACAACTTTCGGTTTATTCTCCTGAGCTTCTGTCTGAAAGGCTTTTGGTTTGGCTTGATCAAGATGGTGTGTTGAATGATATCTTTATTGTACAATTTCAGATCTGAGTAATCCCAAGAAAAAACGTTAGAAAAATCAGTAAACAAATCAAAATATTTAGGCTTTAGCTCTGGTAGAAAATAATTTGAAATTTTAATGCACTTTGGCTACTCCGTTGTTCCAATATTAATACTTATACACATTTTTATGTGGGTACCAAAGTAGGTTTTCTCGCCACGTCATCCTGATCAAATAACTCTTCTAAAGGTATGAGACCTTTTGGAATGTTATTGTCCTTAAGATGAATTATGTTAATCTAATCTGCTTCAATAACTTGGTCATCCTTGTCGTACACTTTGTCCATAGAACAGTTCTCAAACTCTCCTTCACCTTGAAGGAAATTGTTCACTTGTTTATCGTCCCAGAAAACTTGCCAATATTTCAAGTTATCCAAAATGGCGGGCCTGTAATTTATATGAATCTCAAAATTTTTATTTGAAAACATTGTAGATATGAAATTACTTGCAGCAATGGCTAATGAATCAACCATCAATTTTTGCAATCTTGACACTACTTTAAGTGTATATTCTGAAAACATTCTTAAAATGTCAAGTGTTGCATTGCTATATTGTGATGCAGGGGCATTAGGCCAAAACAAACTTCATGCATTTTATTAGACTTAGGGGTTCGTAGCTTCAAGAGAATTAGATTCTTTTGTAATGAAATTAGAAGGTTTTAATTACTTGTAACTACCCTCGAATGATTAGAGGATAGGAGAAGTCAGTTCAGTTTTAGTTTGTTAGGCTAAATTTAGGAATTTGGGAATCTGAAGAGTTTTATTGAGCTATTAGAGGAACTGAGTCGATTCATTGTTTTCTTGTATAATTGTAAGCCTCAATGGAATTTTTAGGAGAGATTTGTAGAGTTGTACAGAGTGGGGAGATAGAAGGGCCAAGTGATTTGAAGATTTGGCCAAGAACTAGAAGCTTTTGTAAGTAATGTCCTTTCTGTATATGAAAGAATCTGCTCAGAATAGCATGAGTAGTGTTTGATTCAATTACTGTGTGAATGGCTTTTGTAACTCAATAAACAACTGTATGGAAAATTGGAATATGTATACTCTGTAATTGGGCTCAATGATGTGCTACATATAATAGGAGAGATTCTATGTATAGTCAGAGTGAAGTTGAATTCATGTTCAGGGTTACTGTGTCTAAAATAATCATAGAAACACAGGAATGCAGTAAAAGAGTTCTATTTCTTGATTAAATACCCCCGAGGAGAAGGTGGCTCCACTTAACTGAGTGTGTAAAAAGAAGTGGGGCCATGACTTGGATGGAATCCCCGTGGCGCAGTGTTGGTTTGAACCCGAGATAAACCAACCAAGCTGAGGAATCGGAGATACAGTATGATTGTATGAACTGTGCAGCTTTGAATTAAATTCGGGTTGAGAGTTTGATACAGCCGTGAAGAAATGGCGATGGCTTGCGTTTCAATGGGACCGTGCAGAGGAAGAATAAACCAGAGCGAGGGCAGAATTTCCTTATAATAAGACGTTGAAGCATAGCGGAACCCTGAAGCAAAGAGCCAAGCGGAACCATGAAAAGAGAACAGTAAAGGTGGGTTGAGTGAAAACCATTTATGGTTTTCGCAAAGTCTAAAAGCTGTAAGCTGTTTTTGAAATAAAAATGCGATATCATTCACTATCTGACACATGGTGAAGGGGGTTTTTTAAAAACCACCCATTTCTCATTTTATTTGAGAGTTAAAGTTTTGTCGTGGAAAAAACAAGATAATCGTTATAGTCATTCGATCTGGAGCGGAGGAGATTCGACGGTATGCGTCTTCTGAACTACGTGGAGGTTAATAAAGTGCGAATCGATGGCGGAAGATCTTAAGCTCGAGTGCGATGAATGGTGGATCGTTGGATCCGTTGGCAATTAGTTAATGAGGCCAGTACTCATTTATGTGGGCCCGAGTACTATGTGAAGTCGGGGTTTGATATAAACTTAATGTTGATATACGTTATGTGAACGCAAACTGTGGATATATACCTCTAATGAAAGTGAACATCGTCAATTATGAATTATAAATGCCGAGGACCCTTATGTAATAGTTTTAACCATAAAGTTTGAATAGGGGGTTGACATATGTGGTTTATAGAAGTTTAAACCTTCGAAGTGAATGATAGGAGTTAATCCATTCATATGAGTAGCCGTGTGGTTGTTGAGTTTAAACCACAGAGTTAAGGTTGATGAGGCGGATAAACTATAAACATTGGGGTTATATTTTATAAGGGTTGAACATTCAAATATAATGCCGAGGATGAACATTAAGGATATAAGCACGAGATTAATTTTCTTGGAATAAATGAAGGAGAGAACCTTGCATAGAGGGTTATTTATATGGGTTTTACCATTTGAGGATTATAAGAAGTTTCCGCATGTTAGTGGGTGCCAGATTTAAAATTATTTGGGTAAGACTTGAAGTGCATCATTGATATATGAAAGAGATAGAGAATGTGGGTTAAGTGAGGTAGCCCGGGCATTGAGTGGTATCAGAGCTAGAATTGAAATAGCTCTTTGAAAGTTATCTTTGAAATGCATATGTACTGAAGCAGTGAAGAAAGTTGGTTTTCAAATCTGTTTGAAAGAAATTGCAGGTTTGAATAATCATACAGTGAAGGTTGAAAATTCAGATTTACAGAATCTGAAGTTGGAGCAAGTAGTTTGAAGATTGCCAGGATATGTGAACAGAGATGTGATGGTGATGTGCATACAGTGCATGTGATGAGAGAAGAGGGAAGATCATAATTTTAAATCTGATATGCAGCAAAGTGCATAGAGTTGCAGAAGAAAAAGAGTAGGCAGAGATCTTGCAGGTAAATAATTTTAAATATGATTTGAATTTGTAATTGCAAAATTATGGTTGCAGAAGTTACAGATTGAAGTTTTATGGTGAAGGTAGTTAACCTGATATTCAGCTAAAGGTTGTATAGAGAGGAATATTTTAGTGTTCTCAAGAGAAGGTGAGTTGATGAGCAGTGTTTAACTCTAGTTTGAAGAATTGTTTACAGAATTCAGATTGCAAACAATTGAAGAATCTCAGCAAAGGCAGATCACAGCTTTGAGAGCAATGATAAAAGAATCCAGCAAGGGATTCCAAGTGAAGAAGAAGTGTGGCAGAACCTGGAGGATTCCCAACTGAGGTTGTATGAAAGAAGAACAGATGTTTTCTTGAGAAAAGTTGTAGAGTGAAGCCTAGAGAGAGCAGAAGAGAGTGCTCAGAAGGTTCTAGCAGAAGGGGACCAGTACTTGCCAAAAGCTGGATTTGAAGGAAGGGATTGGTGAGGTAAGTTGTAGCAAGAGAGCTTGTTGTTTCAAAGGCTTAGTGCAGCTTGTGAGTAAAGAACTCATGGAGGATAAAATGGTTGTTGATAGCCACAACAGAGATTGTAGAGGTTCTTAAAGAGGCCACAACATAAGAGAGAAAGAATATGCTAAAGAAAATGGCACGAGGAAGAAATCCACTGATGTAGAATGGTGGAGAGAGATAGCTGATATCACAGAAAATTTTTATAAATTGGAAAATATGATAGAGGAAATCCAGAGAGTTGGTTGGCTCATGAAGAATATTATGAAGTGGCAACCATTACAGTTGAGGTTGAGGCAAAAGGAGATTGCCTTATTGGGAGAAGAACTCAGAGCAGATGAGCTAAGAAAATAAGCTTCTGTTTGTAAAGAAAAATAGAGTACAGATGAATAAGGGATATTTGAAAGAGATCTTGTGAGGCGTGGTGAAGTTTAAGGAAACAAGAAGTTTGTTTTGCTAAAGAGAAAATCATTGATGATTTCCTAAGGCATTGGAAAAGTCGAGATCAGCTGGATGATGTAAAGCCTTGCGCTTTTGAATCTGACAATTGTGAGGTGATGACAGATTCTACAGAGGAAGAGGAACTCGGAGTTCTTGAGTCAAACATGGAATTTGAAGATTCCACATACATATATGTTCAAATAGAAGTGCTTGAGAAAGCAGCCAAGACTGAAAATTCTTGTGGTTTTAAAACTAAAGAGTTGTGTATGTTTGTAGGTACACCACTGGGAGATGGACAAACTTTAAAGATTGTTGAGAAGGAAGATGAGCAACCTTGTGAAGCTGTCACAAGTCTAAAGAAGTATCCCTCATAAAATGGATACTCTGAAGTGAAATGCAATGTTGGAGAATATCTCTTGACTGAAGAAGGAAGTGATACATTTATGATTGAAGCTGTTGCAGCAAAGGGATAAATTCTTATGGATGAAAAAGGGGAGGATTAGTTTGGAGAGTTGATATGTGAAACACCAGTTGAGGCTGTTGGAGCTCCTTGTCTATAAACTAAAATTTTGTGTGTGAATGCAGGGATAGTAAATGATGATGAAATGCTTTAGCAATGCCAGAAGGAAATTGCATTGCTGGAATGGTTGTTGGAGAATTCAGAGTATGAAAGGGAGATTGCAGAAAGGAGAGTTCATCACAGTGAACAGGAAACCATCATGAAGGCAGATGATGTGGATGGAAGAATTTTTACAGTCTCGAGAATTCTTCAGAGAATTCTTTGGGAAGAGTGAATCAGCATACTGAGGTGCTGATAAAGGAGGAAGGAAAGGAACTGAGGCCTTGTGACTTCTATTTTAACAATTGTTTTGTAAATACAGATTTTATTGATGATGGAGAGAATTTGACTCCATTGGACAATCAAATAGAAGAGGAGGAAATTTCTATGGACAATCTTAATCCATGGGATGAAGAAATTAGATTGTTGGATATTATGTTGAATAAACAAGATTCAATGCAGGAAGGAGAAACTATGTTGGTTGAAAACACAGTGAAGGATAATCATTTTAACATGGTGACTGGAGCAGTGGAGATAACTCTGACAGCTTAGAAGAAAGACAGTGAAGACTTTCTAAGTCTTGAAACAGACTTGGAACTGCAAAGAGAAGAGTTGGTGACTTGGTCATCAAATGAGACCAGTGGGTCTTGTAATTTTGAAACTAACAATTCGTTTATTTTTACGGAAATGGCAGAAGACAATCCACCTCTTGGATTTGTCTTGAAAGAAGAAGGAGTGTTTCAGAGAGAAGAGGAGATAGTCATGTCTCATATGCAGAAACTTGTCACTGATGACAAGGAGGAGCTGGATTTTTTTATTGATCCAGAGCAGACTGCGGGGCAGACTTTTAAAACTGACACAATGATGAAGAATCATAATTCCATTCTGATCGAAGATGAAGATACAGTGGTTAAGGAACTTGATTGGATTGTCATAATTAATCAAGGGGATGAAAGGCAATTGCTGAAGATTTCCCAAGAAAAAGAAAATGATGCTGAAACTAAATTGCAGTAGGCTGAAGATATGAAACAAGTACCGAAGAGATGGCTACAATGTTTGCTAGGAACATTTGAAGAAGAGAAAGGAGTTGCAGAAACTGAAGTAAAGATGCCCGAAGCTGTGAAAGAAGGAGCAGCAGATACTAGTTTGCAAAATTTGCTTATGTTTACTAGTATACTGGATGAGTATGTTATTGCAGGTGGAAAGTTAATTGATCATTTATTTTCTAGAAGTAAATTTTCAGATGATGAGCAAGAGAATGTTGAGAGGGACAGGAAGTTTGGGAGGCCGCAACATGGGGGATGGCATCTGTAGAAATAAAAAAAATTACAACAACGCCCATGGTGGCTGTTGGAGCAACATGGGGGGTGGCATCTGTAGGAGTTGTAAACATGTTAGTAACAGCAGTAATAGCAAAAGCAACAATGTTGGCTGCAACAAAAATTGGAAGCAGCAGGAGCGGGCAGAGGAATTTCAAGCTAGAGGATAAGTTGGAAATAGATATTGAAAGCATCAAAGGACTAATGATGAAGGTGTCTCAGGGGCAGCAAACAACAGCAAGAAATAAGGAGAAGTTCAGCAAAGGAAAGAAAAGAAGGGATTGTGAAAGCACACCTGGAAGCAAGTTGCAGAACAAAGTATGGAAACCTGGAGAAGTGCAATTGAAGGATGGTGCAGTCATTGGATAGTAGCATAACAAGTATGGGATCCAGGAGGCAAAGTTTAAGAGCACATGATCAAGAGATCATGATTCATTTTAACCTTGGGAGTCTGATGAAGGGGCATTAGGCCAAAACAAACTTCATGCATTTTGTTAGACTTAGGGGTTCGTAGCTTCAAGAGAATTAGATTCTTTTGTAATGAAATCAGTAGGTTTTAATTAATTTAATTTCCCTCGAATGATTAGAGGACAGGAAAGTCAGTTCAGATTTAGTTTGTTAGGCTAAAATTAGGAATTTAGGAATCTGAAGAGTTTTGTTGAGCTGTTAGAGGAACCGAGTCGATTCATTGTTTTCTTGTATAATTGTAAGCCTCAATGGAATGTTCAGGAGAGACCCGTAGAGTTGTACAGAGTAGGGAGATAGAAGGGCCAAGTGATTTGAAGATCTGGCAAAGAACCAGAAGCTTTTGTAAGTAATGTCGTTTTTGTATATGAAAGAATATGCTTGGAATAACATGAGTAGTGTTTGATTCAATTACTATGTGAATGCCTTCTGTAACTCAATAAACAACTATATGGAAAAGTGGAATATGTATACTCTGTAATTAGGCTCAATGATGTGCTACATATAATAGGAGAGATTCTCTGTATAAGCAGAGTGAAGTTGAATTCATGTTTGGGGTTACTGTGTCCAAAATAATCATAGAAACACATGAATGCAGTAAAAGAGTTCTATTCCTTGATTAAAGACCCCCGAGGAGAAGGTGGATCCACTTGACTGAGTGTGTAAGAAGAAGTGGGACCATAACTTGGATGGAATCCCCATGTCACAGTGTTGGTTTGAACCCGAAATAAACCAACCGAGCTAAGGAATCAGAGATACAGTATGACTGTATGAACCATGGGGCTTTGAATTGAAGTCGGGTTGAGAGTTTGATACAGCTGTGGAGAAACAACGATGGCTTGCATTTCAATGGGACCGTGCGGAGGAAGAATAAACCAGATCGAGGGCAGAATTTCCTTATAATAAGATGTTGAAGCACATCAGAACCCTGAAGCAAAGATCCAAGAGGAACCGTGAAAAGACAACAGTAAAGGCGGGTTGAGTGAAAACCATTTATGGTTTTTGCAAAGTCTAAAAGCTGTAAGTTTCTTTTGAAATAAAAATATGATATCATTCGCAGTCTGACACGTGGTGAAGGGGGTTTTTTAAAAACCACCCCTTTCGCATTTTATTTGAGAGTTAAAGTTCTACCGTGGAAAAAACATGATAAGCATTATAGTCATTCGATCTGGAGCGGAGGAGATCTGACGGTATGTGTCTTCTGAACTGTGTGGAGGTTAATAAAGTGTGAATCAATGGTGGAATATCTTAAGTCGGAGCGTGATGAATTGTGGATCGTTGGATCCGTTAGCAATTAGCTAATGAGGTAAGTACTCATTTCTGCGGGCCCGAGTGCTATGTGAAGTCAGGGTTTGATATAAAATTAATGTTGATATATTTTATGTGAACTCAAACTGTGGATATATACCTCTGATGAAAGTGAACATCGTCAATTACGAATTATAAAGGTCGAGGACCCTTATGTAATATTTTTAACCATAATGTTCGAATAGGGGGTTGACATACGTGGTTTATAGAATTTTAAGCCTTCGAAGCGAATGATAGGAGTTAATCCATTCATATGAGTAGCCACGTGGTTGTTGGGTTTAATCCAGAGAGTTAAGGTTGATGAGGCGGATAAACTATAAACATTGGGGTTATAGTTTATAAGGGTCAAACATTAAAAGATAATGCCGAGGATGAACATTAAGGATATAAGCACGAGATTAATTTTCTTGGAATAAATGAAGGAGAGAACCTTGCATAGAGGGTTATTTATATGGGTTTTACCATTTGAGGATTATAAGAAGTTTCCACATGTTAGTGGGTTCCAGATTTAAAATTATTTGGGTAAGACTTGAAGTGCATCATTGATATATGAAAGAGATAGAGAATGTGGGTTAAGTGAGGTAGCCCAGGCATCATATTGCCTCATCCTTTGGTGATTAGATTGATACTAACCTTTAATTTGTTTAATAACTAACTCTGAATCACCGTAAACTGCAATTATTCTAGCTCCCAATTTTTTCAAAATTTTCAAACCGGTAATGAGCACTTCATATTCAGCCTCATTATTTGTACAATCGAATGCTAGTTTGTAGGAACACAACCTCACATTATTAGGGACCTTATTTTTCTGTTGAAATGGGTTGCGGATCCATAAACCAATGCCAGCCCCGTGTTTGCCAACAGAACCATAAAATTCCATGCTCCAAAGACCATCTTCTTCTTCAAGTTGTTTAAACTCTTGATTCTGATTTGACAAAATATTCTGATATGATTCTTTATGTTGATTTGAACTTTCATCTGGCTTCTCTGATGGTTGTTCGGATGCAATTTGAAACTTCAATAACATCCTCTATTTCTACTAATTGACAATCTACATCATTTAATATAGAATCATTGTACAATATGAAGGACTCTAAGTCTGTATGTAAAGCATTTATAGGATGATTATTAGGCCTTTCCTTGTTTGTGATAATGTATTTCATTTTAGTCTCATGGTATAGTTTTCTCATTTGACTGAAGACGGGAATGGTGGCATAGGAAAAGTCCAAATGCAGTGTACGTCTCAATTTATCCCCCCAGGATCTTGACAATAGCATACCAAAACGTGGTGGAATATCAGCAACAACCACGTCCATAAGGACATTTTTGGCTGGAATCTTCTCTAGGGAGACAATTATATCTTTGATTAGACCCAAACAACAGACACGACCAGAATTGAAAGAATATAATTCATGATATGGGTGGGTTATGTCAAGGCCAAGTTTCTCCATGATAGCTTTGGGCATGAGTTTGTGGGAGGACCTGGAGTCTAACATAGTGTTATGAAGGATGAATTGATGAAATTTAAGACTAAAGTAAAATGGTGAAACCTCGCTATCTTCAGACTGAACATCGATGGCAGGACCAAATATTAACTCGAGCTGATCATCCTCTATATTAACCAGGTCGGATAAAGGGTAAACTTTCAAGGTTTTGACTACATGGGATTTGTATTTATCAACTTTGACCAATTCAATAAGTGGAATAGACACCTTTAACCTATCAATTTCTGACTCTAAATTAAAAGGTATAGTTTTGTCTACCTCTTTTATGATGACATCCCTTTTCTTAACATGATCTCTCGGTGTAGATTATTTTCTCTGAATATCTCTTTCTTTTACAAGTGTACTTGTAGAAGGTTGATTGCTTTTGTTATAATTTGGAGCTACAATCTCTTTACCCTTATTTTTAACTTTTTTCAGCGATGCTTCCTTTTGCCGAACTGTCTTCTTTCGAGCTAGAGTTATTGGAACATCTCGGCTCCTCAAGGAGTACTGCCTTTGCTGGGAACTCAATGCATTTAGGTGTCCTCCCTAATAATCATAATATTCTACTAATAACTCATGATCATTTTCCAATATGAAATATTTATCACTAGGTGAACTTGTTTTTTCCACATATACTTCCTCCTCGGTGAGAAAGATGGGCTGACCATCAGCTGTGAAAATAAGGTTATATTCTACTGTTGGTTCTTCCTCTTCATCACTCTGAGCATAATTATGTTGAATTGGTGTTATGATTGGTTGTTGTTGATGTGTTTCAGGAGCTCTTTTCTCTCTCTAATTTATCCATAACTGAGGTTGCTGCTGCTGGCCTCGAAAGTTCAAATTTTTTATTTGTGGCTTCATATGTCTTTTTGAAATAGACATCTTATCGACCATTCTCTCCATGGTTCTAATAAAAGCATCAAAATTAGTATCTGATGAAGTGGAAGGTTCCTCTTTGATAGTCACTTTACATTCCATTTTAAGTTTAGGCTTTTTAATCAAGAGATTGGCCTCAACACTCACTGAATTTTTTATCATCTCTTCAAGGGTAGTGGGCTTTATTTATCTCAATGATTAGGCCATATCTGGGTCAAAATCATTGGGATAATGCAGAAGGGCTAAATCAGGAGGTGGTTTCATTTCATTTGGGATGGAATTATAGATTTTTAGGTATCGGGAATTGTAATCAGGCACTGATTCATTGGGATTGTGTTTCAAGGAATCATATTCAGCAAGGATTTCTAAAGGGGTTTTCTTCTAATCCCGCCTGGCTAAAAAAGAATCAGTTAGTTCAACAGGAGTCCTAATAGAATTAAATTCTAGAGCACAAAACCAAACTTTAACTTCATCGGAAAAAAATTGTGCGATGATTCGCATCTTGGCATAATCTGCATATAACTCCTTAAGATATATAAATGTTGTGATTCTGGTCATGTTCTCATGGGATGTGATTTCAAAGTTTTCATCGAAAGGGGAAGCCTTTGGCCAGATCCTTGAGGTATATCAACAAGATTACCAGGGATAATTAAGGTCCAAAACAAGCTATAATTCCTGCTAAAAGTGGTGGAGGGGGAGGAATGAGGGATGGATTGGTCTGAGGAAATCCTTGAGATGATGATCGGATGGATGATGAAATAGTAACTGTCTGGGAAAATACGGGGATATGAATTATTTCTTGTTGGTATTGAATAAAGGATTTTTTAGCAATGTAACTTCAGGTATTGGCTAAATTTTATATCTTGTAATATTGTCTCCAGATTTTAACATCAGTCTCGTTTGCAAATTCAACTAATAATGGATTTAACTCTAATATCCAAGGTTCAGGGACTATTGTATTCAAATCAATCTCAGAATTGGTTATAAACAATGATAACTCAAATTTGGTATCAAATTCTAAATTTTGTATGGCTACCAAATATGAAGGTAATGAGAAAGATCTTACCAAATTTTGAGGAGGAGATTCTGAAGAGCTTGAAACTAGCTGAGATATTTTCCTCCTTAGGATTCTTTCAAGATGATGGGAGAAAATGGATCTGGATCAGGATTAGACCTGGTATACCTTCTTCGAGAAGCCAAATTTGCTTTTGAGGAACTGCAATTATGAAATCAACCTTATGAAACTCGATCCCATCATCCAAGGGATCAATTCCAATGGATCTTTGTCATACAACCAAGGAAAAGTTTGTCTTTTCATTCCCTAAGAACGGCACCAGGATGTTATCACTTCGCCAGATTCCCAAGGCTGAAGAAGGAATCCTAATAGAGGTAACCCCAAACGAGGCTTTTCACTTGATAGCTAGCCCTATCAAGCCGAAGAGGTCTCTCTCCAAAGGGTCACAGCCAGGAGTGTTGGAGAAATTAGGGTTTTTAATATGGATATAGAGTTCAGGGGGTTGTTTGAATTTGATTTTGGTTTGGGAATCACTCGATGAAGGAATTAGGTCAAGGAAAACTAGGTCAGGGAAAATGAGTTAGGGTTGCAGGGATCAATGGGGCAAGATAGGTAAAATTAATATCACTTGAAGATGATTGTGATGGAATGGTGTTGAAGGTGAAATAAAGCTGAGAAACCCATATGAGATGTATTTTTCTCAGACAAATGAAAGTGAACAAACTATGTTCAATTACCCAAAACAGAGCATGTGCAAACATGTATTATAATTATCTAACTTGTAAGAGATCATAAGATAGAAATGAAGTGAACATGAATAAAATAATTTGAAAAATATGATACTGAAGAAAAGGCATTGATAGATATTCAGTACCATAAGTATCCCATAAAATTAGCTGCAACTCCTCTTTATTAGCTGGCCAAACTAAGTACAAAAGTTTCCTTGATCAACTAGCAAACATACAAACTGATTCCAACCCTTCACTACAGTGAAGAAAGGGGCTAAATAGAAAACCAAAAAAACTTCACTCATCCTTCATGGGTTGAATCCATGAAGTGAGGAAGAGATCCACTATTTTCTGAACTGAAAACTAAAGTGTAGAATGGTCCACATGACTCACTCCTCATTACATTCAACTGATTCATCATGACTCATTAAGGACTTTTACCCTATGAATCTACGCTAGATAAGTAATATAAGACATAATTACATTTTACCATCATTAATTACATGATTAGAAAAATAATTTCTTGAGGAAAAGTGAAAATTTCAGAGAAAATGTGAAAAAATAAGCAAATATGACATTTGTGTCATCCACTATACATTTGTGCCATCCTAGTTTCATTTGTGTCCTCTTTGTTTAGGGCCAGTTTTGGATGCCTTCCCTATGTCCAAATAAGGCCCAAGATGGCTTGTTGGAATGCCCTTCCTTTCCTCTTTCCAAATATGTCTCAAGTCCTGAAAATGGAGGCCATTTTCCCCCTGAAAAAGTCATTCTTCCAATATTGGTATTTGTGCATCACCTAAGTCAAAAAAGGGGCAAAAAGGTCATTGTTAGGTGGTTTTTTTGAGCTTTTCACCCATTAAAAATGAAAAAAAAGGCTGGAAACATGGTTTTCTAAGATGCATTGGTCATTATTAATCCAATGGTGCCTTCCTTCTCCTCATAAAGTGTTCCAATTATTTGCATAACGCCTAGGGCACTGCGAAAATGCCCAATTTTCTGCTAATTAATTGAATAAGAAAACACAGAAATTTCTAGATTTTGACAAAAAGTTGGAAAATGCCTTAAAATTGTTGGAATGGTTGAGGATGATGCGTCTAATCTTGGAGGGAAGCCTCTGCAAGGATGTCCAACTTTTTCTTCTCCTCCTTCGTCAACTCTTCAATTTTGGCATTGGCTCTTTTGAGCTTGGCCAATGCAAATTTCTCTTTGCGGGCATAAAGTTTAAGCTTCCTCCTAAGAAAATCACTATCCTTATTGGCCTTTTCTAGAAGCTTCTCCAAGTGTTGATTGACTCTATCAAGACATGGTTCCATGTTCTCATTGACCTCCATGGCAAGCTGCTCATTTAGGGTTAGCTGCTCAGCAAGCTCGGCTTCCCTTTGTCTCTCTAGAACTAGAGCTTTTTTTAGCCCTCTAATTATAGGTCTCTACCTTGCTACCTACTCTTATTCATCATAAATTAAGTTGTACTTCTCCACTGTTTCATCTAGCATTTCTTTGGCCTTTTGAGCTTCCCTTTGAGTAGTGAAGTACTTCACCTCATCAATGACTTGTTTGGTCTTCAACTTCTCATTTTATTGCTCATGAAAGTGAATAACATATATATCCCTGTCAAGATTATTCTGAAGCTCGCTAATATTGGAGTCATTACATTTGATAGCAAAAATTTTCATTTTATCATTTTCATCCTCATATAGGTCAACCAATTGAAATTCATGTTATGTTTCATGATTGTCCTCCTCATCATGAATGACTGGTTTAGTGACCTTCTCTTCACCTTTATCCACCTGTTGTGTTGATGTAGAAGGCATGGCCCCTTTCACTCCAAGTGAAGAAAACACATGCCTATAGCCTCTCTTGTAGGTTTTTGGAAATGGTTCAACCTCAACCAAACTACCCCACTTAGGCTCAATGTCATCTATCCTACTAGGTGACCCAAAATCATGATGAGATGGAGATGAAGGAGGTGAAGGGGATTGATCTAATGATGATGAGTGATTCATGGGCTGAGATGATGAAGGGACATTTTGTGCATGTTGAATGGATGGCTCAATGAAGATATCATTGGCTATGAAGGTGCTCCATGCAATTTTCAGTTCATTCAGATGGTGGAGGACTATGATTTTTATGGGGGAATTATGGAATAGGATTTTCATTTTTTCCTTCTTCTGCGAAATTTATGCCATCTTCTCTATACTCTGGAAAAGATAATAGGGCATGTTAAGCATCCTTACCCTAGTGAAATGCATCAAGAGCCAGATTTGATAAAAATAGAGCCTTGAAAATATGCTTTCACATGAAAAATATCTCATTATAATATTCATCATAGGTGCATATCTGTCCAAGAGGTGTGAACAATGGAAAAACTTCTTCTCTTTATTTTTGTTTCTAGGTTTTAGGAAAAAGTAAAAATCTTGTTTCTTGAATCTGCCTTTCTTGAACCATTTCACCCCAACATTTGGGATCCTTGTAACATCTGAAATGACAGAAATAGATAAGGTAAAAGTGACTTGAGCTAATCTAACTTGATTTTTATTGAGTCCTGATATGAATAGTCTAGTTAGCATGGGGTGGTGTTTAACCCTCTGAATTTTCTCACAAAAATCATAGCAGCCAACATGTTTGAAGCACGTCACAGTCAATGGAGAAGCCAAGAGTTCTTTGGTGTTAGCGGGCTCAATTCTGAGCACTCTTCCTCCTTTATGTGAACTCCTTATCTATGTTTCCTTTGCATCAATGAATGATGTGTTTTCCTCTTTTATTTCCATGGTTCTTTTTTTAAGACCCTGGGGATTAAGAAAAGGAAATGGGAAAGGGAGATGGGAAAGGAAAACTGAAGGAGATATATGATAGGGATATGTGTTAGGTCCCTATATTACTAGTATAGTCCCTTATTGTTGTTAGTGTAACCCCCTTATTGTTATTATTGTACCCTTGTAACCCCCATTTTTTTATTATTGTGCCATTATTATTGTTAGGTCGGCTAGGATTACATTGTGGCCCACTAGGATTACATTATGGCCCCATGGACTCCTATATATAGAAAGGAGGTTTTGTAAATTGTATCATCCAAGAATTGTTCATTTGTGTAATGTATTGGAGGTTGCCCCCTCGAAGTGGCTTATTTCTAAGGCGTTCATATCTCTTTTCTTCTATTTTTGGAGCTGGTTACACAACATTTGGTATCAGAGCTTGGGATTCTAGGATTTCGCTGCTCCAAACAGGTCATCGTGGAATTTTCGCTATAACCTTTTTTCTACGAATTTTCAGAAGCTGAAATGTTTAGGGTGCGAAGCTGAAATCCTGAGGAAGATTGTCTAAAAATTTCAGAGCTTATTTCACAATATTTTCAGAGATATCATCTGTGGAAGTTAGGTCTTTTTTCAAGCTCCTAAACAGGTCATCGTCGAATTTTCGCTATAATTTATTTTCTACGAAGGTTCAGAATCTGAAATTAATATGGTGCGAAGCTGAAATCCTGGGGAAATTTGTCAAAATATTTCAGAGCTTGGTTCGCAATATTTTTGGAGATATGATCTGTGGAAGGTAGTGCTTTTTCAGGCTCTTGAATTGCATCTCAAAGAGGTGATCGTGGGAAAAGTTCAATAAATCTCTCTCTGGGTAGTGGATTTGAGTGCCGTAAAAATTGGTCGCAAGTGCACGGACTGTAGTTTCTTGGCTATCAATTTCAGAGACAAAGGAAGAAACAGTGACACGTGGCAAGTCCTACAAATGTGCTCTACTGAACCAGTCCAGAATTAGGTCATTGTGGGAGATTGGACACAAATTTGTCTTGGGGAATCCAAATTAGATCAGACCTGTGGCATTTGAAAGAAGCTTCAGAGGGCTATAGAGCTTAATTTCAGATATTTAAGATTTTCAATTACAGAGATAATTCAATTTCAATATCGAGCTCCTCAAAGCAAGTAAAAGGTATCAATATTGGATTCTAAAATGGCACCTAAAAAGAATTCAACACCCATTAAGCCTTCAGAAGGCTCTACTGTGACTCATGAAGATGAATAATTGCAACATGATCTATCAAAATTACAAGAGCAAGTGCAACATAAATTTTAAACTCTACTTAAAGAACAACAAAAAATGAAATGGAAGTTTTGAAGAAAGGCTGGCGACAAGATGGATGGGTTGAAGAAAGGCATGGAAGCTAAGATGAATGGTTTGGAGAGCTAAAATGGATGGCATGGAAGTGGGAATGGAAGCTAATATTATTATAGTAAAATGGAGATCGGTGAGAAAATGGAAAACATGAAGAATTTTCTAAAAGCAGACATGGAAGGTTTGACAAAGTTTGTACAAGAAAGGTTTCCTAATGGGGAAAATATAGTAGAGGAAACGTATGATGAGAACAAAATAAATGTTAATCGTGGTTTCATAAACTCTAATGTTGGACGGAAGAACCACCTATTCCAAAGATGGATATGAGGAAGTTTGATGGCAAGGATCCTGTAACATGGATACTACGGATGGAGCAATATTTTGATCTCAATAATGTGCAAAACACACAAAAGGTACACATTATAACTTTATATTTAGAAAAAAATACATTTTTATGGTATCGATGTCTTTTCTCCCGTAAAAATATTGTCACTTGGTCAATTTTTACAGAGAAAATGATAGCACATTATGAGGATACAAAGAGAAACACCTTCTTTAGCTAATTGATGAATCTAAAACAAAAGGATTCAGTGGTGGAGCACATTGAGGACTTACAAAAATTGAATATAAGGTTAACTAATAATTAGGAAAATTCTGATTGATCTCTTCATAGGCACTTTAAAGGATAACATACAACATGAAGTTCGTGTTTTGGAACCTGATTCATTGGAGAAGGCATTCAGGTTGGCAAGAAAAGTTGAATGTAAAATTATGGTGACAAGGAAGCCTACCGCTCAATTCTATAAAGAAGGAAGTGTTTCTACGCCTAGATTTCCACAACCTACAAGTTTGACACCACAACAATTGGAAGAAAAAAGAGCAAAAGGGCTTTGCTATAGTTGTGATAGAAAATACACTAAAGGTCATAAGTGTGCTGAAAAGAAATTATTTTACATAGATTGTGAAGAAGAAGAAGAAAATGAAAAAGAAGAGGATATACACCAGGAATCAGCCATAGAAGAGGAAGAAATGAATCCGACCATATCATGTAATGCACTGGCCGGAATTACCACTCCTCAAACTCTCAAGATAGTAGGACAGATCAAGAAGAAAAGGGTAATAGTGTTGATTGATTCAGGTAGCACCCATAATTTTATTCATTGTAAGGTAGCCAAGGAATTAAATTGTTTCCTATACTCAACACCAGAATGTCAAGTGATGGCTGCAAATGGAGGAACTATAAATTGCTCTGGAAAATGCCATAATATCAAGCTAATCATGGGGGAATATGTATTGAATATTCAAATGCTTTCCATTCCTATGGGAGGTGCTGATGTTGTACTAGGAGTACAATGGTTACAATCTTTAGGGACGGTAGCTTTTAATTTTCAAGAACTTTTCTTGAAATTTTTTTCAGAAGGAAAGGAAGTCGAATTACGGGGTATTGAAGGGAAGCCAGGAAGGATAATAAGCTCTAATGTCATGACAAAGCTTCTAAATAAAGAACAACGAGGCGTAATTTCACAATTATGCTCACTAGAAGTTTCGACATCAAAATCTTCTATTTCTGCATATCTCCAACAAGTCTTGGAAAATCATTCCAAGGTGTTTGAAACTCCCAAAGGACTCCCACCTATTCGTGATCATGATCATGCTATTCATTTGATTCCAGGAAGTGTTCCTCCAAACATCAGGCCTTATAGATATCCTTACTTCCAAAAGAGCGAAATTGAACGTATGATTGCAGAAATGTTAGAGGCGGGTATAATTCAACCAGTCAAAGTTCTTTCTCTGCTCCTGTAGTATTGGTACACAAGAAGGATGGATCATGGCGAATGTGTCCGGATTATAGGGAGCTCAATAAGCTCACCATTAAAGATAAATTTCCCATTCCTGTGATTGATGAATTATATGGAGCAATTTATTTTACCAAGTTGGATCTTCGTTCAGGATATCATCAAATTAGAATGAAGACTGAAGATATTCCAAAAACAGCATTTCGAACTCAAGAGGGTCATTATGAATTTTTGGTCATGCCTTTTGGCCTTACCAATGCACCTTCTACATTTCAAGGGTTGATGAATTCCATTTTCAAACCCTTCCTTAGAAAATTTGTGCCAGTATTTTTTGATGATATACTAATCTATAGCAGGTCTTGGAAGGATCATGTTGGACATGTTGACAGGGTGCTCAAACTATTGCAGGAGAAACAATTATATGCAAAAACATCCAAATGTTTCTTTGGAGTACAAGAGGTGGAATATCTGGGTCATATTATATCTCACGAGGGTGTTAAAGTAGACCCTAACAAAATTAAAGCCATTAAGAAATGGAAAGTCCCCAAGACAATAAAGAAGTTGCGAGGATTTATCGGGTTAACAGGCTATTATCACAAGTTTGTTAAGAATTAAGGGAGAATAGCAGCACCTCTAACAACATTATTGAAGAAAGATGCATTTTCATGGACTCCTGAAGCAACTAAGGCCTTTGAACATCTTAAAGAGGCAATGTGCCTAGCACCGGTCTTAGCTACGCCAGACTTCACAAAAACCTTTATTGTGAAATGTGATGCCTCAGGAAATGGAATTGGTGCAGTTTTAATGCAGGAAGGAAGACCCATTGCTTTTGAAAGTCGTCCAATCAAAGGAAAGTATTTACAAAAACCTATTTATGAGAAGGAAATGTTAGCAATATTACATGCACTAAAGAAATGGCGAACTTACCTAATGGGAAGACACTTCAAGGTAAAAACTGATCATGATAGTCTTAAACACTTTTTGGAACAAGGACTATCATCAGAAGAGCAGCAAAAACGGGTCACAAAGATGTTGGGTTATGACTTTGAAATAATCTACAAAAAAGGAAAGCTTAATGTTGTTGCAGATGCACTCTCAAGAAAGAATGAAGAGGTGGAAGCATTGTTTTGTGCCATTTCTATTATCCAACCAGATTGGATAACCGAAGCAAGAGATGAATGGAAGAAGGACAAAGATGTATGGACACTCATTCAAAAGTTGCAGCAAGATCCTAGTACATCCGATACATTTAGTTGGAAAAATGATTCCTTATGGTACAAAGATCGCTTATATCTTTGTAAGAATTCCCAACTAAAACAAAAGATTCTTCTGGAATTGCACACTTCTCCTTTAGGAGGACACTCAGGATTTTTAAAAACTTACCACAGGGTGAAGAAAGATTTTTTTTTGGGATGGCCTTAAATCTGATATTCAAAATTTTGTGGTGGAATGTTTGGTTTGCCAGTAGAATAAAGTGGAGACAATTAAGACCCCGAGACTTCTACAACCTTTATCCATTCCAAGTCAACGTTGGGAGGAGATTTCAATGGATTTTATCACAGGTTTACCAAAGTCCAAAGGCAAGAATGTCATCATGGTGGTAGTTGATAGACTTACCAAGTATGCACACTTTTGTGCATTATCTCATCCATTTAAAGCAAGTACAGTTGCTACTACATTTGTGGATAGAATTCAAAAGCTACATGGAAGCTCAAGGGTTATTGTGAGCGACAGAGATCCCATTTTTACTGGAAATTTTTGGACGGAGTTATTTTCTTGTTTGGGTACTCAATTAGCTCATAGCTCATCTTATCATCCTCAATCTGATGGTCAAACTGAGATCGTAAATAAATGTTTGGAAGGATATATTCGTTTTTTTGTATCTGATAAACAAACACAATGGGTCAGTGGTTACCTCTTGCTAAATGGTGGTATAACACTTCCTTCCATACTGCAGTAAAAATGACCCCATTTATGGCACTTTATGGATATCATCCACCATCCATCACATCATCTTTAAGAGAAAATTCTAAGGTTCAAGCAGTGGAAGATCACATCCAGCATCAACAAGAAGTTCTCCAACTCTTAAAGGATAACCTGAGTTTGGCACAAAATCGAATGAAACAACAGGCAGATCAACATCGCAGCGAGAGAAGTTTTGATGTAGGAGATTGGGTATTTTTACGGCTACAACCATACAAACAAATGTCCCTCAAGCAAGCTAAGAAGGATAATAAATTATTGCCAAAGTAATATGGTCCTTACAAGGTGTTGCAAAAGATTGGTACTATGGCATACAAATTGGAGCTTCCTGCTTCTTCGCGAGTACATCCAGTTTTCCATGTTTCATGCTTAAAGAAGGTTATAGGTGATGATCTTCCAGTTCAAACAGTATTGCCAGAACTTGATGGGGAAGGGAAAATCATATTGGAACCTGAAGCAGTCATGGAAAAAAGAACTCGACAACTACGGAATCGATCAATTTCAGAGTATCTCATCAAGTGGAAGAACTTACCCACCGAAGATTCTACATGAGAGGATGAGAATTTTATACAGAAGCACCCGGAGCTACTCAAGTGTTGAGGACAACACTTTTTTTGAAGGAGAGGGGCATGTTAGGTCCCTATATCACTAGTGATATCCTTATTACAGTGAAAACTCTATTGAAAGTGCTTATCAGACTTTCAGAATCTCCTATTTGTTACACAGTCTTTGAAATTGACATTATAGCTGCTTAGGATTATGATTGTGTGGTCACTAGGATTATAATATACCCCATGGACCCTTATATAGAAAGGAGGTTTTGTAAATTGTATCATCCAATAATTGTTCATTTATGTAATGTATTGGAGGTTGCCCCCTCGAAGTGGCTTATTTCTAAGGCGTTCATATCTATTTTCTTCTATTTTTGGAGCTGGTTACACAACACTCTATTCTGAGCACTCTTCCTCCTTTATGTGAACTCCTTATCTATGTTTCCTTTTCATCAATGAATGATGTGTTTTCCTCTTTTATTTCCATGGTGCTTTTTTTAAGACCCTGGGGATTAGGAAAAGGAAATGGGAAAGGGAGATGGGAAAGGAAAATTGATGGAGATATATGATAGAGATATGTGATATGGGGAGGGGATAGGGAGTAATTTTTAGGGATATGACGAATGGGGAAGGGAATAGGAATGAAAGAGTGATGGGAATTGGGATTTAGGAGCCTAGGTTTAAAATAGCACCTAGGGCTTAGGGTTTTAGGAATTAGTAACTTAGGGATAGGGTTTATGATAACATGGTATATGGAATGAATTTTAACAGCGTAGGGATGGTATTGAATGTAAGGGAAGTGGAATTATGGGTGCAATGGAGAAAAACTAGGGTTTCACTTCAAGAAGACACAAAATTACAACTTCAACACATATAACTTAAGAAGGTGATTTTGATAAAAAATGCCTCTTACTTGATTGTTGGAGGTAAAATAATGAGTGGAGGAGCTTTGAAGGAAATTCTGATCACTTGGATGCTTTGTGAAGCTTTATGGTCATTTGCACCCTCGACAAGCTATTTGCGCCCTCATCAATGTATTTTCACCCACAACAACTGATTTTCACCTTGCTCAGCACATTTGCACCTTGTTCAGCACATTTGTGCCCTGTTCAACACATTTTTTCTTTGTTCAGCACATTTGCAACATGTTCAACACATTTGTGCCTCTTCAACACATTTGTGCCATTGACAACACATTTGTGCCCTCCTGAACTGATTTGCGCCCTCCTAAACTAATTTGTGCCCTCAATTTCTGCTCCTTTCCCCATTTTGCTCAGAATTTTGAAATTTTTGGCTCTTGGAGTGTTGGCTTGATCTTTAGAAGAGGAAACTGAATTTGATTTGATGTCCTTTAGTCATAAATAGCTAAGTGAATTTGAATTTAAAATTAAAAACCCACTTTTCTAATGTCTTTTTCACGTTTCTTGAAACATTTGCTCATTACCCTTTTATCTGATTTTCCTCTCTTACAGGATGATGTTGCTGGAGTTTGACACTTTTATTTTTCATTTTGGCATGTGTGTTTTGAGTTGGTGGCTAGGGATTGAAATTATTACATATAGAAAGCATAAAATTACATTAAAAATTAATAATAAATAACATCTTTGTTTTCATATCAAAATGACATTTTGTTATGAAAATCATAAAAAATCAAAATTACAAATTTAAAAATATCATGTTTACATGCTGATAATCTTCTGCAGATGAAAATAAAATGTTTACTAAGTCACTCTCACACCTTTTTCTGACCTTTTTGAGATGATATGGTACATTTTTAGACCTTGAAAAATGAAATGTAATGACCTAATGGGACCTTGAATGACCTGACTTCCATGATTGACCTTAACTGAGATAAAACAGTGAAATGAGTTTTTCAAAAGTGTTTTTATGCTCAGCAAGACATGAAAGTGGGCCAACAAATGAGATTTTGTGAGGGAGAGTGAGTTTTTATGACTAAGGCTACCATCAGTGAAACAATTTTTAGCATGACCCAATGAAATGATATAAAAATTTCAGAGTGGGACACCTAAAATGTGAATGAAAAGAGTGATTTTGATCATTGATGGCAGAATGCATATTCTGATACTAACGATATGTAAGATCATAATAAAATAATGATAATTCTAAACATGAATTTATTTGCATTATTTTCTAAACTTTATTATGTTACAAAAAATCATATTAATTACTTACGGTAGTTATGGTTCAAAATTGATAATTAATTTACAAATTTTACAATTTTAATAAAATTGAATCATGACAATACATGCAATTACAATTTCACAAAACAATTACAATTACAATTAAAATTTACAAATATTTTACATACAATTACAATTAAAATAATAGTTACAATTACAATTTTACATTTTTACATATAATTACAATTACAATTTTACAATTTTACATACAATTACAATTACAATCATAATATATACAATTAAAATTACAATTTTACAAATTTCCGAATTTTAATAAAATTGAATCAGGACAATACATACAATTACATTTACAACTTTACAATTTCACAATACAATTACAATTTTACAAATATTTTACATATTATTGCAATTACAATGAAAACTACATTACAATTACTATTACAAATTTTCATAAAATTACAATTAAAATTAAAAATAAAATCACGATACATACAATTACAATTACAATTTTACTATTGTGACAGTACATACAATTACAATTACACAATTTTACAATTACCAATACATAATATTTAATAAATATCATGATTTAATATTAAAAATAAGCATCACGATCATGATAACCATCGTACAAACATCATATTCTATAATATCCCAAAATCGAGACAACTCAGCTAGCATGCACTAAAAACGCACTTGCAGCAACTTGTGCTATAAAATAACAAAATTAACTCTTGGATCCTATAGATCAGAAAATATACAACTTAAATCCACGAATTTAGGTGAAACAAATCAAACTAGGTGGGTTAAACAGGTCTCCCACACCTAGGATTGCTAAAAGAGGCCAAAACCCTAATCACTACAACATATGAATTTATGCATAAAAGTGACTGTGCAGTATAAATGAGGGTTTATGTACATAAATGGTTGAGACAAATAGATCTGATATTTTACTAAACAATATGCTCAGAAAATGAGATCTAGTCTCCTGTATACAAAATGCAACAGAACTGTGACAAGGGTTTCTTGTCAAACACTCTGAATACAAATGTGATTTCCAGCAGTAAGATTGAATAATCACTACAAAATGAAGCACAGGAGTGTAAAAGGATGTAAGAATGAAGATTTAATGTAGATCTGAACAAATATCTTCCCCCATGGAAGAACTCCTCCTCCTATCACAGGAAAACTCCCTGAAAGAGCCACAAGAGTCACTGCTAAAACTCCCTTGCAGAAATAACGTAATTCTTGAGTGGAATAACATTGTAGATGATGCAAATGAGTTAGTATTCTTCCAATGATCTGATATCAGCCCAAGAACTCTCCAAACTAATTTTCCAATGGAAGGAAACTTCCCTCTTGTGCAAAATCAACTCAGACAGTGGGTTTCTCAACCCTCCCCAGCAACACCCAGTAACTCAGCTCAACCTCCTATAGAAACTGCGCTGGAACTATAGAATTAAGCTTGGCACCAATGCTGGATATGAATAGTGATGGATCAGATCTCTCCCAAGAGCTACTCAAAAGGGAAGAGAAGGAATTCCTGAACAGGAATCCCTTAGTGTTAAGCAGCACCGGCAATCTCAGCTAAACACCTAAGAGAGAAAAAGTCTAAGAAGACATGAAAATGTAATGCATAAGCTAACCTCCAAATGGCTTCCATCCTCTTCCTTATAAACTAAGTGAGCCTTCTCAACTTGGGTCCCACTCAATATGGTTTCCACCATCACACAAACAATCTGCCTCCAAAACTGTGTTGTGCCTTCATTAGAGCCACTCTTCTAACTTGCATTGTTTGATTTGGTCAAGGTTGACCACTTCAACTTGCTTCAGCCCTTTTCACACCTAAGGGTCTTCAATCCAGCTCACATGTAGCTATCTATGTTGAACCACATTCACATTGAGCTCTTTTATTTGCTGATCCACTCCTCCTACATTTATGTTGTTGACTTGGTCAAACTTGGCCTTGTCCACGTGCAAAATATCCCTGTTCACACATGAGAGTGTAAAATCCAGCTGGCATTATGATCCCTTTACAAAACATGAGGTATTTTATCCTTATTTCTGTAATTCATGGGTCCCTTCACCCTTTTATTCATCTCCTAAGTGAAAATGGAAAAATTCAATATTCCAAATTGTTGCGTGCAAATTTTGGAATATTACAGTCCTCCCCTCCCAAATGTTGCTTTTCCTTAAGCAACTGCAAGGATAGGACTGAAAAGCATCCTCTTCTCCCCTGTAATAACCTCATAAGATAAAATCCTCCAAGGACCAAGGTGTTACATCATCAATATATCTCCAAGTTGCCCCTCCCAAGTAAACAAGCTAGCTTTTGGTGTACATCCCAAATAGATATCATTATGTGACAATGAGATATCAATGGAGGCAACAATGGGTGGTCTAAAGGCCTGCTTGAGGGATGTGGTCTAATATACATTGGGATCTACCATCCCTATATGAATCTTCCATCCCCAAACTATCAACCATACAAAATGAGCCACCCTCTGAAATGGTAACTCATGCAAATCATCCTCCACCCGGAGCTCCTGCAAAGCAGGTGGGATGAAATTTTAAACATGGTAGACCAAGTAGCCTACCCCACGCTGCCCTTTCCTCCACTTAATGTAAGTGCAGAGAGTTTTCTAATCTTGGGCTGCATTAATGTTGCTCTCAAATGACAAGAGAGAAATTAGACCTCCAAAGACCCCTCTCCCAGCGTTGTGAATCAAGCTAGCCCAAACCATCTCATTCATGATGGATAAGAAGTCACCACCATATGGCATCTCATCCATCTCATGGCCCTCCTCATAAAGAAACAAATGTTTTGTTGTACTGGCCATGTCTCTCCCCATGCTCCCTTTAGAACATGTAATGCATAAAATATTGGAATCCTCCTTCCCAAAGAACACATCCACCCCATGTGTTTCTCCTCCAATCATACTCCAACAGTCTCCCAAGTAGCCACAGCACAATATTCCCCACTGCAGCTTCAGAAAATAACATGGCAAGTTGTCTCTTGACAAATGGCTAGTTGTGTAAGTCATCACATCTACTAGCAAATAGTAAATGGCTGAATGTATCAAATGAGCATACAAGAAGTAACCAAACACTTGCCCCAAATAATACAATAGATGGTTGTCTCCATCATAATAGCTAGCCAAAAATGGTCCATGGAGCCCAAATATAAGCTTGCTCCTTTGTGGAGAAATGCACTGCAAAAGAATGGTAAGAGCATGCAAATATTGTGTTAGACAATCAACAAATGCAAAAACAGAATTCTTACCATGTAATGAAAGTAAGATGATGATAGGATCCATAAATAAGTCCCCCATAGTGGTATGACATACTCCTATGGAGAGGAATGTACCATATGCTGCATGAAGATCCTCCTTTTGCTTGGGTATCCATGTCAAGAAGAACATACCCCAGTAATAGATGAATCCATCCACTACTCTGTCAGTCTCAACCCCTCCATATCCATCAAGTGCATCAAATGTGAAGTGATCCTGGGAACATTCCATCAACAAGTTCCTAATCCAAAGTGACAGCGTTGTTGGCCTATGCAAATAGGCTCCTACCAACTCATAAGTCCATTCCTTGACATGTTCAATCTCAAAAGCTCCTCCCATAATGTTGACAGTTCCTCCTACTGCAACATCATGTAAAATGTGAGAGAAAATATGTCCTTGCTTTCTCTCAATCCTCCAAAGCAACAAAAGTCTTTGCTACCTTCTCATAGCTCCATCATACAACCCATGTGGTGAAAAAATAATGACCATGTCATCACAATGCATCCACACTCCTTGCTACTCCATGATTCAAGTATCGTATCAGGTTCTTTCCTCCCACATACCCTTGGAAAAAGGATATGTCTCATGATGGCCAAACTCTCTCAACAGTAACCAACACAGTTTTGCCTCTTGCTGCCCAGTATCATATATTTGAAAGTATCTCTATAGCTTCTTTCTCTCTATCCACATCCACTTATCCACCGATGGATGACTCCTACCATTCTCCATCTTGGTACTCCTCCAAAGAAGACTACCATCCTCCCATATCAGATTTTCCTTATTGCATTTCATGGGATGCTGAAATGAAACTCCTTGGAGATATCTTAGAAAAGATTCATACCAATGACCATCTTGAATCCATAAGGATCCAAGTGAGCTGAAGGAAAATCTTCCTCACTGCTACCCCTTGACAGCACTGTAAATATCCTCCATGGTGTTTTGGCTGTCTCATGTCTCAATTCAAGGATGAACATAGGGATTTGTATGAATTTTTTTGGGACAAAGTTCACCTCATCCTCCAATAATTTACACCCCAACCTCACATGTGGTGTGTAGCCCATCAATGACCCATTAGGATGACGTCTCAGTCCTTCCTTGATCAAACCAAGGTTGCACAGCGTAGTGCAATCATGTTGTCCCAAATGAGCAGTGTGCAATGGTACATAATCCTCCATATGATTTGCTGAAACAATAGGAGATGAAAAGTTAGGCATACCTTGATGAAATTCTGAAGTATCTTGTATGGCTATAAGGGCTTCTCCTCCCAATAGGTTGGCTCCTCTAACTGAAATGTTGAGGACTTCTCCCCCATAGTTGTGACAATGCTAGTACAAGTCTCTTCCACTGGTGGTGAGGGCTTCTTCTCCTCTGATTTTCCTTCACCAAATTTTCCAATCAACCTTTAAGTAAATTCAGCAAAAGTAACCACTCTTGCATTGCTCAAATGGATGAACCACCAAATATTCGCTCCTCCCTCTAGGTACAATGTTGTAATCTCTACAGCCTCTTCCTCTACCACTGGGTGCAGTAGGAAAAATGCATCAAGTTTCTTTACCCAAACCCTTGCTGTAGATGACCCATCAAAAGTAGACAATAGAAACCTATTGCCCTTGATCCTCCCTTGGCCACAACAGTAGGGGAATTTTGAGGTCTAAAATGGGCCTCCTAAGGAAATTATAATATAATAGTGGAAAAAATCAAATAAGATTTGATGACATCATCAAATTTTAGAAGGAAAAATGAAAAAAACTACTTTTTCAACTCATATTTTCAACTTATCTCCCAAAGTTTTTACTCAAATTTTGAGCGGGAGTACTTGTTGGATGCGAAATTTAATTCCCCATCCAAGGAGTACCCATGTTTCATACTTTCAATGGGTCCTACTACACTAAAAATGAGAAATACATTAAAAAACGTGATTACAATCACGTTTTTTTATGTATTTCTCATTTTTCGTGTAGTAGAGTTCATCGAAAGTATGCAACATGGGTACTCCTTGGATGAGGAATTAAATTTTTCATCCAACGAGTACTCCCACTCAAAATTTGAGTAAATATTTTGGGAGATAAGTTGAAAATACGAGTTAAAAAAATAGTTTTATTATTTTATTATTTTTTAATATTTTTACCCTTTTATTTAAAAAATGCTAAATCATCCCCCATGGTTGACATCATCATCTTGAATCCTATTGGTTGTTATAAAGTTTATTTTTGTTGTACATTTTTCTTAGGAGGCCCATTTTAGACCTCAAAATTCCCCTAATGGGTCTTCCTTCTTCCTCCAAATGAATGAATTGAGGGAAGGATAGAGTCTCCCTGAAGGCTCTAGGTTGAGATTTGTACTCAACAAGGTATTCACTTAGAATCATGTGATCCAACTATCCTCCATCTTCCGGAAATTTCTCCTCCATCTCAAAAGGAAAGGATATGTTCCATTGCTATGGAGCTTTTTGCAACATTAGCCTCTTCTTCTGATCATAGGAAGTGCATGGCTCTTCTTCCTCTCGAAACTCTCCAAAAGTTTCACTGCTCTTTTTCTCTTCTTCTTGTTCAACCTCCTCGGAGAGGTTCTTACTGGATCTTAAAAGTGATGATAGTAAAATAATCCTCTTGATCATGCTGCCCTTACTCTTTCTCTTATATCACTTTGGCTTGAAGTCCACAGGCTGAGCCAAAGATCTTTCTTTGATACCACTGTAATATCCCAAAATCGGGACAGCTCAGCTATCATGCACTAAAAATGCAGTTCCAGCAACTTGTGCTATAAAATAAAAATAAAAAAAATTCTTGCATCCTATATATCAGAAAATATACAACTTAAATCCAAGAATTGAGGTGAAACAAGTCAAACTAGGTGGGTTAAACAGGTCTCCCACACCTAGGATTGCTAAAAGAGGCCAAAACCCCAATCACTACAACATATGAATTTCTACATAAAAGTGACTGCGCAGTATAAAAGAGGGTTTATGTACATAAATGGCTGAGACAAATAGATCTAATATTTTATTAAACAATATGCTCAGAAAATGAGATCTAGTCTCCTCTATACAAAATGCAAGATAACCCGACAAGGGTTTCTTGTCAAACACTCTGAATACAAATGCGATTTCCAGCAGTAATACTGAATAATCATTGTAAAGTGAAGAAAAGGAGTGTACAAAGCTATAATAATGAATATATAATGCAGATCTGAACAAAGGTCTTCCCCCATGGAATAAATCCTCCTCCAATCACAAGAAAACTCCCCGAAAGAGCCACAAGAGTCGCTGCTAAAACTGCCTTGCAGAAATAACGCAATTCTTGAGTGGAATAACGTTGTAGGTGATGAAAATGAGTTGGTATGCTACCAATGATATGATATCAGTCCAATAACCCTCCAAAATGATCCTCCAATGGAAGGAAACTTCCCTCCTGTGCAAAATCAACTCAGACAGCGGGTTTCTCAACCCTCCCTAGCAACACCCAGCAACTCAGCTCAACCTCCTGTAGAAATGTTTCTAGAACTATAGAATGAAGCTTGGCACCAATTCTGGATATGAATAGTGATGGATCATATCTCTCCCAAGAGCTACTCAAAAGGTAAGAGAAGGAATTCCTGAACAAGAATCCCTTAGTACTAAGCAGCACCAGCAATCTCAGCTAAACAACTAAGAGAGAAAAAGTCTAAGTAGATATGAAAATGTAATGCATAATCTAACCTCCAAATGGCTTCCATCCTCTTCCTTATAAACTAAGTGAGCCTTCTCACCTTGGGTCCCACTCAATAGGGTTTCCACCATCACACAAACAATCTCCTTCCAAAACTGCATTGTGCCATCATTAGAGCCACTCTTCTAAACTACGCTGTTTGATTTGGTCAAGGTTGACCACTTCAACTTGCTTCAGCCCTTTTCACACCTAAGGGTCTTCAATCTAGCTCAAATGTAGCTATATATGCTACATTGAGCTCTTTTATTTGCTGATCCACTCCTCCTACATTTATGTTCTTGACTTGGTCAAACTTGTCCTTGTCCACATGCAAAATATCCCTGTTCACACATGAGAGTGTAAAATCTAGTTGGCATTATGATCCCTTTACACAACATGAGGGATTTTATCCTTATTTCTGTAATGCATGGGTTTCTTCACCCTTTTATTCATCTCCTAAGTGAAAATAGAAAAATTAAATATTCCAAATTGTTGCATGCAAATTTTGGAATATTACATATTCTAAATGTAATATTCCTACTTAGCCTAAGCTAAGAGGAATACACAATTTTGTCTCATTTCTGTTGCATGAATAAATGAATAAAGGACGACATGTAAAACTCCTAAAAAGGTGAATAAATCAATGCCCATATGAACATGGATAAATCTGGGCCATGTAAACAAATCACTTGCAGGTGTGAAAGGGGTTTGAGCTATGAGATTGGGTCAACCTTGACCAAATCTACAATGATGTCTAGATACAATGTACCTCATGAAGGGACAACACAGTTCTAGAAGGAGGCCCCTCATGTGAAAGGAGCTAACTCATCAAGGTATTTTAGGGTTTACAAAGTCTTTCATCTTATACAAGGAAGGGGAAGGCAACAAGAGAATGTTGTTGATTGTCTATATTTCTGAGTATCTTGTCTATTTAGACAAATACCATTCTTCGTTGTTCAGTAGAGAATTGTGCTGCTTAGCACTTGGATTTCCTATGCAAGGATTTCACCTCTTCCATTGAGGATTCTTGGAGGAGTATTTCCGATTTGATCCACTATCAGGCTTTGGGCCAAGCTCTACTTCCAACTACAATGCAGATCCAATTAGGGTTTGTTTTCTTTTGTAGGCTTAAGCAAGTGGAACTCTAGATCTACTCAGATCTAGCTTGTATTGGTGCCTCTTCTCAGAGAGTGTGTATTTTAACCTCCTGTAAGAGTGCATCAGTTGTTTTAGCTTTAGATTTGTATCTTGGCATTAGGCCAACCCAATTATTCAAGCTATAGTGCAGTTTCCCTTGAGGGACTACGTTATTTTCAATGGAGGTTTTGCAGGGTGTTTTGATCCCATTTTTTATGAGAGATCTCTAGTGCTGGGCTTTGCCTCTCACTTTGGTGATCCATGGATTAGATTTCCGATCCATGTTCTATTTAGATCTCATCTGTTTTAATGTAAATTCATCTTCAGAAATTTCTAAATAATATTGCAAATCTGCTCCTTAAAACTCAGATCTACTCTTTGTAATGCATGATTTGATCAAAATCCCAAGGGGTTCTTGGAATAGAGTCTTTCTAGAGTACAGATCTGAAATGGATCTGATATTTCATCCACAGATCTATTCTAGATCTAAAGTGTAACATTCAAGTACTGCAGCTCCATAAAATAATGTTGTTAAGCCATTTTGCAGTTTATACATGTGTTGCAGCTCTCTTTTATGAAGATTTCTTTCTCTCTTGTCTTCTGTATTATACTGTATAATGTAAGAGCATCACTGTAAATCTGATTTGCTACTGTATATTCAAAATTTGATCTTATTTTATGGCCTCCTACTCATTCTCTCTAGGACTGCGTTATTTCTGAAGCAGTTTGTTGTGCATAGCTGCAACCCCTCTTGTAGGGTGTTTTTTAGCTAGACTAGGTGGTGGGAGATCTGTTTACCACACCTAGTTTGATTTTTTTTCTCCCCTTTTCGATCTAGACTCCAGATCTACTAATCTAAGGGATCCAAGGGCTTCAAACTCATTTCTGTGCATAAATCTCCCAGAAGTGCGTTATTTTAGCACGCTTGCTATGCAATCCCTATTTTGGGATATTACACTAAAAACACGTTCAAATTCACTTACATCATCTAATCATTATGATCATGATCATCTAAAAAAATACAAGAATTGTATAACATCATCACAACACAAAAATCAAATATGCATCTCATGTCAAATAACTGCTATCACATACACATCTATCTGCAAACACATTAAATGAACATATCTAACATGACCTAACAATATACACATCATGATGAATGCCAACATGTAAATTAAGTACATCAAGATGAACATAATATACATGCACCATATATATATATATATATATATATATATATATATATATATACATATATATAATGTCAAAAATATACAATTGAAATAGAAATGCATATAAATCTCAAATATCTGGTGGTACTACATGAATACTATAACTAGTACTCGAGGCTTGCACAGTCGATGGTACCTCATGCTCAAATGGATGTGCCTGCTCAACCAGAGGTGCCTGCTTAGTCGATGGTACCTACTTAGAAGATGCCTTCTTAGGACTAGATGTTGGCTTCTCATCTCTGACATGAGGTGCAGGAGGAGGATTTGGAGTACTAGAATGATCACTCTCCTCGTGATCATGATCATTCGATGAGCTACTCTTTCACACATCTTCATGGTGCCTATCCTTACTAGCCACCAGTAGCCAGGAAACTCTAAGGATATGACGCATATGGCTCATCATATCGCGGGGCATGTCCCTCCAGAGCTCTGTGAGCATACGATCATCCTGTATCTCTTTGATCGTCACAAGGTAGACTCCCTCATCAATTAGGATTCTACACAGTCGGTCGCCCAACTCCTACCTAAATTGGATGTCTGCCCTACGCCACATGCTCACAGGTATGTGCACCCGAGGAGGTTTTTCACCTTGATCCGCAGCCTCCGCCATCTCCTCGTCATCTACAGGATCATCTAGTGGGGTTGGAATCATGTCCCCAATGAATCTGCCAATATCTAAAAAATATATAGTACACAACAATAATTAGACAATTTCATTAAAAAAATTAATAAAACAAGTTAAATATTGTGTTAGAATAAATTTTATTCTAATTAATTAAGACAATAAAATGAAACTATATTAATTTAAAGAAAACACTAATAATACCTCTAGCATCTGGTGGATCATCCTATGTGAAGAGGATGTTGGTACACCCTCGCCAATCCAAACCTGTGTAAGAACACGGCACCATCACGAACATGTGATCATCAACACTGGCTAGCAGCTCCAGTGCATCACTAGATATCCTAGTCGGATACTCGGACATGCCCGTATTGGGCATCATCTTGCCCCACATCTACATCCGTACATGTAACGTCAGCCTACGAGGATGGCGGACAAAATTAGGCATCGTCTTTGGAAACCTATCAAAAAATAAACAAAATAACCCTAAAGAAAACGGGAAGTTCAACCTCCCATGTGCCTCATAATGACATCTATCTAATGCTATACAAAACTTCTTCAAAAAAATGGCAGAACATCTTACAAGTCATGGTATCTGGAATAAATAATCGACATAAAATAAAAGAGGGAAACTAATGCGCTACCCGCCACTAGTATAATGTGAAATGGTTGTTAGTAGTAGTGAGAGGCACCTCACCTCCTCTGGACCAAATGAAGAAATGCGTAACTGACCACCAGACACCTGAAAATATGTAAGAGAAAGTATATTGTCCCTAATGTATCTATGGGAGTACACAAACTAACTCCCTACTACATAACCGACAGGGACATCTAGGAACTAGGGAAAATCTTTCCCTCTCCTAGATAGGCGAGTAATAAAATAAATATCCTCCTTAGTGGGTTGGTACCACTGGCCAATACCAACCCGAAAAGTCTGATGGTGGGCATCCCACCTGTATATCAATTGTCCTAATAACCGACTATGCTCTTTCAGGGATGTAGCCTCCTCGTAAAACATAAGGAAGCATACCTCCCTTAAGAGAAACTGGGTGGGTGATGTAATATGGCGAGGGTACAAAATTCTCTCCCTCTCCTGAGCCTCCCACTACTATATCATGTTATAATTGTCCTCCCTCTGATCTTGTGGTTGCCTTTCCTCTCTCCATTGATGTTGCTAAATGATTCACATATTAAATACATCAGTCTCCCTCATACATAAAACCTATTTTTTTTATTGAATGACAAATGTATTTAAAAATATATAAATATAAATTTTATCGAAAAAAGAACATTCGGTATGCCCAAAAACATAGTCATGCACCACCGCTGGTGCGTACCTGTCTAGCGCGCACCACCCACGGTGTGCATGAAAAACTTCACACACTGCGAAAAAAACAACTATCTTTCTGCGGTGCATTGACAAAATAATCCGCCCCGGGGTGGTTGTTAAAGCACACGCACTACCATGCATAATGCCTAGTGCATTCTGGTAATCGACCACACCGCCATACATTGTGTTACTTTTTAAAATTTATATTGTCGGTGCAGCTGGGAACTAACATGCACCACACTATTTTATTGTTCTCGGTGCGCTTTTTCTCGGTACTGCACCAAACCTCCCAATGTGGTTTCCGTTAACATCATTCGTAGTACAGCTTATAAATTTATAGGGAGCACCGCGAACGGTGCAAGCTGAACGGCTCAGACGCACTGTGAAGAAATATATATATATATATATAAATGGTGAAATTTAAGTCAGTTTAAGAAATTAATCTTCTAAAATCCTAATTTGGTGAGAAAGAAGTAGATTACCTGCACATTTGTGCGTCGAGGAGGCATCTTTGCAATGGAATACTAAAAATCAAATTTTCCCACCGTTTTGCAAAATTATAACTCCACACAGTGAGAAATGGATGGTAGCAATGTGGGTAATGGGAGCACCAATGGCAGGACGCCTCAGAGAAAAAAAACTCACACTAGTGCTTCAGAGCTCTACAGCACTGTAACAAGAAAAAATAATTTTTGTGCGGTCGGTATTTTTTTTTTAAATTAACCCTTTTTCAATGCGCTCGATTATGGGATGGATTGGGCGATTATATATATGGTGCACTACACTTATTTATGGTGTGCTGGATTGTTGATACACACTAGGCTAGTTTGTATAGAGAGCACAGTGTCTCAGTGTGCCGATTGATATTACGCATCGATGCGCTGGATTACTGAGACGCACCAGGACAGTTTGTACGTAGAGCACAGTGTCTCGGTGTGCCATTTGATAGTATGCACTGGTGCACTTGATATAAAATGCACCGGTGCATGTTATTATTAGAAACAAACCACAAAAAAACATCTGCAAAAACTTCCATGTGCCAACCACTTCTAGTGACCTCCGCTACAAACGAATATGTGGGCTATTTTTATAAGGGCTTCGTCAAAAACATCTGCTAGAGGGTCTTTTCCTTGTAGTGGGAGGGATTAGCTGTATTTTCAGGATCTGATAACATCCCTAAATATACATATATGTGCATGTATATATATTTATATTGCATGAAAGAGCAACACAAAGAGACAAGCCTTGAAGGGGTTGTGACTATACATATACGAACATATATGTAAAGCGTCAAGGGTTAGGAAGAACCCTATATGGATAGGCACTTTGACCAAGTGTTGGGGACCATGTTGCATATGTGAATCAATAGTGGGGATTATATGGAGGGTATATGGTGGAGATTCAATAGCGTACCCCCCCTTCCAGGTCAATAAGGGGAGTGGGGTTCCACGTTTCATGGTTGTCAAAGATTTAGGAGCACCAAAACCATTAGATGGGGGACACAAAACCATGAAGCAGAAAAATGATAGTATACCCCCCTTCCTTTCGATAAGGGGAGGGAGGAATTTACAATTAAATATAGGTTTCTGGATCTTTGAAGCCTTGGTAGTTGTTGGATGACTCTAGGGCCTTGCGAGCCCAAAGCTTTTATGTGGGTGGAATTGAGTACTAGCTGGGGAAATACACCATGGTATAACCCCCATTAATGAATTCATGTATTTACATGTGTAGAAATTATGATGTATATTTGCAACTTCTCATGAAGTTTTAATAAAAAAATCACTAGAACAAAACCTACTCTACTGCTATGTGGAAATTAATTCAAAATTTATAACACAAATTTTATACATGAAATAAGAAATCACACACATGAAAATAGTATTTTTTCTGGGAAAAGAAATATTCCAAAAAAACTAATGCATGCTTGAATTAATCCGATGAATAGTTATGTATTACAATTTATTTTCTCAAATGAGCATTACAGATTGCAATTCCTTGAAATTTTTGAGGTTTGTAAAGGAAAGTAAATATAAAGGAATTTTGTGAAGAACTAAGGACCAAGAATACTCCTACTCTCTCCTCTATTACACACATGGTAGAAATTTATTGGTCTTGAGGAGATGAAGTATAAATTGATGATAGTATGATGTGGTTGTATGGTGGACACGTGGCAGTTTGATCCAACATTTTCGGTGAGCCGAATGGGGAAAATCTGAGTGACATGTATCACCAATAAGGAGGCATCACATGGAGTAATGATGACAACATGATCTAATATCAGAGGTTGGAACATCGGAGGTTATAATTGCGTAACTCCTATGCAAGTGCTTTATGAAAGAGTTCTGATCAGACAATGGAGCTCCAATATAGATTGGTGCCTAGACGAGAAGCTAAAGGAAAAAGGGCAGAAAGAGAAAAATAAACAGGGAGAAAGGCTCTTGGTAGAAGGAGGAAGGCCTTAACGCGTAAGTGTTATGCTCCCAGTTATGGAAATGGGTCCTATGAAGGAAATGATATAAAGGGCTAAGCATAGGGAGTTAAAAGCAATCGGGACTTTGCATATTCGTAAGGTGCGTTGTAATATTCCAAAATGGAAATAGTAGCAATATAAGACATAATAATGTAAAACACAGCAATTATGAACATGTCATAAGAGGGACCAATATGCAGCCATCATTTTATTCATATATCAACAACAATATACAAAAATATCTTGAGGGTCAAGCCACTCAAGCAAGAAGAACAAGCCTCCAATGATTAGAACAATAAGCACATGAGTTGCTGCTACTATATAGAATGCTAGAAAGCAGTGAGAACACTATCTATATCAGTGTAGCTATTTCCGTAAACATAAATTAATGGAATATGGCTGGTAGATACAAAATAAATGCCAAAAAAATAATATAAGGGCTCTAATACATGATTTCTAGCCAACCCAGAAAAGATTGCTAAAAATACCAATAAATATACAATGTGAAAAATAACCCTGGAGTTAATACATCACTGCAAACTAGAACTGAATAGAATGAAGCTATGATAGATCTAAAATGAAAATGTCCTCCTCCAATGGTATTTCTCAATAGAAGGTTGATCCCTCTATTCAGAAATAGACCCTCCTGATGAGCTCAATGAACCCTCCTAGAAACTACCTCTAAAAATAATGGAGATCTGGTTTGTAACTGCGCTGTGAGGGATGGTAGATGGTTGGCCTGATGTCAAAAATTTAGAAATATTCCCAGGATTCCTCCTTGCTGATCCCCCAATGGATAGGCTACCTTTCCACTGAAAAACAAGCCTAGAATTGGATCTATGTGATCCTCCTTTGTTGTACCCTTCAACACAACCCAGCTCTAAACAGAAACTGAGTTGTAGCTGAAGGAGGTAGCTTGGCCAGAATTCTAGAATGAGGAAATGCAGCCCAATTAACCTCTCCTTCCCTGAGGATGAGGTAGGGATTCCCTATCAGGAATACCCTTGTGCTAAACAGCCCAACAAACCCCACTAAACAACTAAAGGATGCAAAGTCTAAACAGACCAATATACAATAATAATCTCAAACACGAATAACAATGGCTGCCATCCCCTCCATATATAGTGTGTGACCCTTCTCACATTGGGTCCCATCCATAAATTCCACCAAGCTCATGCAAGTTGTCCTCCACTAAAACTGTGTTGTCTTATCATAAATGCCACTCCTCCACGACAATGTTGTTGATTTGGTCAAAGTTGACCTATTCAACATGTATCCCCTCCAATTCACAACCAAAGGCACTTAATACAACTTCTTATTCTTCCTCCTTTCACATTAGGAGTGTTATTATGCCTTCTAAATAAATTTATGGGCCTCCCCACCCACTTATTCACCTACTTAATGATAAAAGAAACTATAATATTCCATTTAGCTGAAGGCTAAAATTTTGGAATATTATAGTCCTCCCCTCCAAAATTTTTCTTGTCCTCAAGCAACTGTAAAGGTGGAGAAAAATTCCTCCCCTCCTCCTCTTGTGGCCTCCTCATCAATAGTCCCCACCACTGCTCAAAATAATCTACAATAAATCTTCCCTCCAATGGTTCCTCCCAAGTATGCAAAACCAAGTGGCTAACATCATGAGAAAGGGTAAGGTGTAAGTGAAAACCTTCTTGCTTTCCAATGGCCTCCTCAAGGTAGGAGTGATGAAAAACAAAGGGGATCTCATTCCCAATGAGAGACTCACATACCCATGCTATCGTCCAAATGAAATGAGCCTTTCTAGGTAGCTCATCAAAGAAATCCTCAACCCCCGGTTCATGCAATGTATTGGGGTTGTATGGAGAGATTAGATTTTTTCACCCATGTTGTTTCTCTCTCAATTCATGCTATGTATGGGGTTGCTGCTAATCTTGGGCTGAAATATTATAGTCTCCAATAATGTCCCAATTTACCCCACCAACCAAAACATCCATGAAGTGCCTCTCCCAAGAACTCGAGTTCTCCACATGGCTTCTCCCACATGAAGACAAGAGAAGTAGTGTGGAAATCATGGCTTTCCCATTTTTTCTCCTGAAACATGCAACAGATGAAGTATGGAGAATCATACTCCCAATGGACACCCCCACCTCTTGTGCCATCCTCCCAAAAAATCTTCCCATAAGAATAAGAACATCATCAATATATGGGAGCAAAAGCAATTGAAGACAAGCTGCCATATGACAACCAGGAGGTGGATCATTGTCCCACTTGTGGAACTAGCATAGTGCATCCCCTGCCTACCTCAAAAAAATGTATAACAAGTGTCTTTTTAGCCACTTTTTTGCTGCCACAACCATCCTGCAAGATGGGAAAATAAATTAAAATTTGGTGCCAATGGTGCACACCAAGAATTATGTGGCATCTCCCACAAACCACCAATAGAATGGCCAACATAAATGCTGCAAATGGCCTTAATTACATCACAATACAATATACAAGAAGGAATGATCCTCCTTGGTACAATATGCTGCTCACAAAAAGTAAAATAGTACAAATCATAATGCATAAATGTACATCCTCTACTATGTACCTTGGTCATTGAGATGAAATGGCTCAATTAAAAGTTCTCCCTCACTCTCAATGAGTAGGGAAGTGGTTGTAACAACCTCTCCATCATCATCTGGGCTATGCATATCTCCATATGCTGATATACATCTTGTTGGATGCCCACCCAAGTGAACTCCTCCATCAAGGAATGATATGCATCAAAGTGCATGGAAAGAAAGTCCACATGTGCTGCATGTAATAGCTCCTCCTCGAGCTCAGAAACTATAGTCAAGAAGACTCTGCCATAAGAATAAATGACCCCGTCATCCACCATGGATCTATCATCTCCCTTCGAATCATCAAGAATCATGCAAGCACCAAGATCCTTGGAGTACTCTATCAAAAGTTTAGACCGTCAATATGGATCAATCCTCCTAAGAGACAGCGTTGAAGATCCGAAATGTGAAGCTCCCCACATGCTGTTATATTTTCCTTTGACATCCCTCATGCCAAATTCATCCTCCAAAGTGCTTCCATGCCCATCATCCAGCTGTTCATGCTCAAGTATAAGTGGTGGCCTTTGGAAGTTGGCCTCCCATGAGAAGCTACCATCCAAAAATAACCTCCTGATCTTGGCCAATGTAAGCATGAGTGGCCTCCATCTACTCCAATATAGGGTGGATTTATTCCTCAAGGGAAGTACCCTCTGTTTCTCCAAATACATGGAGTGATATCCTTGCACCATGGTGGTGCCATCCTCCATTACTACAACAACTTATGTCAGCACAAAATATGTAGTGAGAGTGGGTAATGCTGAAAATGGGAGAATGCATCCCTCCTCCTTGAGTCTATCCCAGACTCTATGCATTGTACTAGACCCCTCCAAAGTATCCACCCCTCTGGGATCTAAGAGTGGTGAACCAAATGGTAAGATGTCTCTCACCAACTCTAGATCTAGTGGCCTGCCAGGTGGAATTCCCCCATGTAGTGAGACATCAAGATCTAAAGTAGACTGTATATATGAGTGGACTGTTTTTTCCCTCCTTTCACTGCATAATACAGTCTCCTTATTCTATGTATAAACCTCCTGAAATAGATAAGGGTGAATTCTCATCATCCCTTGATGCTGATCCTTCTCTCCTTCCATCTGCCAAGTCTCACAATCCACTAATACTTGTTGTTCTGGAATTGTGATTTGGTTCCCACATGTTAGAACATTTGGAATTCCTTGCAAAGACAAAAGGGCTCCTCTAATGGAAGCAATGGCTCCCTTTCCACCTCCATGTGGAGATGGAACTTCTCCTGATGGTACAATGTTGTTAGCTCTTCTTTGCTCATCCTCTTCATCAATATTTGAGAATGCCTCATCATCAATGAGAGACCTTAGATCTTGGTTTTCCCTTGAAGGAGGAATCTCGATGTCTTCATCTATAGAACAGGGCTCTTCAAGAAGTAGGGATCTTGCCCTTGGCAAGGTATTATGCATGTTTTTATCCCCTTCAATATAAATATGCAGTGGAGTTGGTAAAATAGATCTCTCCAACTCATGCAAAGGTTTTGAGTTCAACAAAAGATGTTTTACAATTCTTAATATCAAATCTTTTCATTATTTTCTTAGTGAACCCTGCATAAGTATTTACACTTGTATGATGAAATGAAGCAGAAATATAAAACCACCAATCATGGGCCATACCTTTAAAGTGCAGCGCTGCTACTCTAATGGCCTCCTTTTTTGAGACTTGGTGTAGCTGAAAATAGGAATCTAGCTCCTTCACCCAAGCCTTGGTTGTGCACTTTGGTGATCCATCAAAGTTAGGCAGAAATATACTACCTCTCTTGCTACTGTCATGGTTGTTGGATATTTTTTTTTTCTTGACTTGAAAAAACCCTTGGAAGTCCAAGTGCTCCTTGAATCTCCAAGATTGAGACTCATACTCCTGAAGATAGTCACTCAAGGTCTCCTCCCTTAGTGCATCTTCTTCCTCCATTTTCCTTACAATGAGTGTGGGCAATAAACTACGCTGTGGATTTGCATGTGTGGCTGAATGCTCACACCCATCATGTGAATATTTAGAGCTTGCTTCACTTTCAAAACCTCTTGGAAATTTTCTATACCTCTCCCTTTTCATCTCCTTGATTTCTTTCTTGATATTTTTCATAGTTTGAAAAAGAATCTTGGAGAGCCTTTCTTCCTTCATTTCTCCAAATAATGGAGTCATGCCTTTGTTTCTTCTATACAACTTCTACTTTTTGTGAGAAGATTCTCCTCCTAATGGCATAATGTCTTGAATGCATAGGCTGAGACAAGATTATGCTCTAATACCACTGTAATATTCCAAAATGGAAATAGCAACAACATAAGAAATAATAATGTAAAACATAGCAATTATGAACATGTCATCAGAGGAATCAATATGAAGCCATCATTTTATTCATATATAAAAAACAATGTACAAAAATATTTTGAAGGTCAAGCCACTCAAGACATAAGAACAAGCCTCCAATGATAAGAACAATAAGCACATGAGTCGCTTCCATTGTATAGAATGCCAGAAAGCAGTGACAACACTGTCTATGTCAGTTTAGCTGCTGCTATAAACATAAATTAATGGAATATGGTTGATATATACAAACTAAATGCCCATAAAAGAAGAGAATGGCTCTAATACATTATTTCTAGCCAACCCGGAAAAGATTGCTAGAAATACCAAGAAATATACAATGTGACAAATAACCCTGTGGTTAATATATCACTGTAAAATAGAACTGAATAGAATGAGGCTATGAAACATCTAAAATGATAATTTCCTCTTCCAATAGTATTTCTCAATAGAAGGTTGATCCCTATATTCAGAAATAGACCCTACTGATGAGCTCAATGAACCCTCCCAGCAACTGCCTCTAAAATTAACGCAGATCTAGTTTCTAACTACTATGTGATGGATGATAGATGGTTGGATTGATTCCAAAAGTGTAGAAATATGACCAGGAGCCTTCCTTTTTGATCCTCCAATGGATAGGCTATCTCTCCACTAAAAAACAAGCCCAGATTTGGCTCTATGTGATCCTCCTTTGATGCACCCTGCAACAAAACCCAGCTCTAAACAAAAACTGTGCTATAGCTGAAGGAGGTAGCTTGGAAATAATTCTGGAATGAGGAAATTCGGCCCAATGAATCTCTCCTTCCCTGAGGATGAGGTAGGGATTCTCGATCAGGAACACCCTTGTGCTAAACAACACAACAAACCCTACTAAACAGCTAAAGGATGCAAAGTCTCAATAGACCAATATAAAATAATAATCTTAAACATGAATAACAATGGCCGCCATCCCCTCCATATATAGTGTGTGAGACTTCTCACATTGGGTCCCATCCACAAATTCCACCAAGCTCATGCAAGTTTTCCTCCACTAAAACTGCGTTGTCTTATCATAAATGCCACTCCTCCATGACAGCGCTGTTGATGTGGTCAAAGTTGACCTATTGAACATGTATTCCCTCCAATTCACACCCACAGGTGCTTAATATAGCTGCTTATTCTTCCTCCTTTCATAGTAGGAGTGTTATTATTCCTTCTAAGGAAATTTATGGGCCTCCCCACCCACTTATTCACCCACCTCGTGATAAAACAAACTATAATATTCCATTTAGCTGAAGGCTAAATTTTTGGAATATTACATCTCTTCAATAAAATTTGAGATATGGAAAGGCGGCGATATAACACTACAGTGGTATGTGAAGCCAATGGTCATAGCTGTCAGTCTCATGATGAAAGAAGATTCGATAAGGGTTGAGTTCCAAGGGGCTAAAGGAATCGACATTGTGAGATATCATAACTTTATGTTAATAGAAGTTGCGATGAGTGGAGGTCTGATACTACACTACAAAGTTAAAGGATGAATGTGTAGGTCGCCATACAAATACATACAAGATAGAGTAGTTGGTTAATGAATTTAATGAAATCTGAAAAGATTGTTGGGACAAGGTAATGAGGACAACAATTCTCAGAGAAGAATTGTTGGGCTTGTCCTGAAGTCGAAGGCCATCACTAAACTCTTGTGCACGCATTGTATACTTCATTGAGGAAATAGAAGCCATGTTATGGTACATCCAAGCACTACTAGCCATAAATAAGGATGGGGAGGCTCGTTGGAGTGTGTAGATGGACTGAGATTAAATTATCAACATGGAGGATTACACTGAGTAGGTGAAGCTCATCCTTGTGATTAATACAGTGGTAGAATTCCAGTATCAAATGCAACAACAACAAGAGGAATAATACAGTGGTACAATCGGTAAATGTGGAAACAAGTAGCAGAGACAAAATTGTGAAGAGTGCAACAGAGGATCAAAACTAGTAATTTCTATCTAGAAAAATGGGGACGTCATTATTGTTGCTGGTGCTAAAGTGTAGAGAGTAGACTGAGTGAAAGGAGGGAGGGGAGCCCAAGTGTAGAATTGGAGTAGAGTGTAGTAGAGAGCCTGTGAAATCAAAGGCAAAGTGGAGAGGATAGGCTACTGCTATGTGTGTCCAAGAGAGCCTGTGGAACCGTGTGAGGGAAAGAGAACCCGTGGAAATGTGGAGGATCGAGAGAAGAAAATAATTCTGCAAGAAACCACTTTTGTATTTATCTGTATTTATATGTGCCTATGTTTTCTATTTGAAAATTGTATGAAAATTAGAACAATGGCAAGAGAATATGATAGCCTGAATACATAAGAGGTTGGTTCCTCTTGGCAAGTAGGTAGGGATAATTTTAAGGATGGAAAATTATCTTGAAGTTTAAAAAATTGGCGAATCTAACTAGCTCCTAATAGGAAAAGTATAAAATGTTTATTGATGTATTTGTAAAATTGTTCAAATTTATAATGATATTATATATATTATCTATATAATTTTGGCGATTTTTAAAGTAAAATAATTTTATTTTGTAAAATTTGGGCGAATAATTTTTATAAAAAAATGGAAATTGGCGAATCTTTTTTTTGGAAAAACCATGGAAAATTAGCCCACCTAGGAATATTAGCCCCTAAAATTTTCCATGCTGAAGTAGGTGCTTTCTATCCTAAGGGGGTCGGTGGCTTGCATGAGCGGGCGCTCACAAACAAATTGATGTAATTAAGTAGGTGCTTAATTTACATCATAACAAATAAACATATTGGTGGTTTCTCCCTTTGGGTTTCCAGGTAAAAATATTGGTGTCAATATGTGTATGCTTCTCATGTGATGTATTATGTGTACACGTTAATTCCTTACCTTATTTTTCATTTGTATTATGTATAAATTCTCTCATAAGTAACATACAGTAGATGAAATAACTAAAGACATATTCAGAATTTTTTTAGGAATATCACTATTACTTATTCAGTCCCCCTCTCATTAATTCCTTATTTCAATAATTGGTATCAGAGTCAGGTTCCTTCAGGAATAGTCTAACCACTGGAAGGTAGATCCATAAGGAATTATGTCTAGGAAAGAGAGTCAAGAGGATTACTCAAGAAGAATATCAGTCTTTGATGGGACAAACTATGCCTTTTGGAAAGTAAGGATGGAAGTGCATCTTATGTCCCTGTAAATATATGTTTGGAACTTTTTACTAGTAGATTATGATGTCCCTAATATTCCTTCCACTATGCATATGAAAAAAATTTATATGTAAATAATGTTAAAGCCAATAATTCCATTCTCTTTGGGTTGATTCAATTCAAACTTATAAAAGTTAGGCATCGCAAGTCTGCCAAGGATGTATGGGTAAATCTCAATTAGAGTCATGAAGGAGATGATAAAGTAAAACAATCCAAACTCCAAACCTTCAGGATGAGGTTTGAAAGCTTAAAAATGAATGAAGAAGAAAATATAAAAAAATACTTTTGCGAAGTCGATGAAGTAACTAATATTATTAAAGGACTTGGTGAAGAAGTAAAATAATATATAAGTGTTCATAAGCTCTTAATATCCCTACCTACCATATTTAATACCAAATTCTCTATTATTGAAGAGATGGATGACTTAAAGAATCTCAATATGGATCAGTTTCTTAGTACTCTCACAACCTATGAGATGAGAGTAGGAAAAGAAAAGTCTGACCCCAAGTAGGAAACATTCAAAGTGCCCAAGAAGGAAAAGGAGCACAAAGACCTTCAATATTGCTCCAGCTACGAATATGATCAAGATATGGCTCAATTTTCTAGGAAACTGAAGGGTGGCTTGGGAAAGTATAAAGGGAAGCTACCCTTTAAATGATTTGAATGTGGAAGAGTTCGAAATTTTTTGTCCAAATTCCTTAACAAGGATAGGGAAGAAAAATAAAATCATAAATTTGGAAACAAATCTAAGAAATATTCAAAGAATAATTTCTATAAGAAAAATGGTCTCTACTCCAAAGAGGATAGCTCAACACCAGAGTCAGACAATGAAACTCTTCGGAGGATGATTCAGATAAGTATTTATTTGTGGAATTTGGAATAGACTCCAAGAAACAAAATATTATTGACTCTGAAGAGGAAAAAGAAGAAGAAGGAGTGGTGGACCTTAAAGGGGAACTCGTCAATGATCTTAATGAGTTAAAGAGAAGAAAAAGAATAAGGAGAAGAAAATGATTAAGGAGAAGAAAAAGAATAAGGAGTTGAAAGAACAACTAAAACGTGATGAAGAAGGTATGTACAACTTTGACAATGAGAATTTTTTTTTATCAAAAAGAAAAAATTGAAGAAGCCATTAAAAGAAAATATAGTTTAACCATTATACTAGAAAAACAACAAGGACCATGTGAGAAATTAGAAGGCAACAAGGAATTAAAACATGAGTTTTTCAAGGTAAAGAAGGGAATGATCTGAAAAACATGCAAATATGAAAATTTTTCCTTGAAAGTAAAACTAGATGAAGCTAAACAAAAGGAAGAGGTTCTTCCAGATTTGATCCATGAATGGGAAGAGAATTTTCTGAATCTTAAGGTAGAGGTCGTCTCTCTAATAAAATCTCTTGAGAAGATAAAGATTGAAAAATGCATAAATAAAAAAATTGTAGAAGGAACAAGAAATCTGGATCAGATTCTAATTAGTCAGAGATCTTCAGGAAAATAATAGGCCTAGTATACTCCATACCACAAGAATATTCTATAGGGAATATGAACTTCGGGTCCATAAGATTTCAGGAACCTCATAACAATACGAAGTTGTATCAAGAAAGAATCAACATTAAGGAAATTTTGAGGTCTAAAATGGGCCTCCTAAGGAAATTATAAAATAATATTGGAAATAATAAAATAAGATTAGATTACATTATCAAATGTTAGAAGGAAAAAAATAAAAAAATATTTTTTAAACTCGTATTTTCAACTTATCACTTTATGGGTTTACTCAAATTTAGAGTGGAAACACTCGTTGGATGCAAAATTTTATTCCTAATCTAAGAAGTACCCATGTTGCATACTTTATATGGATTTTGCTACATGAAAAATAATAAATACATGAAAATTGTGATTGTAATAACATTTTTTCATGTATTTCTCATTTTTTGTGTAGCAGTGTCCATCAAAAGTATGCATCGTGGGTACTCCTTGGATGAGGAATTAAATTTTTCATCCAATGAGTACTCTCACTCGAAATTTGAGTAAAATATTAGGGAGATAAGTTGAAAATACGACTTGAAAAAGTAGTTTTATTATTTTATTATTTTCTAATATTTTCACTTTTTTACTCCAAAAATGGTGAATAATTCTCTGTGGTTTACATCATCATATTGAATCCTATTGGTTCTTATAAATTTTATTTTTATTGTACATTTTTCTTAAGAGGCCCATTTTAGACCTCAAAATTCCCCTAATGTGAAGATAAAAAGGGAGAAAAATAGAGAGGAGCCCATCGCTGGAATAATAACTTGATCTACCCCAAGGTACCACATCATCGAAGGATGAATCAATTAGCCAGACAACAGAGGTACCTTCATGAAAAAACTCATGAACATTTCAACTTTAGGTACTCTCATTTATTTTATTGTCATTATTAAATGTCACGTCTTTGGGCATAAGGTTTATTATTGTAAAAGAATCAAAGTTGAAAGAGATGAAAATTTCAGATAAAATAAGTATCAAAATTATCTCAAAACTATATACTCAAAAATTGAAATGCCTTCTCTTCCCTGATGAGTGATGTTGAATGTTTTAAATGTAATAATTTTGGGCAAGAGGCAAGTGAGTGTAGAAGCAGGATAGAGTGTCCATCTAAGTTTTAGAACACTTGGTAGTCATTTTTCGAAAGGATACGAAAAACTGGCAATGAAAATTTGGAAAGAAAAATCCAGGAAATGGCCAGAGAAATGTTGGATAAAGCAACTGTATCTCACATATTATGGGGAGAATCAACACAAGAAACAATGTACCTATAAAAATAACACAACTCATGCCTAATAATCATAAAAAAATCCTTATGAGTTGTTTGTGCTCAACCTAGTCTCCTAAATTGAGTTCATTAATTGTCAACCAGGGTTGGTAAACTGTTGAAGTGAAGTGCACCATATGTGCCTAAGTAACCTCTTCCTACTTCGTTGTGTTTAGTGTTTTCTGATGTTTTTGGTTTTATGTTTTTATGTTCACAAGGAAAAGAACTAAATTCTAGTGGAAGGAAGCTACTGGTTAAAAACAGAGTGAAGCCTAATTTATTGATGACCAATGATAAATGCAAATGCAAATGCAAATACTGAAACAGAATCAAACCTAGACTATGACTAAGCAGAATACAAAGCTTGATAATGACTTCAAGAAAATGAATCAAAACATAAACTTAGCTTGTCCAATTCTTTCATTAAAGGTATTTTGGAAGAGCTTGAGAAATGGGCAGCTAAGTATACAAATTCTCCTAGCTAAACAATTAAACAATCAGCTTATAATGATACAACATTTTATCCATGATTAAATATTTGTTGAAACATATTTGGAGAAGAACATTGGTAACATCATAAGATCTCTACTCTAAGACTAGCTCCTAATTCTATTCTGCAACTTAGTTTAACATCACTAAACCTTATTCAAAAGTTATAGATTTCTTTTTAAAGTAGTCTTTTGAGGAAAGGCTTTGTTTATGAAGAAGTTGCAAAAGTACTTCAGGCCTTGAGATGATATTGTCTTTTGTTCAGATGGTTATGAGTCAATTATGGATTTGGAACAAAAAGAGATTTTGTAAATAATGAAGGCCGTATTGTTTAAGTTTAACAACTAATGTAATCTAATATGCAATGGATGACAACTAAATGTGGAATAAAAATACAATGAGCTAAGCTAAAACTGAACTAAGATGTCACTAGTCTAAAACAGTGTTGAACTAACAAGCCATTATCAAACTTAAAACAAAATGACAGAGCATGAATTGAATGCAATTTGACTCCGGAGTACCCTAACTAAGTTATCATGCATTAATCTATGGGATTCTACAGCCTGTTTTGTCCATCATGAATGGTATTTTCGAAGAGCTTTCTAGAACAATATTGGCTGTACAATTCAGTGCAAATGCAAACATAAAGACTGAAAGCAATTTAAAAACTAAGACATCACAACTATCTCCTACCCATTATTATGATATTTTGGAAGAGCGTTTTAAGAGTAAGATCAGCTATGCTACTTAGTATAAACAAACAATGAAAACCTACAATACCACAGTTATACATTATTCATCAAAATGGTATCTTGGAAAAGTTTATTAGAATAAGTTTCACTGTGATAAATTAACGAAAGAAATTGCAACTAACACTACAGCCATTCCCTATTCATCGTATTGATCTTTTGGAAGAGTTTATTAGAACAAGTGTAGCTGTAATGATTAACGAAATTAACTATGATTCAAAAACTAAAAAAAAAAACGAAATCAAGATACTTATCTAAATTATAAAACAGAGCTGCACAGGAGGCAGGGGCCCTCCACCACCTGGTAGCACGCAATCTAACTCAAAATCGACTCAACACGTTCACAGAAATGATGTTTCTTTCATTAAAGGAGAAAAAGACTGAAAAAACAGAGTATTCACGGTTCTGAAACTTAATAGCAAAAGCCAAAATCTAACCAACGTTGCTTGGTCTCCCAAGTCATATTTATAATGAAATTACATAACAGAACTTGAGATAATGCAGGGATTACTGTCTTTCCCATTCCTATTTGAATTAAAACTCTTATTGAAGGTTGCGTACTTTGCTGCAGACAGTTGTAGAGTCTGTGTCCCGGTAGAACTCTACCTCTTGGTTTTGGTTTCCCACGTGCATAACCACATGTAGAATTGTGTTCAGGCTTTGTAGGGAGCAAGGAATGATGTGGATGAAGTCTGGAATTTGCCCATATGCGCCTTTCTTTGAGATGACACATGTAACCCACTTAAACTCTAAAACAGCTGCAGAATGCGGGATCAGCTACGGAACTCGTGATCAGCTACGGAATGCCTGTATTCTGTAGCTATTTTGCAGAAAATTGTTAAAATAGCAAAAATCATGAAAATACAATATGTTAATCAATTTCATGTAACCTTTAAGCAATCCTAATCATTCTTCATTGATTTTAGGCTTATGAAGTGATAAAATGATGATGAAATGAAGTGAAGGTTTGTAAAATAGAAGGCAATTCTAGGGCTCAACATACCCCCACTGCAAGACTATTGCATGTCCTCATGCAATTTCATCAAAACTTATTCCATGTGCTTTGAAACCTCTGTTAGAACATCCAACCTTATATTTCTGCTTCTTTTGGCCCTAATCTATTTTCTAATCTCTGTTAACTTTTCAGAAATTAGTTCTTCATCTTCCTCCTGTAGTGGAATGTCAAGTTTATTTTCAATAACCATGTCAGTTTTTCTTCTTCTGCTCCATCAAAAGATTTGGCAAAATATTTTGTAATCTCCTTATGGAAGCCATCAAATTTCTTGATAAAATTTAGCCTCCCTGCTTGTTGTAGTAGTTCCTTGACTTATGGATATCCTTCCAAATACTTGACTTCAACTGATTCTGTCCTGACAATTAGCCACATTCCTCCTTTGTGCAGATTATCTTCCTTTCATAATTACTTTTCTATGCTTGAAGCTAGATTGACTACAGAGTATGATGCTTTATTTTGAAACTGTATCTCTGTGTCTGAAGATGGATTAGTTGAAGAATGATGCTTCACCCTTAGAATTACCTTTCTGCACTTAGAGATGGATTGGCTGCAAAGTGTAATGGAAGTGAATGGATGGAGGTAATTAAGCTATAAGGGAAAATGAAGTGGCAATGGATCTGATGGAGGGTGAAATAAGTGAATGATACAATCTTAAGGAGATGTGGAATAGTAGGTTGGAATTTTGGATAAGGAATATGGCCAAGATATGTTAATCAATTCGAATGATAGGTTGTTTTAGGAAACATATGATTATACACATTGTATCTTATTTCATGTTTTAACTTTTTGCTATTAAAATAATTTTCACAATTTACCTAAGAATTTTGACCTTGTTAATTGTTGTGCTTGATGCTATTCCTTTGGTTCCCTTTTAGCATGTTGGTCTTCAAAACAGAATCCTTCAATTTCCTGTAATCATCATCTCTTTGTAGGCTGTACAATTATGTCAGAACTGCTGAACAAGATGTGGCTGCAACATGCAATCTGTAAAAAGAAATGAAGTATGAATATGGAAGATGGATGTGAAATGTAATGGAGTGAAAGTGGAAAAGGACTTGTGAAATGAAATTAAAATGGCGTGAGATGGAGTGAAAGTGGAATGGACTTGTGAAATGAAATGAAAATGGCGTGAGATGGAGTGAAAGTGGAGTGAGATGATGTAGAATTGTAGAATGAAATGAATTTTGAAATTTCTCTCAAATGGTACATCAGACTTCCCTGAAATTTTTTGAGGTTGTCACCAATATTATTATGCATCTTCCAACGAAAAATATCTGCCATTGGTTACACGGATCTCCCGGAAAATGAGAAATGGCTATAGGTGAAAGTGGCCAATTTCTTGAAAAATACACACTGAAATTTTCTGAAATTTTCCATGTTTATTCACCCTACCTCAATGCATTTACCATAAAAATTTCAGGACCAACGGATGCACGGTTTGAAAGTTATGATAAAATCAATTTCTGCCCTGTTTCACCCTTCATTCTGCCCAATGTTGCAACAAAAAAATACGCCACAGACTCATTTTAAGGCCAAATTGAGTGATTCCAGAGGGAAACTGTGTATTTTTACCTTCTCTACTGCCGCATGCTTTCAGAATTTCATTTTTATGAAGAAAAGGCGCTTCTGTGCAAAAATACTCAAATCTGTCATATTCTGTCCATAATGCTGAAAATTGAAAATCTGCCTGAAAAACCCTTCTGAAATGCCCTTAAAAATTTCTTTTTTCCAAATTCTGTCCACCTATTACTCAATTTATCATATTCTGAGAAAACCCAGAAGCTCATAAATTTTTATTTCTGCTCCAATCTCTTGCAACAATTGCACCAAAACTGTCTTCTGGAAAAAGTTGCAAAAAACAAAAACATGCTGCTACAGCAATAGCTGCAAAAACTGCCACTTTCCGCAACTGTTATTGAATTGAAAAGAAGATGAACATGTTGCTACAAGAAACTAATGAAATTTACTACTGCAAGTTGTTTTTGATTTCATAAAACCATCAGTCTTCATCAAAGCCAACATTCATGGTACAATTCTTACCATGCGAATAAATGTGTCGAAGTCGAGCATGGGAAGAAATCATTGGATTACCGATCAATAATGAGAATCATTAACCAATGCGAGATAACTCACCGATAATGTAAGTGAGTGTCAAGGTACCTCAGTGCATCTTGACAAGGACGAATGAATGTGTCGAAGTCGAGTCGCCTGCAAGATTTGACAATCAAGAGACATTGTTGTATTCCCATTGTTATCAACGAGGAGGCTTGCCATTGAAGAATGCAAGCTCCAAGGCACTTCAAATAATCTCTAATCTTGATCCCAGATAAAGTGTTGAGGTCGATGGGACAAGATTTGTTGGAAGGTGGACCTTAAGGAATTCCACATCATCCAACTCGAGCATAGAACCAAAAATGATTTGAAGAACCATGAAAGATTGAAACCATCATGAAATTGCAGAACTTATTGTGAACTTTGCTCGCCAGTTGCCCGGTTTTCAAGCAAATCTCATGTCCAATCGCGCCAGCAAGCTGGTTTTCACAATAGGACTTATTTTTCTCTTTACTTTTTTTTTTTTCTCTTTTTTTTTTTTATGTCCTACTCTACTTGAAAAAGAAAATCTTGTTCAAGTATATGAGTACTTCCAATGGAACCATGTCTGTAACAAGATGATAGATAAACTCATATGCAGGTTTGAAAGACACTCTTTGATATGTACCTGTATATGAGATGCCAACTGTCTTGATTTAGATGATGTCAGAAGATATTGAATAATTGAGCATTGGAATCCGATGACTGAATTGAACCAAGATTCAATGTAATTTTTTCTTTCTTGTCTTTCCTCTATCATGAAATGAAAGTCTTCGGAGATGTGATCTTCATTCATAGAATCTGGTGATAGGCATGCATGAGACTTTTCAATCTCTGGTTCTAATAACTTCTCTTTATCAACAGACATCCATGATTCTTGGACCTTATCTAAGTCTTCTTCTTCTAGTTGTTGTTCTTCAATCACAGCTGGTGAATTATTTTTCAATACCTCAGAATTGTAAGTTGATTGATGTGTTTTATTGTTGGGGATATGAAATGGTTGTGGAGGTAGTGGAGTGGGGAATCTTTGGGGTGCTTGTGTGGATGGTAATGGGAAAGGTTGAATTGAGGTCAAATGAGGGTGATTTTGATGTTGTGGTGGAGGCAAATGGTATGAATAACATTGATGATGGTATTGAGGATAGAGAGGGAAAGATTGAGGATATGATGGATTTCCTTGATAGGGCCTTTGCCAACTTTGTTGCCAAGATTGGTTTTGAGGTTGGGATTGAGATGGCCAAGGTTTCCAAGGTTGGTTTTGAAGTTGGGATTGAGATGGAAAAGGTTACCAAGGCAAGGGTATTCTCCAATTACCTTGAGGTTGTTGTGCATAACCTTGAAACTGTGCATAAGGATATTGCATCATATTGGGTTGATGAGGCTGCCATAGTCCTCTTGGAGCTACATAAAAAAGTTGCTCTTGTGCTTGATTTGCTCCATTATCCTTCTGGTAAATTGCCTTCAACCCTGGTAATGATGGGCAATCTTCAGTAGTATGTGATCCTGCACAAATTTTACATATTTTAATGTTATCAAGTGGACATTCATGCAAAGCATGTTTCTTTCTACATTTAGGGAAAAATATAAATGAAGCAACTTTTTGCTTGTTTTGCATTCTTAGCATGTCAGTTTGTTCATTTAAATTACCAAGAATGTTTAGCAAATTGTTAGGTTCAGTTTGACTAACCAATCCTGATGCTGACTTACTTACTTTTGCCATAAATGGATCTTGAGGGAACCTTACACACTTTTCTTTTCCTCTTGATATGTTCTTGCATAGTTCACAAATTTCCTGAAATGACAATCGATAAACATCTCATTTTCCCACAAGATTAAGAAGATCAATCCATTCATCCTTTATAGCATTTAGTAGGAGAGTTTTTAATGCATCTGATCCTAAATTATGCAATTTAGATCTTTTGATATTATAAGTAACTCTCTCTACTAAATCTTCTAGGCTTTCATCCTCTTTTTGGTTCATGTTAAAGACTTCATTTCTAAGGTCATGGTGCATGCAATAACCTTTATATTTTTCCAAAAATACTATTTTCATATCATCCCATGTCCTTATAGAATTTGTTCCTAAAGTCATGAACCATCTAAGAGCTCTATCCTTCAATGTTGCCGGAAACAAATTCAATTTTTGCATGTGCAATGAGTAGCCATAAGATCTACAAATTATTTCAAATTCAAAAAGAAAGGTTTCCGGGTCTTCTGATCTCATACCTTTGAAGTTAGGAAGTACAAATGGATGGATGTTTTTCATTTGAACGTTGATATCAATTTCTTAAATGGGAAATCCAAAAGGATCTTCCTCATTGTCATCATCTCCATCCATTTCTTCAACCTCCTTTGTCACCTCTTCTTCTAACTGCAAAAATATGAATTCATGATGTGGATGTGTGGCTCTTACTGCACCACATGATATAGTGGGTGTGGTAGGTGATTGAAGTTTTTGTTTTTTTTGTTTTTTTTTTTTTTTGGATGTAAGAAATAAGGTTACCTAGTTACACTTCCCCGGCAACGGCGCCAAAATGTTTGTGCTCAACCTAGTCTCCTAAATTGAGTTCATTAATTGTCAACCAGGGTTGGTAAACTGCTGAAGTGAAGTGCACCATATGTGCCTAAGTAACCTCTTCCTACTTCGTTGTGTTTAGTGTTTTCTGATGTTTTCGGTTTTATGGTTTTATGTTCACAAGGAAAAGAACTAAATGCTAGGGGAAGGAAGCTACTGGTTAAAAACAGAGTGAAGCCTAATTTATTGATGACCAATGATAAATGCAAATGAAAATACTGAAACAGAATCAAACCTAGACTATGACTAAGCAGAATACAAAGCTTGATAATGACTTCAAGAAAATGAATCAAAACATAAACTTAGCTTGTCCAATTCTTTCATTAAAGGTATTTTGGAAGAGCTTGAGAAATGGGCAGCTAAGTATACAAATTCTCCTAACTAAACAATTAAACAATCAACTTATAATGATACAACATTTTATCCATGATTAAAGATTTGTTGAAACATATTTGGAGAAGAACATTGGTAACATCATAAGATCTCTACTCTAAGACTAGCTCCTAATTCTATTCTACAACTTAGTTTAACATCACTAAACCTTACTCAAAAGTTATAGATTTCTTTTTAAAGTAGTCTTTTGAGGAAAGGCTTTGTTTATGAAATGATAAAGAGGTTGCAAAAGTACTTCAGGCCTTGGGATGATACTGTCTTCTGTTCAGATGGTTATGAGTCAATTATAGATTTGGAACAAAAGAGATTTTATAAACAATGAAGGCCGTAGTGTTTAAGTTTAACAACTAATGTAATCTAATATGCAATGGATGACAACTAAATGTGGAATGTAAATACAATGAGCTAAGCTAGAACTGAACTAAGATGTCACTAGTCTACAATAAATAGTGCTGAACTAACAAGCCATTATCAAACTTAAAACAAAATAACAGAGCATGAATTGAATGCAATTTGACTCCGGAGTACCCTAACTAAGTTATCATGCAATTAATCTATGGGATTCTACAGCCTATTTTGTCCATCATGAATGGTATTTTGGAAGAGCTTGCTAGAACAATCCTGGCTGTACAATTCAGTGCAAATGCAAACATAAAGACTGAAAGCAATTTAAAAACTAAGACATCACAGCTATCTCCTACCCATTATTATGATATTTTGGAAGAGCGTTTTAAGAGTAAGATCAGCTATGCTACTTAGTATAAACAAACAACGAAAACCTAAAGTACCACAGTTATAAATTATTCATCATAATGGTATCTTGGAAAAGTTTATTAGAATAAGTTTCACTGTGATAACTTAACAAAAGAAATTGCAACTAACACTACAGCCATTCCCTATTCATCGTATTGATCTTTTGGAAGAGTTTATTAGAACAAGTGTAGCTGTAATTATTAACGAAATTAACTATGATTCAAAAAACTAAAAAAAACGAAATCAAGATACTTATCTAAATTATAAAACAGAGCTGCACAGGAGGTAGGGGCCCTCCACCACCTGGTAGCATGCAATCTAACTCAAAATTGACTCAACACGTTCACAGAAATGATGTTTCTTTCATTAAAGGAGAAAAAGACTGAAAAACAGAGTATTCACGGTTCTGAAACCTAACAGCAAAAGCCAAAATCTAACTAGCGTTGCTTGGTCTCCCAAGTCATATTTATAATGAAATAACATAACAAAACTTGAGATAATGCAGGGATTATTGTCTTTCCCATTCCTATTCAAATTAAAACTCTTATTGAAGGTTGCGTACTTTGCTGCAGACAGCTGTAGAGTCTGTGTCCCGGTAGAACTCTACCTCTTGGTTTTGGTTTCCCACGTGTATAACCACATGTAGAATTGTGCTCAGACTTTGTAGGGAGCAAGGAATGATGTGGATAAAGTCTGGAATTTGCCCATATGTGCCTTTCTTTGAGACGACACCTGTAACCTACTTAAACTCTAAAACAGCTGCGGAATGTGGGATCAGCTACAGAACGCGTGATCAGCTACAGAATGCATGTATTCTGTAGCTATTTTGCAGAAAATTATTAAAACAACAAAAATCATGAAAATACGATATGTTAATCAATTTCATGTAACCTTTAAGAAATCCTAATCATTCTTCATTGATTTTAGGCTTATGAAGTGATAAAATAATGATGAAATGAAGTGAAGGTTTGTAAAAGAGAAGGAAATTCTAGGGCTTAACATGAGCTGTGGAAAGAAATCCCTACATCAGTTGAACACTTCAAGGTGTCTGGGAGAAAATTCTTTATTAAAAGGAATGATAAATGTTTCGGGGAAAATCACCCTAGAGGTTTGTTGGGTTACAACCTCCACAGAGCAGGGCATCCTACTCAAGAAGGACTCACACAACCATACATGTTCATGAAAAACTAAATAGAGCATATCGAGGAACTTACCCGTAGGTCCTACGGTTGAAGCAGATCCCGCGGGGTCCAAACCCCTAGCAACCCTTCTTCCTTCTCAACCTGAAAGACAAGAAGAAACAAGCACGAAGAACTGGTTGTACAACATATATCTACTCTAAATGTTAGTGAAATCCATATGAAACATTAAATAAACCATAATAAATGCTTAAATAACAATATTTCATATATGCAAGCTGACACTAACACGTATATTTCGGGAACAAGATGGTTCTTCCAGTTATAAATAGCATGTACGTAAATAACAAGTGGAGAGATCACCGAATCCTTCCACGATCTTCGAGCAGACTGCCGTCTGGATCCGTCCCACCCTTGCCTCACCAGGATTCTTTCAAGACTTGTGCACACGAGATGACATATAAGCTGATGAACATCTTCAAGAAACAAGGGTTTCCTGTAAAAATCTGGGAAGTGCAGGAGGTAATGGGTGAATTGTGGACTTTGATAGAGGATTCAACAGTATAATAATATCAATAATTTTCTCAGCTGGTACACATGAGGGGCTTTTATACTCCCTCAAATTAGTTTCAATCAGTTGGAAACAGTTAGCCACGTGCTGGGGTGGTTGAACTACTGGAGTAACCATCAACCCAGCCCGAAAATAGGGAATTTTTATATATATTTTTAATTATTTTAATGGCATACGCGGAAAAGTGTGTATAGACTCGCGTATACACTTTTAAAATTCCCCGGGCATATCCGTATGATTTTTACACCGTTTTTAGTGAAATTTTTCCAAGTCTCAGAAGACTAAGTGCCCAAAGCCATAAAAAAGAAACTACAACTCATATGAAGGTGATAATGATGTTATACCGTATGCCCCCTACATGAGGTCATAAGGGTACATGATGGCCGAAATGTATTATGCACATGTAGTTAACTTCGCGAGGACAAGAGGACATCACTAGATTTCAGCCTGCCAAAAACCAATGAAAAAAAAACAGAGAGTCAACTCATGCTAAGGCGGGCATACCCATGCTCAGTGAAAAATATATCATATAGAAAGTACATGATGAATCTAGAATGTATACAAGCATAGCTGAACTGAAAGTATATAATGAATCATCTGAGTAGGGCCCGAAAACACAAGTCGGAATCAATGTCCAAGTATCACATATAGAAAGTTGATCAATGATGCTAAAAATGGATGTCTGATCATAAAAGTAACTGAATCTCCAAGTACCAAATCATAAGGGGTGGAACACATGGTACAATCACGCAACTTGGGAGCCAACATATAGGATCCTGCTGTACTGAAACTGCAACATATAAGAGTGGACGACATCACTGGTAGAAACTGAATGGACTATCAAAAGTGAACCGAAAAATGCTGATGCAACCCGAGGTCTTCACCAATCACTATGGCACAATTCTATACAATGGGAATAAATGAGTTGAAGTCGACCATGTGAGAAATCATTGGATTACCGGTCAATAATGTATATTGTTAACCAACGCGAGACAACCCACCAATAATGAAAATGAGTGTCAAGGTGCCCCAAGACAATCTAACAAGTGCGAATGAATGAGTTGGAAGTCGAACAACTTGAGAGAATCTACCAACCGTAGAGGGCAATGATGAATCCCCACCGTAGATAGCGAAGAGTCCTCACCGATGACCCAAACCCTAAGGTACCGATAAAAAGACTCTATAATTATTCCGCAGCAATGAGCTCGGGGTCGATGGGAAAATATCTGCTGGAAGGAAGGCATTAAGGCATCCCACATCAGTCTAGCGTGAGTGTAACCCGCAGGCCAAGATTTGGAAGGAATCGGATGAAGTAGAGTGATGGAACCAAAACCGAAGTACGTTTCCGTCATGCACAAGATGAAGCTAGAGCATGGAAGAAACCCTCTGAACCAACCAATAATGAAAGCTGACACAGAGGCGAGAAATCCACCGATAGGGTCAAATGGAAATCAAGGTACTGCATGAATCCCAGGTGTGATAATGTAAGGTGAAGTCGAACACAAGGGAAACCACTCAGTCAAAGACCCATGATGTTGATCAAATTTTGAGCACAAGGTCACCTATCAATGATAAAAATAGGCCCAGGGTGCGACTCTAGGTTTACTCTCAGAGCAATATGTCGTAGTCGATAAGAGGCAAACCCACCGGTAAGAAGTCAATGGAGACCTTCTCAAACCAATACGAGCAGAAGACCAAAACATCTGATGTGATAGAACAAGGTACTGACAAGACCGGGAAGGCCGACCGAATAATGAGTCAAGAGACACCACAGAATGGTTGACTCTGGTTAGACTTCCCTTGAACAAAAGCACGACTTGTGATGACCATGGCAGTAAAATGTGACAGTGTATAAGTCTGTTATGCAGGAGGCAAAACAAACTCTCCATATGATTGGAAGAGATAACCAACCGGGGGAGAAATGACAAGTGAAACATGGTAAAGGCTGAACCTAGGTCAAAAACTAAAACCATCCCAAATGTAGGAAATATATATAAGTATATGTGCTTTGTTCAAGGGCAACAAACTAACTTTGTATTGCCATCAAAACAATGAAGATACATCCCGTTCCCGCTGTTTTTGTTATATTTGATTTTTTTGTCTTTTTCATATAATAAGCCTAAAAAGGAATAAAAGAATGCTATGGTACAATGGATAGAACGAGTATCAAAAAATCAGATGCACTAGTTCCTGGGATTGGAACAATCCTATGCTCAATGAAAGGTGGCGAAAACTGGTAAGCGATACTCAGAGGAACGTTCCATCCATGGGTAAAAAGGTGTCAAGTCGCGATAGCTAAGTGCATGCAATGGTTAACTTGTACAGATAGACAAGGTCAAAAGTTGGCTTAAACATCGAGTCCAAATGAAGCCAGCTAAAGGCTAGGATAAACAAGTAGCCAATATGCAATGCAGTAATACAACTTAATGACACCAGGGAGCCTCTAGGGTAATAGCCAGAAAAAAGATAGTGAGGAAGAAGAAGAATGAAGCTTCAACACGTAAGTCATGGCAGGACTAAAGAGGACTCCCGAGCCTACATAAAACACAGCATGGGCAACAAGTGATAGCGAGGAACTAACTAGGAAGCCCATGTAAAGGAAGGCTCTACCACCAAGTCATGATTGAAAAATCGGCGAGTGAAATGGGTGTAATACTCATGACCTGATGGGATCGACCCTAAGGCAAGTGATCAGCATGGAGGCTAGTATGCAAGATGCAGTGAAAAGAGATTTCCCTAACCTATATGCCAGTGAAGATCATATACCTGCCGTGACGAGTCGGTAATCATGGATCAAAAACCAGGAAAAAATCTCAAAATCGTCAAAATGTACCTGAAAACATACCAAACTGGGCACTTCCAAGCATCTCTGGTTATGCGCCTTAAGATAGATCGGGGAAAAATAAGCATAACAAATTTTTGCGAAAATTTTCAACTTTTTAGCCATAAATAGACAAATTACCTCATATTTAAGTCTATTATTACATTGTTGATTCGGAAAAAGTGCTTCCTGAGCAAAAAACTTCTTTCGTCAAATCAGGAGCAACTGACCATCAAATCGCATCGAATTTGTCAGGTAAGCTCATCAATCATCCTTGCAAATCATTTTGTCCGTTCATAAATTAAAATTTAGTGATTTTCACCATAGAAACCCTTGCTAAAAAACACAGATTTGTGCATACGCGGGTTGGTAACGATAAAGTCGCGTATACACGCGACTGTGCATAAAGAAAGTCGTGTATGCGCAGGCCCAAATGAAAAATGTGTAGCTAATGAAGGATTTATTGAATTTTGACAGGATGACCATATCATGGAGAGAGCGTGAACACAGTGCAATTGATCAAGAATTCTTGCGAGATCGACCATCACTAAATATTCTTCGAAATTGCGGTTTGCTCAAGTTTTTCAAAATGCCAAATATGAAGAGTAATGTCCGGTTGCTTGAAATGCTTGTGAACTATTGGGAACTGGAAGAGGACTGCTTTATGATAGATCAGATGCCTGTACACATTTAAGTGGAAGACATATATTTTATTACTGGACTCTCCTGGAGGGGAGAACCAGTAGACTTGCACGGGAAGCCCTTGGGAGGGCTAACCATGGAAGATTACGTCCACGTGTACTTCGTAGAGGGTTCCAAGAAAGTTGGAACTCAAATTGCAATTAAATATTTAAGGGATTTGCACATGAAAATCCTCCTTTTCACCATTGGCAGAGTGGCAGGATCTGCCTCCCTACATCAGTCGTCCAGGACGCAAATGAGCATAGCAGTGGAATGCTTAACTCATGTATATGATTGGTGCACAGCCCTATTACTGAACATGAAGCAAAAATTGACCTCAATCCACCAAGTAAAGACAAAACATTTTGGATACGGTACAATTTTGATGACATTCTTCTTTGAGAAGATACCAGCATTGAGACCCAGAGTCACCTCTACCATCAACAGCCCGAGAGACCCAAGAATTGCCCGCTGGGCAGACATGATGAAGAGATTAGGGGGAAGTAAAGTTCCCCGGACCACTTGGGATGATGAGTTCTTCCTTTGGTGGGGAGAAAAAATCATCGCTATGGATGACTATCCTTATCCCGGGATGGAATTTCGTGGAGATCCAGATCTTGTCCTTCCACTAGGCGCGGCATGGGGCACAGTCGGTAAGTTTGCAATTTTTTTTTGACTTATATATTTTTTTTGGATTTTTTCAATATGTCTGAAAAAATGTGAAAAACAAACATGTTTTTGATTGGATTCATAATGACTTACAATGTAAACATGATCATGATACAGATATTGGACTAGTTCGACCTGAGGGTTTCCCGCGCCACAAGCGTCGCAGGGGCGAAGCAGATATAGTGGATTCAGACAGGACTCTCCAGGCTGTACAGAGGAACTTGGAGGTATTAACCCGCCAAGTACCTATGGCTGCCATGGAAGATCTGTCGGAAGCCATCCAGAGACGGGTGGGAGGAGTGCCCCGAGACTGGGTACGGTTATTCCACCGAGTTGCCACCACGATCATGTTCTATAGGAACATGACTTCTAGGCAAGGACCTCAGGAGTAGATAGATATGATGTATCAGATGATTGTATATTTTTGAGACTGAACATGATCGAGCATAAGCCCAATTTTTGTATGAATTTATGGATCCAAATTTTGTAAAGTTTTTGAACACTCTGATGATATATATACAACGATGTTTGATGTGATGTGATAAATGTATCAAAATATATGATGTTTTTTATGATTAAATTTTATTGTATGGAATTATTAATATGACAATCCAATGCCTGATTAGCTAATGAGTCTGCCAACCAATTGTCAGTTCGAGGAATATGAATGAAAGTTAAAAAATGAAATGATCTTTGTAACAAACGTACCCTCAAGAACAACCGTAGAAAAAATGGATCTCGAACCCGATAAGTATTGTTCAACTGTGACACCACCAGATGAGAGTCCAAGAAAACTACCAACGAATCAACACCCAAAGATATTGCCTCTGAGAGTAGATAAACAATTGCAGTGTATTCTACTATATTATTGGAAGCAGGACCAATGCAGACCCCTCTTGATACTAACAGCTGACCGGAAGGATAATAAAGCACCCAAGCCACGGAAGCTAAGTTCCGGGTGTGTCTACTAGCACCATCAACGAAACCATAATGACTCATGACATCCAACACAACCTGCCAAAGCAGATCAAAAAACATCACCACGTCGTCAAAAATCGAAAATCAATCAGATATGTACAAAGAAAAAAACTACTATATACAAAAGTAACATGCCAAGCTGAAGCCTAGGCATAATACTTCTTCCAATAGAGCCCATTTCGGGGCTCCGGCAACTCGTTCCCTTCGAAATCAACCAAGGTATATGTTAGTATGAATCCTTTGTCGAAGTGTACGAAAAAGGACCACTTTAGCTACGCATAACTAATAGCCCTAACAACAAAAGTGGCTGCCAATATCTTCAGATCCGTGGTTATTCGATCAAGAAAAGAAAAAAACTAGATCTATGCATGGAAAGACAATAAGCAGTAAAAATAAGGGTTTTCTCCATATACCAATAGACAAGACAAGAACAATTTTTGAAAGAATTTTTATATTAAGGGCACCTGGGAGGAAAACAAGAAGGCGTATCCAATTATCCTCAGTGGGATGGGTTCTTGGAAGTCCTCAGCACTTCAGATCTAAGATCTCTCTCTCTTGTTGGTGTAGAAAACCCAATGCAAAGAATAGAGCCTAATGGATGAAGAATGGCAGTGAAATGTGACCAAGTATATAGATCCAGAGTGATATAATAGGCAACAAAAGGTGACTAATGAACGGGGAAAACCCTTCTATTTATAACAAAATATTAGGGTGATCTAGAACTTGGTGCATGAATAAAATATTATTAATCAAATTCTAGAACCACCCTTTAGGAATATTTTATTATATTTGTTGAAGGGAAAAGGATTTTTGACTTGGGTCAATTCCTTTATTTATAAATAATAAATAAATAAATGATTTATTTATTATTTTAAGGAAATGGTGGGAATATAATTAAATACATAATGATTTATTTAATTATTTAAGGAAGTGGTTGAAAGATAATCAAATAAATAATGATTTATTTAATTATTATGGGTGATTTAGTCATATTTAACAAGGAATATTATTTAAATAAGATTTAAATAATTATTCCTAGAAAATAATAAGATAAATAAAGATTTATCTAATTAATTTCTTTGTTTTGGGTTAAACATGACCAGGAATAATAATTAAATTATTGTTTAATTAATTATTCCTTGAGGAAAATCAAACATACATGGGTTTGTTTAATATTTCCTTTTGGGGTTTCCTAATTAACATAGTGAAAGCAGTTTTACTTGGGGTAAAACTGGTCTTACATGGTGTACTTGGGTCCATCTAATGATGAAGAGTTAGATGACCAAAAAATGGTGTAACAGATTGCCCCCAGCGTGCGAGTGTCAGGAGCAAATCGTATGACCGAAGTACGTTGTAAGAAAACAATCACTAGACAACAAAAGGGGTGTCGAGAGAGAAATGTGAGGTAGATAGTGCCGAAGGACTAGACCCCGAGCCTGAGGGGACGAGACTGCAGGTGCAACAAGCTCCTTATGAGATACTCAATGGCATGACGACATACCTATGCCCCGCCGAGACAATAGTCAAAAGAATAGTGTGTAATAGAACAAGGACCGAAATCCATAAAATAATACCTGCACAATCGTGGAGCGTATTAAAAACAAATACAGCGAGGAATAACACATACATAAGAAATTCTGGAGACAGTCAGACTTCAGACAATAATATCCAGGCATATGAGATACAACAGCAACCGAAATGCCCCGACACATGGGGAAGGGCTCACAAAATATGACCGATACATGCAAATCGAAGAGGAACTGCAAGTGGCTATGGCCAACATTATCAAATATTCGGAGCCGCATCGAAGGCCGCATGTAGATAAATATCCTGGGCATGTGGGGGGCTACCTACAGGGCCACCCCCTCATGAGGGTTGAAACATCTCACACACACCCGGGAATCATCAAAAGCTGCTGCCGGATCACTGGACCATCAAGTATACGAATCTCAATCATGCTGAAGGAGCTAGAGAAACAATCAAGCCAAAGGGAAAGGAGATATCCCTTTGCCTGATTTGAGGCACCGAACAAGAGTGGAAGCTGGAACCAAGGTACACTGCCCTCTAGACCTGGCTTCTGGATTAAATGAGCTGATGTCGACAGAAGGAGGTCCGCCATAGTTGAGGCAATGAGAGACCCTCTACTAAGGCACGAGAGAAAAGAGTAAAGCGACGGACAGACTGACACTAATGATGATAGTGAAGCAGAAAGGACTGAGTAGTGAATGGACGACTTCCCTTGCTAGAGCATAAAGGGACATGAATGGCATGCGACCCGTGACACAACATCATCGAGGATGGGGACGGTGAGCGAAGGTCATAATGTGCGACACAAGAGAGAGATAATCAATGATGGATGGAGGGCTATAGTGGGGTACAAAGGGACTCAGCACATAGACTCCATGGAGGGAATGATGAGCTCAACTTGGATGCTCTAAACAAGAGCGACTCGATGGTGCTACCACACGATCAAGGCCCCAATGGAGGCAGGTGACATGAGTACATGATGGGAACTCATGGCAATCGACACGAACAAGGACCAAGTAAGGGCAAGATGGTGCCCCAAGTACAGAGAGAATAAGTGAGAATTCGATTTTAGGAGGAGTAAGTGACCCTTCTTGGACAAAATGTGTCCTGGTGGGTGTCGGAAAGCTCAAAAAGCTAACGGATACCCATTTGAGGGCTCGGTGAGAGATTTCCAACGGTGCGAACCCAGAGTTAAGTGACGGGACTACGGTGTGGTCACAGCGGTCGAAAGAGAGACATGGGTTCTCTCTTTTAATAGGCGAGTTTTCCTTCAAAATCACTCGTTTGCTATTGTTTGTGGTGAATGTGAGAGGAGAGAGGCCCTAAATCTTGCGGCGAACGTAGCGGACAAGCCGTGATTGGAATGTGATCAAATCAGTTAAGATGAGAGGGGTCTAACTTTTCTGTGCACACAGTGGATTACATTTTCGGTTTGGAGCCACGGAATCCCGAAACAACCCCTCCTTCATCTCTCTGACCAGGGTCGCACTTTTTGAGGCAAAAGTGCGACCTAGGCTGCAAGTATCGGGGGCAAAGTGCGACTGGTCCGAAGGAAAAGCGAGAAAAGCTGCGACTTTGGGAGATGAGGGTTTTGGTGTTACATAGGTGAGTTGGGTTTGGTGTTTGGTTATGGTTTTCTACCCGATACATGCGGCGAGCAAAAATGATGTGTTTATTAAATTATGGCGAGTTACGGGATCAGCCCAGAGAGAGGTCTCTGGGAACCACTCGGACGGAGATCCCGAGACGGATCGAGAGTCGCCCAGGTGTTTTAGCAATTTGGGGTTCTCGAGTTTTGGAGGGCAGGTCAGTAGAAAGCGGGGAACAGGTCACGGCCCGGATTATCGATTCTTTGGGATCAGAGATCGGGAGATCTTTGGCAGTCTGGGCAGGGATCGAGGCGGCGGTCCGGGACGTGTACTTCTGGTCTCCCGCCAGGGGATGGTGGGAAACACACGACCGAGTGTTGTCGCGGGGGCGGCATATCATGGAGGTTCGTGGAACGCCATTTTTCGTGAGTTTCCAAGTCAAGGGGACTCGAATCACAGATCGGGGATCTAGAGGAGCTAGAAACCGTGCGGTGGCTTGCGCGGTGTGTTGCAAATCCTGAGCATCCGGGCGTTCCATCACATCAGCCAGGGCGAGATGATGAGTGGAAAGTGTGTTGGGTGGGACATCTTCATGGATGGGCCGAGATGTTATTAATTGTCGCTAAGCGCTATTTGTCCTATGCGGGCGGCGGTAAACCTTATTTGCTCCTTATGGGACTTTGTTGTGCGCTTTCTTCTTTGAGAAGATCCGGACAGGCCTCATGTGCGGCTTCGGATGGGGGCCAGGAGCCCGGATCTGTAGATTGGGGACGGCCCCTCTTGTGCCCGAGGAAGGAGGAGGGGCGGTCGAGGCCAGTGTTCCGGCCGGATTTTTGCCATTGGGATCGGAGGTCTTAGTTGTACATAGATGACTATCCTTATAGTGGGATGAGCCTCTTGTGGATGCAGATCTGCCCACTTCCGCTGAGTCGAGTCTAGGGGCCCGATGGTAAGTGACAAATTGCTATTACCGGTTTGAAGACCTCATGGATCACAGGGAGGTCAGTCTGTGAGAAAAATGATATCATCGGGGTTTCACATCATGACGTCTCCCCTAGAAAAGGACCTGATATTGATTACTATTTTAGTCTACATTGTGTCAACGAGAAGTTCCCGTACGATGCGAGTCTATGCTATCGAAGCATTTGTTACATGGTATGGCGAGACCCAGTCATTGATATGTTTTTCGGCTCACGAGTATTACGGTATTACAACAAGTACATCAAAGACATACCTACAGGTAAATTACGCTTTGTGAAGACTACTCTTTCATCCAGAAGTGCGAAGATAAATACCCGGAATTTAAAAAAGAATGGGGCCTCGACCCTCCTCCTCTCCGGAGTTTTAATCTTTGCATTTAGTTTTCCATCTACCTCCTCTTCTCCTCTTCAGCTATAAATTCATGAAGGAACTCATTGTAATGGTTATTGATCGGATATCTGGATTTGCAAGTTGTTTCCTTTAGAGACCACGATCTGCGGCTGTGAAGTTATAAGATAAAATTTAGGAAGATGTATCTGAGGCGAATATTCAGAAGCTATTGGAAATGTTGTATATTTGGTGTTCCTCTTAATATGACAAACACATTTCTTTGGATCTTGATTTAAAGCGGTGGTGATGTTTTCTATCTCTGTGTTTTATTTCATTTCATTACATTTCTTAGGCACTCATCATAAATACAGCATAGGATTTACCCTTGTTAGGTACCTATGTCTCTGCTCTCCACTGCCTTTAATGTTTTTACGCTATATGTGTATCGAGGATTGATTCCAATTGATTTAACCGGTGTAGTGATCAGATATATCACTAGCTGATCTATGAATTAATGAGGTTAGTTTCTTAGATGTTCTTGTTAGGATTTAATTGAATGGTGTATGCTTTGGGAGGTCTAGAATTCGATTCTCTATCTCCACTAGATCCTTTTCAGTCAATTGAATTTTTCCAAGTTCCCTTGAGCTGGGAGCCGAAGCATTGAGAGTTCAAAGTCTCTCTCTGATCTCAGGTTTTTAACTTTGTGTTCTAGATCTTTAATGTTTTCAACTTTGTGTTCTAGATCTTTAATGTTTTCCTTGTCCGAAGAGTTAGCCTTTGGATTCTAGATCACAGGTGTCCAATGGCATGCCCGGTCCCTGGATCTGATTTCTAAAGGTCACCTTGGAGGTTTCCTTGCTTTCACTTTCCCTCTTACCCTTTCAAGCCATACTATCGTCTTTAAGATCCACTGCTTTAGATGACTAGCCCAACTGAAAGCCTGCATATTGAATAGCAAGGAAGCCTTTCCTGACTCCATTTGCCTAATGGTCTTGCATGTTCTCTGAATTTATCTCCCCTTGGCCTAAAATCCTCTTTGCTCAGCCTTGTCTCATTCTGAACCCTTCTTTCCAGTTTCCCAACAACCAAACAAGCATCAAACAACCAAACCTTGTGCCCATAACTAGCCTAATATCTTGACCTTTGAACTTCAAAGACATATACCTTTGACAATCATAGAGAGATCCCTCTCTAGACCCAGGAGGGCTAGATCCTGAGGTCTGAAAGTGGTTCTGATGTTGTCTCATCTTTTGTTCTTGCCAATCTGGCCAAAACATGGGAACCCCAACATAATGGCGACTCCACTGGGGACGAGACCAATCAGCCTGATTTGGTAAATCACTGTGGTGGGCAGTAAAATTGTAAATCCTCCACCTTGTGACTCCATAGTTCCTAAATGATAAAAGACTCCACTGGTGATCAGTAGGCCGCTGATTATTTGTGTTTTCACAAGACTCCACTGGGAGACCATGTCGCACTACAACATCATCCATGCTAAAGACCGAGTCACTTCACTAATGGAAGACTCTGAGAAGTTTGCAAAAATGCATCCAAGTTTCATAGCAGAGTGTCGAGATGTAATGTCACGTGACTTGGCAGAACTGGAGGTGGAGGACCTCCCTGGGGCTATTCTTTTCAGCTCAAATTTCAAACCCGTGCTCCAAAAAATTTTCTTAGAATTGGTGGTTGAAAGGTATGAAGCTAAGATCGAACTTCTGAACTCACAAGAAAAATCATATCAGTTCAAAGACCCGAGAGCCTTTTTGGAAAGTCTCCCTCCTCCTAAAAGAGAAGAGATTCCACTGCCTTTCGAAGTACAAGAAGAAAATGATCCGGTTCTCAAGAGCCACACTGAAGATGCAGTGGAAGAAGCAATAGTCAGAGCTGCCCAGGATGAAGATAGCCTACCAGTCATGGTAGGCCTAAATGAAGCAATTGTACATCATATGTCCTTCGATCCTGTTGCAGAATATATGGAGGCACTGATCAGTCCAAATTCTCCAGCATTGATCCTTAGCACGGGCCAAATTCATCAGGAATGGTCACTACTGATGGTGACCTCAGTTTTGAAGAACCAACGTCAGAACATCCTGTGGTTATCTGTGATAGGCAGTTAGTGCTTCTATCCTTTTTTACTACTTCTTGACTGGCTGCATTGGCATTATTGTATCACCTAGAGCATCAGATATTTCCAGGTTAGAGTAGAGTAGGTAGGAAGTCTGAAATAAAGCTCAGTGTGTGAGCATGTAGTTAGTTGTTTTAATTTCTGCAAAGTCCAGCAAGCCAGACTTTCTAATCCTGGCTTGAATGTTTTTTCAATTTCTGTCTTAGGATGTAGAGAAGAAGTATGCTAGACAGTTTAATCCTAGCGGATATAGTTTAGGTAGAGAAACTATGAGACCAACAATTTAATCTAGTCTCATGGAGTAATAAGGGTAGAAGTAGAATAGGTTTATTTCCCTGCTTGTAAAAAATTGATGATGTAAAGGGTCTGCAAGTCCAAATGCACCAAGAAGAAAAAATGTTAGGACTATAGTCTGGGTAGGTAGTTGTTTGGGAGAATGTTTACTGCTGATATGATGTCTTCGTGATTTGTGGCAGTTGATCCAAGAAAAAAAGACGAGTCAATTACTAGGCATCTGGCCTACACCAAAGATCATGTTCTGAATTCTTGACTCCTTCAAGAAGAATCCATCCCCATGTGGAGCCACTGTTAGCCCCCTATGAATTTTTTGACAAGCAAATAGGGGGCTAAATTTGTTTTGAGCCTTCAAGGAATGCATTTCCCCTTAAAACACATCATCCTTGAAGCCTCCTTGTGCCTTATCCTTTGATAAACCCTCACTATTGTTCCTAGTTTAAAAGCCTCTCTTTTATAAAGAAGAATGCCCAAAGGCCTCCATTTCCCCCTACTTCTTCCCCACTAAACCTCTGTTTTCTTCCCTTTAACTCCTCTCTTTTTTCCCCGTTAACCATCTAAGTCATCTCCATTCCCCTTTTAAGCCTTTAAATTACCTTTGTTTGGCTTAAAACCCCCTATTCCCTATACCAAATCCCTTTCCTGGCCTTTAAAAGAATTAAAAATAGGCCAAAAGACCCACTTTTCACTTTATGAGGCTTAGCCCTTTCCGGCCAGCCCCCTAACCACTTCCCCACACGACCCCAGCGCTAAGACCAAGCGCTAGCCCGTAAGGCACTAATCGCAATCGGAAGTGCAGAACAGGGCGCAGTTTCTTTGCAAAGTCGAAACCCCCGATGCTATAGTGTATTTGTTATGTTCAACCCTACCGCGATATGAGCCGGCTATCTGTTCAAATCCGACGGCTAGTGCAGTCCCTTCGCGCGCATGTTTTCCCCCCCATTCACCCCACCGGTCGCAGATCCACCGTCCACTTGATCCGCAAATCTACGACCCAAAGTTTATCCGCCCCGGTGGTCCCCGCGACATTCACTGTTCAAAACCAGGCGGTATCTATCGCACCGCGTTTGGAGGGTGAGCGGTATTTTTCATTTCGCAGCGATGCCATTCACCGCATGACACATGGCTTCGAGCACTGTTTAAAAACCGCCCCCCATCGCGCGTTAAAGTTCGGCGTTTAACTCGGCGCGATATGCACGTGCACCGTCCAATCTGGAGTTCTCCGTCCAATGGTGATCGCGCCACGAAGATGCTCGAGCGTTAACCAAAGCAAAGTGACCCATGGCCCACCACCTTTCACCCTCCGACGCGTTTTTCACCGTCGATCTCCTCCCGAGATCGGATGGCTAGAATTAAACCCGCGCCCCGCCATCGACCGGGTCCTGCCACGTCACCATTCCACGTGTTTTCCTCGCATTTTCCTCGGCCCCCATATATTCCATTCAAAGGCCAAATTTCCATTGTCTACATTTAAATTTGCCGCATACTGCCAACTTTCACCGGGCCATTTTTCACCATTTCACTGCTTTTCCTACCCTCATCCTGCATTTTTCCACCATTTCACTAGACTGCACTGCCATCCTCATTATCCCCGCTACATCCATCCTCCCCATGCATGGTTTTCCTAATGTTTTTACGTGTTTTGCAGGGTTACAGGGAGGCGGAAAACTGCCATGGTTCATATGCACTATTGTAGTGACACGATGTGCAAAAGAAGCTAAATTTAGAGCCTGATATTGCAGGAAATGTCCGGAAAGGTGTCAGCAGCATAAATTTCATCAAAGGACAGAGTTCAGACTCTGCAAAATCTCTCCAACATGATTAAAACTCGAAAATTCACTGACAGAAACAGTTGAAGCGGCAAAGAGTATCAGTGCAGATCTAGGGAGTTTGAATGCACGACATTGAAAATATTGAGCCTTAATCCACTAATTTAAAGGCAAGGTACCAGTTTGAAGACCTCATGAATCACACGGGAGGTCCAGTGCGCAGAAAAATGATATCATCAGCATTTCACATCAGTAGAACGTCTCCCCCTGAGAAAGGACACAGTATTGATTACTATTTCAGTATACATTGTGTCAACGAGAAGTTTTCCAGCCTTGACAACAGTCCTATGCTATCAGAAGCATTTGTTACACGGTATGGTAGACCCAAAGTCATTGATCTGTTTTTGTTCAGCTCACCAGAGTATTACAGAGGTATTACAGCAAGTACATCGAAGACATACCTGGAGTAAATTGCAGCCTGACGAAGACTACTCTTTCATCCAAAAGAGTACTGAAGATAAATACCCATAATTTAAAATAGAATGGGGCATTGGCCCTCCTCCTCTCCTGAGTTTTAATGTTCCATTTAGTTTTCCATCTACCTCCTCTTCTCCTATTTAGCTATAAGTTCATGAAGGAACTCATTGTAATGGTTGTTGATCGGATATCTGAGATTTGCAAGCTGTTTCCTTTGAGACACAGTCTCTGTGTGAAGTTGTAAGATAGGTTGAGGAAGATGTATCCAGACTGAATATTCAATCTGTTGGCAATGTTGTACATGACTGTTGTTTCTCTTAATATGATAAGCACATTTCTTTGGATCCTGATTTAAAGCAACTAGTGATGTTTTCTATCTCTGTGTTTTATTTCATTTCATTACATTTCTTCTGGCACGCATCAGAAATCTGGCATAGGATTTACTCTTGTTAGGTACCCTATGTCTCTGCACTCCTTGCATTTAATTTTTTTCTGCTATTTGTGTATCTAAGGATTGATTTCAATTGATTTAACCAGTGTAGTGGTCAGATATATCACTAGCTGATGTATGAATTAATGATTAGTTTCTTAGATGTTCTTGTTAGGATTTAATTGAATGAATTGGGAACACTGGGAGGTCTAGAATTCGGTCTCTATCTCACTAGGATCCTTTTCAGTCAATTGAATTTTTCCAAGTTCCCTTGAGCTGGGAGCCGAAGCATTGAGAGTTCAAAGTCTCTCTCTAATCTCAGGTTTTTAACTTTGTGTTCTAGATCTTTAATGTTTTCCTTGTCTGAAGAGTTAGCCTTTGGATTCTAGATCACAGGTGTCCAATGGCACGCCCGGTCCCTGGATCTGATTTCTAAAGGTCACCTTGGAGGTTTCCTTGCTTTCACTTTCCCTCTTACCCTTTCAATCCATACTATCATCTTTAAGATCCACTGCTTTAGATGACTAACCCAACTGAAAGTCTGCATATTGAATAGCAAGTAAACCTTACCTAACTCCATTTGCCCAATGGTCTTGAATGTTCTCTGAATTTATCCCCCCTTGGCCTAAAATCCTCTTTTCTCAGCCTTGTCTCATTCTGAGCCCTTCTTTCCAGTTTCCCAACAACCAGACAAGCATCAAACAACCAAACCTTGTGCCCATAACTAGCCTAATATCTTGACCTTTGAACTTCAAAGACATATACCTTTGACAATCATAGAGAGATCCCTCTCTGGACCCAGGAGGGCTAGATCCTGAGGTCCGAAAGTGGTTCAGATGTTGTCTCATCTTTTGGTCTTGCCAATTTGGCCAAAACATGGGAACCCCAACAAGATCCAGATCCTTCTCCTTTCGGGCAAAACTATGCTGCAATGGGTGAGATCTTTGGATCTGGTCCAGGACCTCAAGCACGTCCTTAAACATAGGCTGAGGATTCCATATGCATCTTAGAGACTTCTCTATGAAGGTAAATAACTTGAGGATATTCATCCCCTCTCTTTTTAAAGTATTAATAGAAATGCATCTATTGTTTTCACCCTTCATCTGAGAGGAGGCGTAGTTGGACAGTCATCTATAGCTCCGAAATTTTCCTACAAAGATGTTGTCCATGCTCAGATACCCAATAAATCAACTCCACCAGCTCAGGCTCCCAAGCATTTTTTGGTGGACAAACTGGAGGAAATCCCCTCCATTGAAATATTGCATCCAACGCTGGATGAACAAATCCAAAAGTATGCAGAGCATGCCATCATTTGTAGATTTAATGGACTATGGCCACGCACGACAGATCTTTACTAATGGATCCACTCCAACTGGACCAAAAATTGCAAGGTTTTATTCTGCTCAAAGGGCTTCTTCATTGTAGTGTTTGCTTTCAGTGAAGACTACCAAAAAGCTTTAACAGAAGGCCCATGTTTCTGGGGCACAACAGGTTTATTTCTCACCCCCTAGTTCCCAGATTTCGATCCATCTACAGAAGTCATCACCAAGCTACCCATTTGGGTCAGACTTCCTAATCTCCCGGCACATCTATAGCACTTCGCTGTCTTCCAAGGGATTGGAAATACTCTAGGCCATTTTCTTGCCACAGATTCCTCGAGGGGGGGGGAAGGCATATATACCTTTGGCAGAATTTGCGCAGAAATAGATATGAGCAAAGGGCTGCCTGATCAGATTAATCTCAAAATTGGAGACTTCCATTGGACTCAGACCTTGGACTACAAGAACACAGCCTTCTGCTGCTGGCATTGCCATCAAACAGGGCACCTTCAGAGCTCTTGCCCCTCGATTCCTGCCCAAAAGAAGAAATTCAATCATAAGTTGAAATCCAAAAGCTAGAAATCTCATGATCCTCCCCCCATGGATGATATTGACTCCTTAAGCTCGAATGAAGAGGAGGGGGAAGCAAAAGGGGAGAATGCAAAGCAGTCATAGGACCCGCCTTCGACAAGCCCCGAGGAATCTAATGTTCCACCAATCTCACAGAAAATAACTCATGAGTCTTCTCCCTCGGATTCAGACAAGGAGACCTCTCCGACAGCATAGCTCAATCTGAAAATTGTACCAACTCAGCAGCATCATCTTGGCTGGGTCAAAGTTGGTAAAAAGAAAGGGAAAAAATGCTGAATGGATGATTCGACCCATGCTGGGTAGAATCCTTTGTTCAGCTCTTGTCACTTTGTTATTTCTTGTTCATTTTTGCTTATTGCAATGCTCTCTTCATGGTTTCTCTTAGGGGCCGAGGTGGATAGTTTATCCTTTCCGGCTTCCCATTTACTTGCTTCTCTTGATTATAACTTCTTATTGTACCATATGCTCTCTTAATAGAATTAGTTTTACGAAGGAAAAAATATATATATGAACATAAAAATATTTTATTTATAACTAAGTGTAAAATATTTTTCTGGTTATGAGTATATTTATGTTTTAACTATTACATGTTGATTAAATATAAAATGAATTACATATCATGTGATATATATTATATATGTCAACTCTATATTAAGTAGTGAAAAAATTACATCTCCTTAATATTATTATTATTATTTGGGAGGATGAGGTTCACATATCTATATATCACCACACATACATAATCATAATGAATTATATATCATGTGATATATATTATACATGTCAACTCTATATTAAGTAGTGAAAAAAGTACATCTCCTTAATATTATTATTGTTA
>CM076581.1:1541914573-1542138544 GCA_034641835.2 Pinus albicaulis | reverse complement strand
TGCTAGTAGTAGGGCCGGCATTGGGGCCGGGAGAACCACTAGCATTAGGCCCTGGACCAGACATAGTGAAGGTGACAGGGGGAGAACCAGGAGGAGAAGGAGGACCCGATGAATCAGGAGAATAATCGGAGTGCGGACTCGAAGGTGGAATGGCTCGACGACGGCGGTGCGGAGCAGGTCGATCAACCGGAAACTGAGGGTGAAGGCCAAGAAGTCTTCGGGAAAGGCGCCTTGGGGGCGCAATGATGACAGGAAGAAGGAAACCGACAAGGGCAGAAAGGGATAGAATCAAGTAATGTCAAGGGCAGAGGAGGTGCAGTGACAATTGATTTTAGAGTCTTTGCCAGGCGGTGTTAACCAGGCGCTTCTTCACTTAGGGTCAATGTGTGATGTGCGTTAATTTTAATTTTTAAACCCTTTTCGTTTTGAGAGCAAGAGAAAGTGTGTCGCGTAACTGAGAAGAAATCTACAGAGAACAATATAGATTGCTGAAATAACAGAACATTTAACAGTTAACTATGCATCGATCTAACCCAAGAAGGCGGGTCTCTCAAAACTACTCTAAAAGAGGGCAAAAATCTATTCGAAACACACATAAAAAGAGGCCAATAGATCTAGGGTCAAAAGGGATAGGGATCTAAAGGATAAAGCTACTGAAAAGAGGCGCAGATCACAGCCAAGAGATAGAGGCAAGGTGGCTGGAAAAAGGAAGGAAATCAGCAAAAACCAAAAGGGGCAAGGCGGAGGCCTTCAAAGGAGGTCCAAACAAAACGACAGGAGGTGATTTGAAAGGAAGAAAGGCTGATTTCAAAGGATCTGAAAGGGAGGTAACAGATCTGGAAAAAAGGAGGCTGAAGCTCTGAAAAACAGACGGCTGAAATAGCTAAAACTCTTCCACAAAAAGTGGAGGGTACTAAAGCCCTAGGGGGCTAGGTTCCCACTTAGATGAGTAAAAACAGATCAGAACTTGGTCAAGGCGGGCTGAGACAGAGGCTGGAAGACCCTGACAGAAGCTGCAGCAAAACCCAGAAAAATTGCAGAAAAATCACTGAAAAAATGGCAGGTCATAGTTTCTGACCTGATTTCAGTGCAGGTCGCAGGAAACAGGCTGAAAAGTGCGACCTGGAGGTCCAGGTCGTAGGTTTAGGGCCAAAAAATGCGACCCCCCGTTCCGGTTGTCTCGGCGGCAGATTTTCAGAAAATTTGCCGTCTCAGTTGCGGCTGGTGTCGCTTACCTGCACAATAGGGCCAGAAACACACGGAAGTTAGAAATTTTGATGTTTTAGGGTTTTATGTGAGAAAAACAACATGAAAATAGGAAAAATAAACAGCTAAAAAGAAACCCTAGGGTCTAAAGTAGCTGGATATGCAGGAATATGAAAAACGACAGCGGTTGTAATTTAAAACCCGTGTGGAGTCGCCATTTGTTAGTATGAATCCTTTGTCAAAGTGTACGAAAAAGGACCACTTTAGCTACGCATAACTAATAGCCCTAACAACAAAAGTGGCTGCCAATATCTTCAGATCTGCGGTTAGTTAGACAAGAAAAGAGTTGCAAAACACCAGATCTATGCATGGAAAGACATTAAGCAGTAAAAATAAGGGTTTGCTCCATATACCAATAGACAAGACAAGAACAATTTTGAAAGAATTTTTGTATTAATGGGGCACCTGTGAGGAAAACCAGAAGGAGTATCCAATTCCCCTCAGTGGGATGGGTTCTTGGAAGTCCTCAGCACTTCAGATCTAAGATTCTTCTCTCTAGTTGATGTAGAAAACCCAATGCAAAGAGTAGAGCTCAATGGGAGAAAAATGGCAGGAAATGGTGACCAAGTGTATAGATCCAGAGTGATCTAATAGGCAACAAAAGGTGAAGAATGGTAGGGAAAACCCTCCTATTTATAACAAAATATTGGGTCATTCTAGATCTTGGTGCATGGGTTAACCAGATCTAGATCCACCTTTTATGGAATATTTTATTATATTTATTCGAGGGAAAAGGTATTTGACTTGGGTCAAATCCCTTAATTTGTTAAAAATAAATAAATAAATGATTTATTTATCTTTTTAAGGAAACGGTTAGAAGATAATCAAATAAATAATGATTTATTTAATTATTTAAGGAAGTGGTTGAAAGATAATTAAATAAATAGTGATTTATTTAATTATTTGTGGGTGATTTGGTCATATTTAACAAGGAATATCATCTAAATAAGGTTTAAATGATTATTCCTAGAAAATAATAAGATAAATAAAGGTTTATCTAATTAATTTCTTTGATTTTAGGTTAAACATGACTGGGAATAATAATTAAATTATGGTTTAATTAATTATTCCATGAGGAAAATCAAACAAATATGGGTTTGTTTAATATTTCCTTTTGGGGTTTCATGTTTTAACATAGTGAAAGCGGTTTTACTTAGGGTAAAACTGGTCTTACATGGTGTACTTGGGTCCATCTAATGATAATAAGTTAGATGACCAAAAAATGGTGTAACAGTATACGCTCCTTTCTTAAGGATTTTTTTAACGATGAAGGGGCCATACCACATAGACTTAAACTTTCCTGCCCCCAGGGCATCTTTTTCTTGGGCATAGACCAAAACAAGGTCACCTTCCGAAAAAACCCTGGGTTTGACCGCCTTATCGTATTGAACTTTAACTCGGTTTTTATGCGCTTCATTCATCGTGGCGGCATCCTGATGCTGCTCATCGAGATGTTCCAGATGAAGGAACCGTTCTTTAAGACTAGAAGTGTCAGGAAGAAGTTCAACAGCTAACTTAAGAGAAGGAATCTTGCATTCAATGGGAAATACGGATTCCAACCCGTGCACTAGCTGAAACGGAGTAAAGCCAGTTGCAGTTTTCACTGACGTCCTGTATGCCCAAAGTGCAGGATATAGCATAATATGCCAGTTGGATCTAGCTTTATCAATTTTCCTTTGAAGAATTGTCTTCAAGGATTTATTCATGGCTTCCACTTGCCCATTGGCTTGAGGATAATACGGAGATGAATGCTCCTGCCGGAAACCCAATTTGAGATCCAACTCAGCCATCATACTATTCTGAAAATGACTACCATGATCAGTGAAAATCTCTCTAGGAATACCAAAACGAGCAATAACCTGGTTGAAAATAAAAAGAGTTGCAGTCTCACCATCATTCCCAAAAGTAGGCATAGCCTCGACCCACTTCGTAAAGTAGTCTACTACTACAATAATATACTTGTGACCTTTAGCCGAAGGCGGGTTACAAGTAGTATAATCAATACCCCACTTTGTAAAGGGACCGACAGTAATGACTTGAAAAAGCGGAGCTGGATGAGCGCGCATTTTTCGAGTATAGACTTGACACGGATGACACTTTTTGACCGACTCCATACAATATTTGAAAATCGAGGGCCAAAAGTACCCAGCACGCAAGATTTTTTGGGCTGTAGCAAGCCCAGATAAATGACCCCCACAAGCTCCACTGTGGGAATCATTCAGCACAGCCTAAGCTTCTTCGAGAGTTAAGCAGCGTCTCAGGATTGAATCAACCCCTCGACGGTATAAAGCATCACCAATAATCAAATAATTTTTGGCCAAGTGACGTAGCTTACGACGCTGATCTTTCGAAAAAGTAGAGGGAAACTTCGCAGTCTGAAGACACACAATTATATCTCCATACCAAGGATCCTGTGAAGAGATAAGAAACAAATGTTCATCCAGGAAGGATTCATCATAGATCATCTCTTCCCCACAGGGCAACTCGGAGATCAATTCCACGAAAACTAATGATTTCTTGGACTTGGCAGACATAAAATCAAGATCAAATTCCTGTAAAATTACAATCCATCTATTGTATTTGCCCCCAATCACTCGCCTACTGAGGACAAACTGAAATGGATTAGCTGCTGCCAAAACATAAGTTTTTCGAAGAATAATGTAATGCCGGAGTCGCTGCACAACATGAACTGCTGCTAAAGCTAGCTTTTCTATTGGAGTGTACCAGAGTTCAGGTCCTACCAAGCCTCGACTAAGGTAGTATATAACATGCTCTGCAAGAGCATCATCCTCCTGAACCAGAACCATACCAATAGTAGATTCTCATGTTGCCAGATACAAAAGGAAATCCCTGCTATAATCAGGTGGACTCAAAGCATCGAATGAGCATTGAGCATAGTCATCCCAAAGAAAAGGAACTCCCTTCTTCAACAATCTCATAAACCCTTTTGTAACTTCAGCATAATTTACGATAAATCTCTGAAGAAAATTAGACTTTCCTTGTAGACTTTGAAGCTGACGGATAGAAGACGGGGGAGGCAAGCGAAGTATTGCCTCAACCTTGAAGGGATCTACCCTAATCCCTTCCCTAGACACAATGAATCCCAATAATTGGCCGGATGTAACCGCGAAAACGCACTTGTTTGGATTCAATCTAATCTTATAGAAACGACATCTTTCAAATATTTGTCGGAGGTGAGCAGGATGATCCATCCTCTTTCGAGAATGAGCAGCTAAATCATCCAAGTACGCCTCGATACTCTTTTTGATGTCGTGGAAGGCATATGACATGGCCCCCTGAAAGGTAGCCCTAACATTTTTAAGACCAAAAGGCATCTTCTTGTATGCAAAAATACCCCAGGGACAAATAAAGGCAGTTTTATGCTGATCTTCAGGATGGATAGTAATCTGATTATATCCGGAGAAACCGTCCATGAAGGAGAAAATCTCATTACCAGCACACTCGTTAATGATCTGAACGATAAATGGTGTGGGGTAATTATCTTTAGGACATGCTTTATTTAGGTCTCTGAAATCGATGCAAACTCGAATCGTTCATTGCTTTTTATCTACGGGAATGGGATTTGAAACCCATTCAGTCAAAGGAACAGGGAAAATGAATCCCGCCTTAAGTAGCTTCTCAACCTCAGCTTTGATAGCTGCTGCCTTCCTAGGATTGACCGGATGAAGTTTTTGCCTCACCGGCTTAGCGTTTTCATAAGTCTTGATCTCATGCTGGCCAATAGATGGATCTATACCAGGAATTTCCTCATAATACCAAGCGAATACATCCCTATACTCCTTAAAGAGCTCGGTGTAAATTTGAATCTCTTCACGGGAACATTCAGCTCCGATGAAGACATTCTCAATAATATTGGGATCCCTGGAAATGTTCACCGGGATAGTAGGAGAAATCACAGCCATGTTCCCTTTAGCATAAACCTGTGTTGGTGCTAAAGGGTTCAAGACTGGGTGAATAGGACCAAGAGACGGAGGACTTGGAAAACTCGTTTCAACTTCGCTCAAGTCAGGTAAAAAATAAGACCGATGATGCAAATCATCCCACGGTCTATCTATACCATTCATGGCTTCCAGGATGGCCTCTTCAGATGGAAGAGTGGTATCAAGGCAATCCTGGGCCGAAGAAGAACTAAGCGTCCAAGCCGGAGCCACATCTCCATCCAACTCTTCCGGTGAAAGAGGAGCTGGACTGGATTCTGCAGAGTCAACAATAAACTGATAAGCAATCTCAGCTGCAGACATCGGAAATGCCATTCCACCCACTTGACCTTCCGCTAATGTGGCTGTAGGGGAAGGTAAGGTCCAAGGGTCCGAAAAATAATGAGTTTTGAAGAACTCTCTTCGAAGAGGAGCCTTGGAGGATGAAATTGCATTAATATGAACCGTAGGAGGAGGAATATCGAAAGTACCCATCAAGGAAGAATACATTCCAACTCCTAAATTCTCAACAGGCGCCTTAGTATTATCCAACTTAGGAACAGATGAGTCAGTAGACGCATTCGGGTCTACTGGAGGATAGTCCAGTTGATCCACTGTAACAATCCTCCCTTCGTGGGAAAAACATATAATCCGAAATAATGAGGATGCGATGGAATCCATCTCATAAATCCAGTTTCTCCCCAACAGAAGGTTGTATTCCAAGCTTGCGTCAACTACCTCAACCTCTATATTGACAGTTTTTCCCCCAACAAAGATGGGAAAAGCTGGGACAATACCATGGGGTCTGTGAGAATGACCATCGAACGCAGTCAGAAGAGTGGTAGATGGAACAGCTTTGGGAGATCCAATTGTCTTCCAACATGTAAGAAACATCACGCATGTGGAAGCACCCTCATCAACAATCGTTCGAAAGATATTACACTTCCGATACGATGATTTAATATGAAAAGCCATGTGATGGGGGAGTCTCTTCTTAAAATTAGTCATATCAAAAGTAATCAGAAGAGAATTTTTCGGATCAATACCCCCAATGGCAGTGAGCAAAGCACTGCGCTAAGCCGGACAAGACTGGAGTACCTCTAAAGCCGACATAGCACAAGGACTCTGCGCCAAATATTCCACAATCGAGTAGTTCTGGGCAGCCCTAGCATTTGGATTAATCGTCGATCGCTTAGAAGATGCTTTGGGCATCCGAGGCATAGACTCAACAGTAGGCTTGGTAATGTGAAGCGGCTTAGTAGCATCAGGAATATCCTTAGCTTTCGAAGACTCTTCTCTGCCATAATCACGGGATCTCGTAGCGATATCCGCGTGAGCACTCATCATGAAAATGTTCAATGGAATTTCCCCCTCCTGGGTGCCCCCAGAGGAAGCCCTAGGATTTTGATTCGCGCCAACAACTAATTGTTGCCCTTGGGGAAAAGGGTTTGTTAACACAGCCTGGGAACTAGAAGAACCCTGCTGAGCTAACAAGCGCTGCGCATCCTGAATTTTAGGGCAGAGGTGCGTAAGATGGTCTCCAACACACAGCTTGCATGGAAACTTCACTTTCCTTTTCTCCTTTGGACCCTCACCAACATGCTCGTTGGTTTTATTCGCATTATCCTTCCCGTTCTTTCCCTTTTTCTTATTATTTCGTCCCTTCTTCTTCCCTTCAGATTGTTGATTTTCTTTGGGATCAGAAGCTTGGACAGTATTTATGGACAAAGACTGGGAAGGCGATGACTCAGCAGGCACAACCTGACCAGAAGGAGCAGATTGTAAAGACAACTGCTGCAATTGAGTAAGCAGGATGGCTACACCACTATTGATCGATCCAATCAGTCCATCACCATGAGGACCGGGCTTAGTTTTAGATAAATCTAATTTGGAGCGAGGAGCATTGGGAAGATATTTATGGAGGACCCCAGACTGAGAATAGATCAGTTCCAGCTACTGGGCCCTAAAAATGGCCTGCTCCTCAGAAAATACCCCAGAGAGGGATACATCTTTCGAAATATCTGACTGCAGGGATTTCAGAAACCATTCCAAAAGGAATTCTCCTGGAATATGAGCTTTAATAAGCCTCTTCCTTCTCCTCCATTCCTGAATGTGATCAGAAATGTGGGTTGCGTTGTCCTGCTTAAAATTAGCTAGGAGTTCAGTCCCAGCATCATATTGGATAGGAAACTGAAAATGGTTCAGAAATTTAACAGCCAGTTCTCCAAATATAGAAAAACTGCCCCCATTTAGCTCAATATACCATTTGGCAGCGTTTCCAGTTAGGGTGCATTGAAATAATCTCAACCTAATCGAATCATCGATCAGGGAGTTCGAAGAACACCATAAATGGAAGGTAGTGATGTGATCAGCCGGATCTTCTCCATTTTTTCCTTCAAACTTTGGAATGTCTGAAGGAAGTTTGGTGGGAACCGGAGGCCACCCCGGACTATAACGAATCAGATCATTAGTCAACTTCGACATATTTGGCAAGTTTAACGTTGCCAGAAAAGGTAAGCGAGGTGGAGCCTGAGGATTCCATCCTTGATGGGATGGATTCCCAACATTCTAAAAAGAATACCCTGGATTTGATGAGGCACGAGGTTGCCAAAAAGGACTCGTAGAAAAAGGAGAAGAACCTCCTCCCAACGCAGAGTTACCAAAGCCCAGACCAGTTCCCCCTGCTGAAGTATGAAATGAAGAGGAAAGCCCCTGATAGGGGTTCCAGGCATTAGAAAGATGAGAAAAGGTCTAATAAGCACTCAACGAAGGGAAAGAAGTATTCCCTTGGTGACCAACGTAAAACTGATTCCCTACCCCCACTGTAGTGAATACAGGGTTCCATCCTGTAAAAGTGGTTGAATTTTGACCTCCAGACCAAGGATTGAAACTCTGGGTCTGAGAAGTAAATGGAAAGGACCCTAAAGAAGGATTGGAACTAGGAATGCGCCCAGTTCCAAAGGGGAACCCCTGAAAAGAAGCTGATCCACTAGCCATGGAAGACATGGGTGTAGATCCAGCTGCAGTAGCAGAAAACCAAAAAGAAGGAATCCCACTAGTGGGCATTCCGAAACAGAAGGGACCAGAATGAGAAGCATGTGCTTGGGTGAAACCAGAGCCAAACACAGAAGCACTAGAAGCAATCGAAGATAAAGAAATAGTGCCTCCTCCTTCAACAAAAGCAAGAGTCTGAATGCCTGCAGCACTCATAGCAGAAGTCGTGTTCCCAGTCGTGGCCATCGAAAGGTATGAATGATACTGAAGATCTTTCGGTCTCTCTGACTCAGGTCTGATGTATTGAACAATGAATGGATAATCAGGAGGAAGAGGAGATGGACCCGACACAGGAGGTTTAGGTACTTCTTCAATTTGAAAATCTTCTTCCTGAGGAAATAAAACTCGCGAGGTGAGCGGAACGCTCCTCTCGGAACTAACACCAAAATCAGCTATGAAACCTTCAGACCCTTGTGGAGGATCTCTCTCCACTGCGTCAGACGTCACAGGGTGGTAACCACCTGCTAAATCACTCCTACGGCTTCTTGAAGAAGGCTCTGGACTCTCGGGAGATAACCCCCGGATTCTCCTCGATCGACGAGGCGCTTGATCAGCCACTTTAACAAATTTTAATTAGACTCAAAAAATATAAAGCTAAGCAAGCTAGGAGCAAAGAGCACTCACTATAAGAAAAATCCCTGAGATACAATCAAGCAAACAACCTTCAAGTATTTACGCTCCGGGTGATGAGGACCAAACACCAAAATACAGGAAAGCGAAATATAGGACCTCCCGAAAGCAGTCTGGGATAATTACGGCCCAGGCCTACTAGAGAAGGTAACAGAAACAGTTACGCTGACCTCCTAACGACAGCCTTTGCCGGCTTAAGCACCCAAGCTTCGCAAGGGCACCCCCCAGAAGTACTGCTGAAAGTGATGCGACGTCTGCCTCAGGTACCACGGGTATTCCCCCCCACAGTCACCTGTGTGGAACCTAGGAGTGGCAACTATGGGCACCAATCCATGTCAGAAGCCGGGTGGAACGGTCTTGAGGTTAGATTAAGCTAATCAGAGAGGGGGTATCCCTCTTCTCAGCCTTCACTTCCCCTCGCGCTTGACTCTCTGGAGGAGAGCTTTCCCGGTCCACCTAACGGAGTTGGATTTCGCTCAATTAATCAACTTCTATGTTTTGTTTGAGCGGCCTTGGAGAGTTAACTCTCCACTCATGTAATCCAAGGCCCTAAAACCTAGCTAGTTGGTGTATGACACTTAGAAAAATTGCTAGTTGATTTTAAATTAAATCGCTTATTTTAATTGGCTGTTATGTTAAGTCAAAGGGATGTGGAAATGAAACTTATGGTGTTTTGACGCAGAAAGAAATTAATAAAAACCAAACTACATGCAAATGCAGTTATTGTCTTTCGATGAAAAGCAACTTCTACACAGGTTCTACGAGATTAAAATTTGTATTTTTCTTTTCAGATAACAAACTCACACTCACAAAAACTATGAAAATGACTAAATGCTTAAGTGCACCTGATGCAAATCACTACAAGCATGCAAATTCTAAGATGAAAAATCTCCTAAAGCAGAGTGAAATTTCCCAAAAGTCCTTCAGTTTTATCTCTTTTTGGTTGTCCAGAAAGCTAGTTCCCAAAATCAAGAACTCTTAATATGAAGACACCAAAAACGCTTAAAAAACAAGAGGAAGAAATCAATGACAACTCCTTTCCCAAAATCAAGCCAAAATCCAAAGGCAAGAAACCTCAACAAAGCTTCAAAAGATACAAAGAAACGAAAACAAAAATGCAAAAACAAAAGCAAACAACAAAGCAAAATGTTTTTTGAGCTTTTGAATTTTATAATGGAAGAGTTCGAAAAGACCAAGAAAAACTATAAAACCCCAAGCCAAACAACACTGAATTTCAAGCAAAAACTTCGAAAATGCTCCAAATCTTATAAGGCTACCTCGTAGCAAGATCAATATGAGCAAAAGAAGACAAGAAAACTCAGCCACTCAGCCTAGAAGAATAGTATAACCTTGCCGCAAACAAAAACTTCAAAGAACCAAGAAAGACTCTTCAAAAGTTACAACAAGACCTAGCCGACTGAACTCAAGAAAACCAACCAAGAAACGGGAAAAAATCGTAGTGCAAAGAAAAACACAAAGATAGGAAAGAGTAAATGAGCAGGAGCTCTCTGTTCTGATGAAGCAGAACAACCAAGAATCCCCAGAAAGAGATCTTGGTACTCGAACCAGAAGTGCCAGCACCAGAAACAACACTTTTCCAAAAAGACTAGTTTTCGATCAAACAAGAGAGAGAAAAGACTAAAGACCACTTTCTTCACAATCCAGAGGGTACAAAGACACTGCAGGAACAGGTCTCCACAGACAGAAAGTACTAAAAATTCAAGAAATCCAAAATTTAAAAATCTTCTTAGGTATACGCAACTTCACAGTTTAGCAACAAGCGTGCATACGCGACTGCGCTAAAGGAAACCCGCGTATACGCGACTCCCTTTAACAAAAAATGCATGTATACGCGACTGTGTGCAGACAAACCCGCATATATAAAGGTAGATAATGAAAAACAAAAAGGATCAAGCCTGGATAATAAACCAGGACTTCAGTCTGACTGAGAAAGAGTAAACTGGACTGGAAATAAAAGTTAAAACTGTTGGAAACCTATCAAACAACTGAAACTACCCAACAGGGGAATCACAAGAATGCGATCCCCAGTGGATTCGCTAGTTCTGTTTCGGGGAAAATCAACCTAGAGGTTTGTTGGGTTACAACCTCCACAGAGCAGGGCATGCTACTCAAGAAGGACTCACACAACCATACATGTTCATGAAAAACTAAATAGAGCAGATCGAGGAACTTACCCGTAGGTCATACGGTTGAAGCAGATCCCCGCGGGGTCCAAACCCCCAGCAACCCTTCTTCCTTCTTAACCTGAAAGACAAGAAGAAACAAGCACGAAGAACTGGTTGTACAACATATATCTACTCTAAATGTTAGTGAAATCCATATGAAACATTAGATAAACCATAATAAATGCTTAAATAACAATATTCTCATATATGCAAGCGAACACTAACACGTATATTTCGGGAACAAGATGGTTCTTCTGTATTATAAATAGCATGTACAGAAATAACAAGTGGAGAGATCACCTGAATCCTTCCACGATCTTCGAGCAGACCGTCGTCCGGATCCGTCCCACCCTTGCCTCGCTAAGATTCCTTCCAAACTAGTGCATACGAGATGACATATAGGGAGATGAGCATCTCTAGGAAACAAGGGTTTCCTGTAATGAACTGGGAAGTGCAGGAGGCACGGGAATTCAGACTTGGATAGAGGATTCCAACAGAGTATAATATCAATAATTTCTCTCCCTTAGGCCATACACATGAGGGGCTTTTATACTCCCTCAAAGTAGTTTCAACAGTTGGAAACAGTTGGCCACGTGCTAGGGTGATTGAACTACCAGAGTAACCATCAACCCAGCCTGAAAATAGGGAATTTTAATATATTTTTCTAATGATTTTAATGGCATATGCGGAAAAGTATATGTGGACTCGCGTATACACGCGGAAAAGTCTGGGCATAACCGCGTATGGGGATTTTTACACTGTTTTTTAGTGAATTTTGTCCAAGTCTGTAGGAATGGGTGCCCAAAGCCATAAAAGTAATCATGAATCATATGAAGGTGAGAAATGATGCTATAAAAATAAAAATCTTGGAAAATTTGATTCCTGTGTGGATGAGGGTATATTACTCGCATACTCTGCTTAAAGTAAAGGATATGAGTGTTACAAAAAATGGGCAAATAATATTGAGGATTGCATTGATGTGATAGTAGATGAAATAACTTCACAACCCGAGTCCTCTAAAAAAAATCTAAACTCAAATGGAGAAGAAAATTCAAATATGAGGGCATTAGATAGAGAAGAAATAGATACAAATAGTGAAGGTGAGGAAACTAGTACAAATACAAGGCCCAAAACACCTTCCAAGTATTTACAAAAGGATCATCCCGAGATTTAGATTCTTGGAGATCAAAGGCATGATATTCAAACCAAGAGGAAACTTGTTGGCAATTCAAGTTGTGAAAATATGGCTTTGTTTTCATAGATTGAGCCTAAGAATCTCAACCAAGCAAGCGAGGACAAGTTTTGGATGAAAGCTATGAATGAAGTGTTGGAGTAATCACCACAGCTCTATGAAATCCATAATTTCCACCCTCCGGATCCTAGTTACTGGTTTGGAATTTTACCAACACTTGCAAGTTTTGGTGTAACGACAAACCTCTACATGGTATCAGAGCTATTTTGAGGGTTGTGTCTGTTGTTGATCAAAATCCAAAGCTGGTTTAACTGCATGTGAATGCCTTTTTGTAGATCTACTATTTCTGAACCTTTTTTGGTTTGGAGAACTGATCGATTATGTCTGGAGCATCTGTTACAGTGAGGAACGCCTTTCGTTTCATGCGAAAAGGTTTCCGGATGCCCAAGTTATGACAATTTAGATCTGGAGGTATAAAGCATATGTTTTGCAGTTATATTTGTTAATAGTTCTGCTTATTTCGGTTCCCTTTTTTATTTTTAGTTTTTGGGTTTTATTTATTTTCTAGATCTATACCCTTTTCTCTGTGTATGCTCTTTGCTATGCGCTGCGTGCGATCTCGGCAAATCAGAAATAGGAAAAGGGATTTCTTTTGCTACGTATGCTCTTTCCCCGCATCTTTGTGCGATCTCGGAAAATCAGAAATAGTGAAAAAATGATAGTTTCCAGTAAGGCTAACTGAAAATCTAACATTTTGTCGTAAGGCTTTGCACTGCATTTTTTTTTGCTCGATTTTTGTGTTTTTTTGTTTTTTGTGCAAGAAAAGGCACACGCACCGAAGAGTAAATAATAATAATAATAATAATGTGATCCTTTTACTATCTCACTTGGTGAGGGGTTAGTTTATGAGAATAGAGGTCTTGGGTTCAAGTATCCTTCTCAAGCTTCTTTTGTAAAACGTTTTTGTTCAAAGGGACAGAATTTTTTTTTTTTTTTAAAGCCGCACTTCATCCCGTTCCTGTAATTATTCGGCATCTACAGCTCAGATCTTTCAAAAGGCATAAATTCTTCATCCAGAAGCCGTTTTTCGAGCCATTTTTTTTAAAAGGCCTAGTTTTTTGAGATCTTTCCATTGGAGCAGTTAGATTTAGCTTTTCTAAGCTTCAGTTAAAAAAAAAAATGGAAATTGCATGCCCGGTTATTCTTAACAGCACCAATTATTTCCAATGGCTACATCACATGGTAGATATACTTAGAAGTAAAGGGATTTATAGAATAGCCATAGGATAAGAAACTAAACCTTCTGATGATGATAAAGCTGCTAAATGGGAAAATAAACAAGATCAAGCACGAGGGTTGATATGAATTTCCATTTCTCAAGATCTTCGGTTTCATATCCTTGACATTGACACCCCTGATGAAGCCCTGGAAAAGCTAAAAAAAAAATTGGCATTCAAAATAAAATCAGGGCCCACCAGCTTGAAAATGAGTTGCTTACTTTGGACCCCAATAATTTCTCCTCCATTGAATATTTTTTGTCCAAATTCAAGACCATTCAAATTCTTTTAGAAGGTTGTCAGATCAAAAAGGAAGATGGTAGCCTCATTTATTACATTCTTGCTAAGCTTGGCCCTGCATCCTCTGTATTTGTTTCTGCCTTCCATTCCACTAGAGAAGCCATCATTTCTTGAGGAACCGCCTACAAGAACCGCTCTTTTGATTCCTTTTGCAATTCTTTGATAAGAGAACAAGAAAAAATCTTACACCTTGGTCTTATCACTTCTAGAAATGCTTCTAAGAAAGCCTTAGCAGCCCAACAACAATCATATCAAAAGAATCCCAAGAAGCAGTATCCAAAAAAATATTGTCCTAAACCAAAAAAGGGCCCTAAGCAATTTCAGCTGCAAACTAAAAAATCAAATCACCAAAATAATAAGGAAAATCAAAACAAAGGGAAGAAGACAGATAGACATTGCAACTTTTTCAATCGGGATGGCCATATAGAGTACAAATGATTTAAGAATATGGAAGCCTTAGAAACAGGAATGAAGAAGCACAATATCAATTTGGAGCACCCTTCACCTTCATCTTTAGGCATGGCACTTTCTGCTTGTGGCTGTCAAGCATCAAGATCTGGTTATGCATTAAATGTACCTTCTCTTCTCCTTCTCATTAGTGGCTCATTGATTCTATAGCTTCTTACCACATGGCTAAAAATAAATCCATGTTTTCTTCTTTAAATGATTGTAACACCAAACATATTTATGTTGGTGATGATAGATCTCTTAGTGTTGTAGGATCTAGAACAATTCATCTAGATAATGGCTAGTTTAATGATGTACTATGTGTTCCTACCTTGTCATGCAACCTTCTTTCTATTTATCAGATAACTCATTTAGGTGAAGGGAAAATAGTAGAATTCTCACCTCATGATGTTGTAATCAAGGACCTCAAAGATCCTAAACATATTTTAGCTATTGGCATTGATGATGATTCCACAAGGTTGTATAAGTTTGACAACTTTGTTCATCATGCCTTCCCTCTGTTTTTGTTGCTCATAATGATGATGTGAGAAAACTTTGGCATGAGCAATTTGGTCACTTAAACTATCACTCTCTTCAAACTCTATGTAAGGAAAATATGGTGATGAGCCTTCCTATGGTATCTTGCCGAGATGATGTCTTCTCCAGATGTGTACTCCGAAAACATCATCGGGATAGTTTTGACAAACATGCCTCTTGGCACACTTCAACCCCTTTGCAGCTTGTGCACAATGATTTATGTGGTCCACTTCCTGTTTCTTTCTTTGGTTGCAAGTACATCTTAATTTTCATTGATGATTTTTCCAGATGCACTTGGGTATATTTCTTAAAACACAAGAGTGAAGTTTTTAACATGTTCTTAGCCTTTAAGGCCTTTGCTGAGAAACAATCTAGACATCAGATTCTTAAGTTAAGATCAGACAATGGTGGAGAATATGTTAACAACAAATTTATCAACTTCTACAGTGAGCATGGCATTCAATTGCAACATACTATTCCATATACTCCACAACAAAATGGTGTATCTGAAAGGGAGAATCACACCTTAAAAGAAATGGCTAATTGTATGCTTCAATCTAAAGGACTTGGTCTCAATTTTTGGGTAGATGCCATTAACTGTGCAAATTACATAGTAAATCGCACTCCTACTAAGGTTTTAAAGAATATAACTCCAGAAGAATCTTGGAGCTCAATAAAACCAAATGTAAGTCACATTCATTTTTTTCGAAGTGATGCTTGGGCCCATATTCCAGATGTGAAACATAAAGCCTTAGAACCTAAGAGTGAAAAATTCATTTTTGTTGGATATTTTGAACATGTCAAAGGATATATACTTCTTCAACCAAAATAAAAAAATATTATCATTAGAAGAGATGTAAAATTTTATGAAAATATATTGGTCTGCGAGCCTAGTTTGGCGAGTGTGCCACCTTTGGCCTACGAGCCTGATTCAGCATATGTGCCACCTCTCTCTCTCTCTTCTATTTTTAATAACATTCCTTCTAGTTCAGATGATGACAGTGAGGATGAAAATCCTCCTCCACCACTTTCAAGATTGGTCTGCTCTACTCGGGATGTAGTAGGTTCTCTTGCAGGTGACCCTGTGATTGACGACGTACACATCTCAGTTCGAAAGAGCCTCTTCCTTATTGGCTCAAGTTCCAGAAAAACTTGATCCAAAAACCTTTGGAAAAGCCTCTGGTCATCCAGATTGGGATGAAGCTTTGAATGAAGAGTATCGTTCCTTGTTGGCAAATGATACTTGGGATTTTGTTCCTCTTCCAAAATGAAGAAAACTTGTCAGATGCAGATGGGTTTACAAAACCATGTTTGGACCAGATGAAAAAGTGGATAGACATAAAGCTTGTCTTGTTGCTAAAGGATTTTCACAAGTGGAAGGAATTGACTATACTGAAACCTTCTCCCCTATTGTAAAAGTGAATTCTATCTGCCTTTTTCTTTCCCTTGCTGCCTCCTTTAAATGGGAATTCCATCAGATGGATGTTAAATCTGCCTTCTTACATGGAGATTTACGTGAAGAAATCTACATGGAAAAACACCCTTCCTTTATCCAAAAATACTCTAGTCTTGTTTGTCACCTTAGGAATTCTCTCTATGGTCTCAAACAAGCTCCTCGGGCTTCGTATGCCAAAATGTATATATTTCTCTTAGATAATGGCTTTTCTAGGTGTTATTCTGACAACACTGTCTACACCAAGAAAGTTGGTAAGTCCGTCACCATTCTTTTTCTTTATGTTGATGATATTATCCTTACTGGTAGTGATCCAAACCATATAAACCATGTGAATTCTAGCCTCAAAAAGAAGTTTGAAATGACATACTTAGGACACTTGCATTATTTCCTTGGTCTTCAAGTCTTGCAATCCAAGGAAGGCATTACCCTCTCTCAGTCCAAGTATGCCTGTGATCTTCTACACCACTTTCACATGGAAGACTGTAATCCAGCCCCCTCTCCCTTTCAGTCTAGATTCAAGCTTTCAATCACTTGTACTACCCCTGAAGTTGATGCTACCTTATATCGTCAAATTTTTGGTAAAATTTTGTATCTAACCCATATTCATCCTGATCTTTCCTTTCCCATTGGTCTTGTCACTCAGTTTATGCACCAACCTCATGAAAGTCACTGGAAAGCATCCAAAAGAATACTTAGATATATTCAAGGTACAGTTTAGTTTGGGATTCATTACAGTGCAGGAGCATCTCCATTGTTGATTGGCTTCACTAATTTTGATTGGGATGGTGACCCTAATGAGCAAAAGTCGACTGTAGGATATGTATTCACTCTTGGTTCAGGACCTATTACTTGGCCTTGTAAGAAACAAAGTTCCATCTCTCTTTCTTCAGCAGAAGCAGAGTATCGTGGTGAAAATGAAGCCAACAAGGAAGCCATGTGGCTTCGTCAGATCCTATCTGAATTTGGTCTCCATCAGCAGCATCCAACTACACTTTGGTGTGATAATCAGAGTGCCATTCAGCTATGTAAATATCCAGTTCAGCATCAGCGTATGAAACACATTGAACTCCACCTACACTTCATCAGAAAGCTCATTCATGATCGTGTTCTTGAAGTGCAGTATTGTCCAACCAATGATCAAGTAGCCGATATATTTACAAAGGCTCTCACAGAAGCAAAGTTTACCAAACTTCGATCCATGTTTGGAATTCAAGAAAGTTGTCATTAAGGGGGGATAGGCTCTAATTCCTCCTTCCTTCTCCTATTGTGTCACTTTTGTAAATCCTTCAATCCTATCCCAATTTTTTCTTAAGGGGGGATGTTAGGATATTTCAACACATAGGAAATAGGCTCCTTTTGTGTCACCTTTGTAAATCCTTCAATCCTATCCCAAGTTTTTCTTAAGGGGGGATGTTAGGATATTCCAATGCATAGGAAATAGTTAAGAATAACTTAGTCTAGTGTAGATTTAGGTAAAGTGTGTTTCTTTACCATGTACATTTGTAACTTATAATCCGACGGTCATGATTTGTAGTGATCTGACGATTATCTCTCACCTAGGTATTAACGAAACTTGATCCGTGGATTACCACCCAACTGGTCCATGATCTCTATTTAAAGAGCATGGAGGGTCATTTTTCTAGTAACCATTTATGAGAGAAACATATGTAACTTTTCTTTTTATATTAATAAATTTCTTGAAGTGACCGCATTGGCTCAGGCCATGGACTATTTCCCTCTTTGAGGTTTTTAACGACGTGATTATACTCGTGTACTGATTTGTGATCTATTTGTGAGCGGTGACCTTTGGTTCTTGATCTACAGAACTTGCCCTGGAAATTCCTACATGGTATCAGAGCCTGGACCTAGGTTCGATTCCCCCGAGCTGCGTTTGAGGGCTGTATTGATTTCCCGAGCTGCGTTTGAGGGGGGGTGTTGGTGTAATCACCGCACCTCTATGGAATCCATAATTTCCACCCTGTGGATCCTAGTTACCGGTTTGGAAGTTTACAAACACTTGCGATTTTTGGTGTAATGAAAAACCTCTACATGGTATCAGAGCCTGGACCCAGGTTCGATTCCCCCGAGCTGCGTTTCAGGGGTGTATTGATTCCCCAAGTTGCGTTTGAGGGGGGGTGTTGGAGTAATCACCACACCTCTATCGAATCCATAATTTCCACCCTGGGATCCTAGTTACCGGTTTGGAAGTTTATCAACACTTGCGAGTTTTGGTATAACGACAAACCTCTACATGAAGAAATCGACTAAATTGAAAATAATGACACTTAGGAGCTTGTTCCAAAACCTAAAGAGAAAAATTTCATTCGAACCAAATGAGTTTTCAAAAAAAAGCTAAATGATCAAGGTCAAGTAATTAGGAACAAGGCTCGATTGGTCTTCAAAGGGTATGCCCAAATTGAAGGGGTATATTTCGAGGAAACATTTACATCATTAGTAATACTAGAATCTATTAGAATGTTTCTTTATCTTTCTAGAAATAAAATCATCAAGATATATCATATGGATGTGAAGTCTGCATTTATCAATGGAGATCTGAAAAAATAAGTTTACATTGAGCATCCACAAGGATTCATTCTCACCACAGATGAATGATTTGTGTGCAAACTAAAAAAGGCCCTATATGGACTCAAGAAGGCTCCCATAGCCTAGTAAGAAAGGTTGGATTGATACCTTCAACAACAAGCCTTTAATAAAGGTACTCTAGGCAAAAAATTATACATAAAATTTGAAGGTGATCATCTACTTTTCGTAGTTGTATATGTGCACAACATAATCTTTGGTAGCTACATGGAACAATTCAGACATCAATTCGCAAAATGTATGCAGATAGAGTTTTAAATTTCCATGATCAAAGTGTTGTCTTTATTCTTGGGATCGCAAATTTCTCAGTCTTAAAATGAAGTGTTTATGTCCCAATCAAAATACCTACGATAAAATATGAAGAAGTTTAGGTTAGAAGATTGCAATATAGTTAGCACACCTACAGTTACAGGCTGAAAACTATGCAAAGAATATGAGACACCATTGGTAAAGCAGACCGAATAGAGATCCATGATAGTAATATTACTATATCTCATAGATTTGAGGCCAGACATCATGCAAATCATGGGTCTTGTTTCTAGATTTCAAGCTTTCCCTCCTGAAAGTCATGTTATTATTATCAAAAGGATTTTCAAATATATTCAAGGAACAAAAAAAATTGGACTATGGTATGCTAAGAGCAGAGACTTTAAGTTGAAGGCCTACACTGATGTTGATTGGGCAGGAAATATTGATGATAGGAAGAGCACATCAGTTGCAACATTATTTTTTGTAAAATGATTAGTGTCACTAGTCAGCAAGAAACAAGCATCCATTTCTTTATTCAATATTTAAGCATATTATATTGCAGCTTCCACCCATTTCTCACAAATCCTATGGATGAAGCATACCTTGAAGGACATTAAGTTATATTTTATTAATCATATTCCCATCATGTGTGATAATACTATTGTGATCGACATCTCTAATAATCCAATCATGCATTCAAAGACCAAGCATATCTCCATCAAGTTACATTTCTTAAGGGAACAGGTTGCAGCCAATGTTGTCAGACTTGAATATGTGGCCACTAAAGACCAAATTGTAGATATCCTTACTAATACACTAGAAAGAGAACCCCTTGAATATGTCAGAAACCAGATAGGAATTTTGACTCCTCCATCCAAATGACTCAATTTTGGTGTGTGTTGGCAGCTACTTAGCATGTGGGATCAATGGAAGAGTACGCTTCAGTGGTTTAGGGGGAGTATTCAAGGTCATCCTTTTAAATTGATACAAAAGTGGGAGAATATTAATAGTGCATTGTAGAAGGAAACTAATGAAGAATATCATGCATATTTTCAGGGGGAGATTATGTTGATACCATCGATGCTAAAGGGGGAAATTGTTGGACAGTTTGCATTGTCTAAATGGATAATGGCTACAAGTGTGTTGGCATTGATGTCATCCAGATCAACAAGGAGACTTGTGGCAACAGATGCTTGCATTTATGTGCTTGATGTGTCAATATCAGGGGGATTCCTATGGTTGCTGTAGGGTTCTGGTAGAGAATCTCCATAGCAACAAGATTATTGGAGAAGTCATAAAATGATGACTATGCTGATTGGGAGTCAAGGTTCTTGGCACAAGAAGAATTTTGGCAGATATTTTTGAGCTATTTTTCAGGTTGAAAATGGGTTCAAAGACTACATAAGACTGTCTCTAGTGGAAATTAATTTAAATAAGCTTTCCAATTGTATGTGGAATTCTAGAAATGGTCATCGGAATTAAACATTTTTTATAGTTGATGTAAGGAGCTTGGAGTCCTTAGGAGGAGGCCATCGAAACCTCACAACCTCAGATCAGAGGACTAATTGGAACCTTGGAGCAGAGCACTGATCAGAGCCCCATAGCATAATACTAATTATAACCTTGGAGAAGATGACTTATCATAATATGTGAGGTTGAGGAAATCAGAACCTTGGAACATCGTAATTCCTTACACATTGCAATTCCTTGAAAGTGTCGGGGTTTGCAAAGGAAAATAAATACAAAGGAATTATGTGAATAACTAAGAACCAAAAAGAATCATTATCTCTCATCTATTAGAAACATGGTAGCTGCCAATTGGTCCTAAAGAGCTGAAGTGGAAATTGACGACAACATGGCGTGGCTATATGGTGGACATGTGGCAATTTGATTCAGAATTTTTGGTGGGCTTAATGGGGAAAATATGGTTGACACGTGTCACAACTACGGCAGTGCCACATGGAGTAATGGAGATAGAATTACATCATCTCGGAGGTTGGAATATTAGAAACCATAATTGCATAACTCCTATGCAAGTGCTTTATGAAAAAGTTATGATATGATAAAGGAGCTTCGATACATATTGGCACCTGGTTGAGAAGCTAAAGGAACCAAGGTTAGAAAGAGAAAAACACACAGGGATAAATTCTCTCGGAAGAAGGTGGAAGGCCTTAGAACCTAATTTTTATGCCCCCGGTCATGGCACCCGATCCTATCAAGGAAATGCTATAAAGGGCTAAGCAGAGGGAGCTAAACGAAATCAAGATTTTGCAGTTTCCTAAGGTATGTTCAATAAAAGTTACGATATGCAAGGGCACTAATATAACACTGTAGTGGTATGTGAACCCACCATTCACAACTCTCGGTCCCATGATGAAATAACAAGTGATAAGTGTTAAGCACCAAGGGGATAAAGGAATCACCATTTTCAGATATCGTAACTTTGTGTTAATGGAAGTTACAATGAGTGGAGCTATGATACTATAGTATAGAGTTAAAGGATGAATGGTTCTGCAACTAGAAAATTAATCCAAGATAAAGGTGTTGGTTAATGAAGTTAATGGCATCTGCAAACATTGTTGGGATAAGGAAAGGAGGACAATGATTCTCAGAGAAGAATTTTTGGGCTTGTCTCGATGTCTAAGGAAAGCCATCCTGATCTCCCATGCACGCATTGTAGACTTAATTGAGGAACATAAAATCCTTTCTATGGCACAACCAATTTATGCTAACAATAAAGAAGCATGGGGAGTCTTGTAGGAGTGTGCATATGGACTGAGATTAAATTCTCAGAATGGAAGATTACACTATGAGTAGGTGAAGCTCTTAGGAGCATGTGCTCATTATTAATACAGTGGTTGAATTCCAACGTCAGACACAACAACAGTAGGAGGAACCATACATAGGTACACTCGAGAAGTGTGGAAATAGGCAGCAGAGACAACATTTTGAAAATTAAAACAAAGGATCAAAACCATTAATTTCCATCTAGAAAACTAGGGAAGTCAGTATTGTTGCTAGTGTTGAAGTGTAGAGAGTAGAGTTAGTGAAAGGATATTAGGGAGCCCAAGTGGAGAATTGGAGCAGAGTTTAGCAGAGATCCTGTGAAATCGAGGGTAGAGTGAAGATGATAGGTTGATGTAGCATGTGGCTAAGAGAGCATGTTGAATTGTGTGAGGTTGAGAGATTCTGTGGAGTTGTGGAGGACCGAGAGAAAAAATTGATTTTGCAAGAAACCAATTTTGTGTTTTTCCGTATTTATATGTGCCTTTGTTTTCAGTTTGAAAATTGTATGATAAGTATTATAGTGGCAAGATGAGACGGTATCCTGAATTCATAAGAGGTTGTGCCTCTTGGCAAGTAGGTGCCTGTTATCCTAAGGGTCTCAGTACCTCCTGTGAGTGGGTTCTCACAAACAAATTGATGTATTTAAGTAGATGCTTAGTTTACATCATAACATACAAATAGATTGGTGGCTTTATCCCTTTGGGATTCTAAGTAAAAATATCGGTGTCAATATGTGTATCTACTAATGTGATGGATTGTATGTACTTGTGAATGCCTTATCTTGTTGCTCATTTTTACTATGTATAAATGCTCTCATAAGTAAAAAACAGTAGAGGAAATAACTAAAGACACATTAAAAAACGTTTTAAGAATATCACTATTACTGATTCACCCCCCCTCTCAATGATTCCTTATTTCAACAAAAACATGCTTAGCTTCCTTCCAAAATAATTTGGTTGGTCTAACCATAGCTTGGTTCAGCTAGTTGAATGCATAGAACATATATGATAATTTTTTCACAAGGCACATCAGTGAAACCACTAGATGCCAATAAATGGTAGCATTCACTTCTTAACCTGAAGTGACATTCTCCTTCCTCCAGTTTGTCACTAGAGGTGACTCCATGGGTTTGCAGCTATACATGAAAAATATCTGCAGTATCTCATTTGCATACTTTCCTTGGGACAATAACAGTTCTTTATCTCCTTGCCATACTTTCAATATGAGGAAGTAGTGCATGAGACCCAAGTCCATCATTTCAAATTATCTTGTAAGGTCCTCCTTGCAAAATATAATCAACTATTGTTGGTTTGTTTTGGGATGACCTAGGTTAAATCTTACTGCACACCAACAAAACACTTGATCACTGGCCCTTTCGTAAATGACCTATAAGCAGATCGCAGTATCACCCGAAGTGACTATGAGTGAATGCAGAACCATGTTTTTACAGCCTTGAGGGACTGGGAGATGTGGTATTTTTATTATATTATGTTTAAAACTTATAAATCACTTTGCCACATTCAATTAATCACTCAAACATGTCATATAAACCCATAAACCATTACTACACTGACATAACATGAAACTATAATAACTACTTCACAACAACATATATTAAGCAAATATATACATTAAACACATAAGAATACCCAAATATATACGAACACTTCACCATACTACATACATCCATTATTATCTCTAAACATAGCATTTCAACCCTTTATATACTATTACATCATAGGGATACATCATTACAATACCGTGGGTTCCCCAAAACATGCAATTATGACCCAAAACCCTTTACAAAATTGTGTGCTTTACAAAAAGGAGGGAATTCGACTCACCCCAAAGCCCCAATGCCACCGCACAGTACATTCAAACTACTCCACTTCGTGCTCCGCTCCACAAATGTTATGAAACCAGCTCCAAAAATAGAAGAAAAGAGAGATCAATGCCTTAGAAATCAGCCACTTCAAGGGGGAAACCTCCTTTACATTACATAAATGAAAAATTATTCGATGATCAAATGAAAAAAAATCCTTTATATATATAGGAGTCCATGGGGTCACAATATAATCCTAGCAAACCTAACAATAATAATTTAAGGACATAGTAATAACAATATGGGGGTTACAAGCCTACAACAATAACAATACGGGGGCTACCCTAACAACAATAAGGGAATAAACTAGTAATATAGGTACCTAACATGCCCCTCTCCTTCAAAAAAGTATTTTCCTCAATGCTTGAGTAGCTCTGGATGCTTCTATATAATATTCTCATCCTCCCATGTAGAATCTTCAGTGGGTAAGCTCTTCCACTTGATGAGATACTCTGAAATTGATCGATTTCGTCGCTGTTGAGTTCTTGTTTCTATGATTTCTTTAGGTTCTAATATGATTTTTCCTTCCTCATAAAGTTCTGGAAATATTGTTTGAACTGGAATTTTGTCACCTATAACTTTTTTTAAGCATGAAACATGGAAAACTTGATGCACTCGAGAAGAAGCAAGAAGCTCCAATTTGTATTCCATAGTACCAATATTTTTCAACACCTTGTAAGGACCATGGTACTTTGGCGATAATTTATTATCCTTCTTAGATTTCTTGAGGGACATTTATTTTTATGGTTGTAGCCGTAAATATACCTCAAAAATTCTCTCGCTACGATATTGATCTGCATGTTGTTTCATTTGATTTTGTGCCAAATTTAGGTTATCATTTAAGAGTTGGAGAACTTGTTGTTGATGCTCGATGTGATCTTCCACTTCTTGAACTGTAGAATTTTCTCTTAAAGATTATGTGATGGAAGGTGGATGATATCCATAAAGTGCCATAAATGGGGTCATTTTTGTTGCAGTATGGAAGGAAGTTTTATACCACCATTCGGCCAGAGGTAACCACTTGACCCATTGTGTTTGTTTATCATATACAAAACAATGAAGATACCTTCCAAATATTTTTTTCACTATCTTAGTTTTCCCATCGGATTGAGGATGATAATATGAGCTATGAGCTAGTTGAGTACCCAAACAAGAAAATAATTTTGTCTAAAAATTTCTTGTAAAAATGGGATCTATGTCACTTACAATAATATTTGGGTTTCCATGTAGCTTTTGAATTGTTTCCATAAATGCAGTAGCAACTGTGCTTGCTTTAAATGGATGAGATAATGCACAAAAGTGTGCATACTTGGTATGTCTATCAAATACCATCAAGATGACACTCTTTCCTTCGAACTTAGGTAAACCTATGATAAAATCCATTGAAATCTCCTCCCAATGTTGAATTGAAATGGATAAAGGTTGTAGAAGATCCGGAGTCTTAATTGTCTCAACTTTATTTTGCTGGAAAACCAAAAATTCTGCCACAAACGTTTGAATATCAGATTTAAGGCCATCCCGAAAATATTATTTCTTCACCCTGTGGTATGTTTTTAAAAATCCCGAGTGTCCTCCTAAGGGAGAAGTGTGCAATTCCAAAATAATATTTTGTTTTAGTTGGGAATTATTCCAAATATGTAAGTGATATTTGTACCATAAGGAATAATTTTTCCAACTAATGTATCATATGTACTAGGATCTTCCTCCAATTTTTGAATGAGTTTCCACACTTCTTCATCCTTCTTCCATTCATCCCTTGCCTCGATTATCATATATGGCTGGATAATAGAAATGGCACAAATAAATTCTTCCACCTCTTAATCCTTTCTTGAGAGTGCATCTGCAACAACATTTTTCTTCCCATTTTTGTAGATGATTTCAAAGTCACAACCCAACATCTTTGTAACCTATTTTTGCTGCTCTTCTGAAGATAGTATTTGTTCCAGTATTTAAGACTATCATTATTAGTTTTTACCTTGAAGTGTCTTCCCATTAGGTAAAGTCGCCATTTCTTTAGTCCATGTAGTATTGCCAAAATTTCCTTCTCATAAATAGCTTTCTATAAATACTTTCCTTTGATTGGATGGCTTTAAAAAGAAATTGGTCTTCCTTATTTCATTAAAAAAACACCAATTCCATTTCCTGAGCCATCATATTCCACAATAAAGGTTTTTGTGAAGTCTGGCGTAGCTAATACTAGTGCTAGGCACATTGCCTCTTTAAGATGTTCAAAGGCCTTAGTTTCTTTATGAGTCCATGAAAATGCATCTTTCTTCAATAATTTTGTTAGATGTGCTGCTATTCTCCCATAATTGTTAGAAAATTGCGATAATACCTTGTTAACCCCAGAAATCCTCACAACTGCTTTATGGTTGTGGGGAATTTCCATTCCTTAATGGACTTAATTTTGTTAGGGTCTACCTTAACACCCTCGTGAAATATAATATGACCCATATATTCTACCTCTTGTACTCCAGAGAAACATTTGGAGGATTTTGCATATAATTGTTTCTCCTCCAACAGTTTGAGCACCCTGTCAACATGTTGAACATGAACCTTCTAAGACCTGTTGTAGATTAGTATATCATCAAATAATACTAGCACAAATTTTCTAAGGAAGGGTTTGAAAATGGAATTCATCAACCCTTGAAATGTACAAGGTGCATTAGTAAGTCCAAAAGGCATGACAAAAAATTCATAATGACCCTCATGAGTTTGAAATGTAGTTTTCAGAATATCTTCAGTCTTCATTCTAATTTGATGATATCTTGAACCAAGATCTAACTTGGTAAAATAAATTGCTTCGTGTAATTCATCCAATAATTCATCAATCATAGGAATGGGAAATTTATCTTTAATAGTGAGCTTATTGAGCTCCCTATAATCCGGACACATGCACCGTGATCCATCCTTCTTGTGCACCAATACTACTAGAGTAGAGAAATAACTTTGACTCGGTTGAATTATACCATCCTCTAACATTTCTAGAACCATACATTCAATTTCGCTCTTTTGGACATAAGGATATATGTAAAGCCTGATGTTTGGAGGAACACTTCCTGGAATAAAATGAATAACATGATCATGATCATGAATAGGTGGGAGTCCTTTGGGAGTTTCAAACACCTTGGAATGATTTTCCAGGACTTTTTGGATATCTGGAGAAATATATGATTTTGATGTTGGAACTTCTAGTGAGCATAATTGTGCAATTATGCCTCATTTTTCGTTCTTCAAAATATTTGTCATGAAATTAGAGCTTATTATATTTCCTGGATTCCCTGCAATACCCCGTAATTCAACTTCCTTTCCGTCTGAATTTTTTTTCAAGAAAAGTTATTGAAACTTAAAGGCTACCATCCCCAAAGATTGTAACCATTGTACTCCTAGTACAAAATCAGCACCTCCCATTGGAATGGAAAGCATTGGGCTTTTCAATACATATTCCCCATGGTTAGCTTGATATTATGGCATTTTCCAAAGAAATTTATAGTTCCTCCATTTGAAACCATCACTTGACATTATGGTGTTGGGTATAGGAATCAATTAAATTCCTTCAGTATCTTACAATTAATAAAATTATGGGTACTACCCAAGTCAATCAACACTATTACATTTTTCTTCTTGATATGTCCTTCTACCTTGAGAGTTTGAGGAGTGGTATTTCCTACCAATGCATTACAAGATATGGTTAGACTCATTTATTCTTTCTCTAGGGTTGGTTCTTGGTGTATATCCTCTTCTTCTAAAGTTTCTTGTTCATTTTTTTCCTCCTCTTCATAATTTATGTAAAATAATTTCTTCTCAACACACTTATGACCTTTAGTGTATTTTCTATCACAACTATAGCAAAGCCCTTTTTCTCTTTTCTCTTCAAATTTTTGTGGTTTAACCCTTGTAGGTTGTGTATGTCTAGGAGTAGCAACACTTCCATATTTGTATATGTGAATGGTAGGCTTCCTTGTCACCATAATTTTACTTTCAATTTTTCTTTCCAACCTGAATGCTTTCTCAAATGAATCAGGTTCCCAAAGGTGAACCTCATGTTGCATGTTATCTTTTAAATTCCCTATGAAGACATCAATCCTGTGTTCCTCTAGAATATCAGTTCCTTATATTCAATTTTTTGAAGTCCTCAATGTGCTCCACCATTGTACCCTTTTGGTTGAGATTTATCAATTGGATAAAGAATTTGTTGCTCTTTTTATCCTCATAATGTGCTATCATTTCCTCTGTAAAAATTGACCAAGTCACAATTTTTTTAAGATAGAAAAGCCATCGATACCATACAAATGTATTTTTTTCTAAATATAAAGTTGCAATGTGTACCTTTTGTGTGTTTTTCACATTATGGAGATCAAAATATTGCTCCATCTGTAGTATCCATGTTACAGTATCCTTGCCATCAAAATTCCTCATATCCATATTTGGAATATGGTGGGTCTTACATCCAACATTAGTGTTTATGAAATCACGATTAGCATTTATTTTGTTCTCATCATGAGTTTTTTGTACTACCATTTTTCCATTAGGAATCATTTCTTGTGTCAAGTTTGTCAAACCTTCCTTCAAATATTCCATGTCTGATTTTAGATCATTCTTCATGTCTTCCATGTTAGCTTCCATGCCATTCTTCAAACAATCCATCTTAGCTTCCGCGCATTTCTTCAAACCATCCATATTAGCTTCCACGCCTTTCTTCAAACCATCCATCTTAGCTTTCACGCCTTTCTTCAAATATTCCATTTCATTTTTTGTTGCTCTTTGCAAGAGCGTAATTTGATGCACTTTCTCTTGTAATTTTGATATATCAGGTTGCACTTCTTCCTCTTCATGAGTCATAGTAGAGCCTTATTAAGGCTTAATGGGTTTGAATTCTTTTATGGGGCATTTTATAACCCAATACTGATCTCTATGCTTCAATATGCCCTTGGAATCACTTCAAACTGATTTTTCAAACAAGAATTATGCAATTTGAAAAAACAAATACATACCTTTTTATTGCTTTTGAGGTGCTTGATATTGAAACTTAATTATATATGTGCTTTCACATCTCCAATATCTGAAATTCGGTCCTATAGTATCTATTTGAATATTATTTCGAATTCCATAGGTCTGACATAATTTGGATCTATGCCCAATCTCCCACAATGACCTAATTATGGACTAGTTCAATAGAGCGAACTTATGCAGAGGGCCATGTGTCATTTTTTCTTCCTTCGGCTCTGAAATTGATACACAAGAAACTATAGTATATTTCCTTTCTGCCACTTTTTATATAATTCCAATCCGATTCTCAAAGAGAGAGTTATGACAATTTTACCAAGGTCACCTCTTTTAGATGAAATCCAGAAGCCTGCAAAAACCCTAACTTCCGAAGATCACATCTCAAAAAATATTATGAACCAAGATCTGAAATTGTTACACAAAGTTGCTCAGGATTTCTTCGAAATGGGTTTTTTTTTTAGCATCTTAAACTTAGTATAAAAAACGTTATAGCGAAAACTCCATGATGGCATGTTTGAAGTAGCGAAACCCTAGAATCCAGAGCTCTGATACCAAATGTTATGAAACTAGCTCCAAAAATAGAAGAAAAGAGAGATCGATGCCTTAGAAATTAGTCACTTTGAGGGGGAAACCTCTTTTAAATTACATAAATTAATAATTCTTCAATGATCAAATGAAAACACCTCCTTTCTGTATATAAGAGTCCATGGGGTCACAATATAATCCTAGCCAACTTAACAATAATAATGTAAGGGGAAAATAATAAAAATATGGGGGTTACAGGGGTAGAACAATAAAGATAAGAGGGATACAATAACAAAAATAAGGGACTACACTAGTAATATAGGGACCTAACACAAAATGCAGAGTCTTAGCCAAAATCTAGGTCGAGTTGGGTTGCGCCCAACAGGCCCCAGCTCTCACATGTGATTCATCTCGAGTCACTGAGCCGCTTTGCCTATGATTTTTGCAGCTATGTTTTCATAGGGCTTGTTGAATTGCTGAAAAATCCCTGTGATATGCTCTTATTCGTTGCACACTTCTTCCAATAGTACTTCTGTCACTGGCCCTGTAGTCCTCTACAACACTGCCTCTTCTTTCTGTTAAAGCTCTTCAAGTTTCCCATCCACTTCATGAGATAGTTGGAGAGCCTAATCCTGCCATGGCTGAGTTTTGTTTGTAAAAAACTTCTCTTCTTTTTGCAACTCCTCTATTTTCCTTTGGAGAGAATTTCCTTCATTGATCTTGGAGAGAATTTTCCTTTGGAGAGAATATTGGTAAGGTCTTCGCAGTTTCCCAAATCTCTTCTAGCTGTATTTTCTTCAATGGACTCGGCATCCTAACACCCAGATAGTCTCTATACACAGGGTATTGCTCTTTATAGTGACCCTTTGCTTTGCACTTGATACACCGAACTTTAGACCTTATGTTATATTGAACCTCCCTTCCCTTCTGTAGATCGTGGAGCTCCATATGCAAGCTCGCCAATTGATTTTGCATTTGTTGCACCCCTATGCTTGTATCAACTACTGGCGAAGCTTCAAGCTTCATCATGATCTCCAGCGATTCAGTCTGAGTAGTAATATTCTATTGTGACAATGGAAATCTGAGATGAGGCAACATCGCAACAATGAACCATTCTCTATGATGTTCATCCAAGATCTTCAAATTAATCTGGCTCAATAGTGTCTTAAACCTCTGATCTACCTCCCATACGGTCTCAATAACCAACTGTTTAATTTCATTCATCTCTGTAATACATTGGGACTACGAATTTGGTTTCTTGAATTCAAAATTCAACCCGGTATTTGTCTCAACCAAAGAATCATTTTCATTCGTCGTAATATATTTCATGTACCAAGACAATGCTCTATCTTACAGCACTGTAACCAACTATGCTTTCTTCATATTTCATCTTTAATATTCTGCAAAATCCATATTGGTTCTACCAAAAACCATAACTTCTCAGTATCATCTTTTCCCTTGAACATAGGTATCTTCGGGGGTTGGGCCATGGTGAAAGGTGGAGGTGGAGGTGTAGGTGGAGGAATAGAAAGCCTCACTCACTTACATTGCTAATATGTGATCCCAATCAACCTCTAAATGATGAATTGTGTGTTTCTCCCTAATATTCTTCTATATTATGCACTCCCTCTTTGCGCACTTCTTACTCTTTCTATGGGAATCCCAACCTCCTACTCAGAATACCCCATCTCTAATTTTTTCTTGTAGGCATCCTAGCCTTTGCTCATAAGTATCCACCACTAACTGTTGCAAATTGCATTAATCTCTATGCTTCTCTCCCTTCTTACATTTTTTGTATCCACTGTATTGGCTCAAACTCTTTTCTCTGTCCTATTCACTTGTTGATGTTGTTGGATTTATCTGTTACTATTGGGTTGGAGTCTTTAGTTCCAAAAATCTGTCCCTTTCCTTTTGAGGTTATGGGAAAACTAAAATACAATGTTCTAGTTAGTTTGTGCAACATTGGCTAGAGAAAATGGTGAGGGTCTTCATAAACAATTCCCATATATTATATTTGAAATTCACTTTGTTTCATGCAAGGGTTCCTTGTGATCCCAATAACAAAAAATAAAAGAATGAAAATAACACAAATTAAAATATACCGACAATAGAAATTAAAATTATGGGTCCTTTGTGTTCTTGACAGAGGATCCCGTGGCACAATCCCCAACAAAATTCTTGATCATCCCTTTAACCTCGCAGCCGCTATAAAATGTGTCCTTACAACCCACGGTGTGTAAATACTTACTGATCACCTTCAGGAATTATGTGCATCACTTCTTAAAGTGGCCCATTATTTTGAAATTTTGGCCCCTAAACTTGCACAAATATTCAATATTTCAGTTTGCAAAGTTTATCCATGCTTCAATAGCCTCAGTGCTCTAGCTCCATCTTCCTTATCATCCCTATGGCACAATTTTGACACCCTTGGTTGTCATGGACCTGCGCAACATCGAATTTTCATTGTGTTTCTCTATCAAAATATAAAAAAAATGCAACTAATCAAGATAGCTAGGGGATAGTCAAGACCATCATTCAATTAAATATTTTTTACCATTGTCCCCATTGTCAACTAAATATTCATGGCATGTAGTGACCAGTGACCACTACATCATTTTCATTTTTGGCACTGTGCATTATGCCCCCACTGCGTAGTTCTTCTATCTCCATGCTCATCACATTGTTCCACCATCAAGATGTAGAAACACAAGAAATTAATGGAGAAAGTTTGTTTCGTGGTTGTTTGTGTGTCTTAGTTTACATTTAGTTCCTATTTTATAGGAGATAGTTTTGATATCCTTAAATTTAATGTAATCTTATTTATTTGGAATCTTATAGAAAATTAAGGTGTGCAGTACTACTGGGAAGTCTCTAGGTATAGCTCGTCTCACCTGTGAGCTGCAAGTTTCATTTTAATTTGTCTTCCAATTTTTATCTTGGTACCAAAGCTTATTGGAGCCTTTGATTTTTTGTGTGAATCCCTACACTTGATTTTTGTGAATGCTTGATCGAAAGCCTTGGATCGTGATCCCAGAGCTGTCGGTGCTGAGCAAAGGTGAAGTGAGCTATCAAACAGATCTGAAGTTGGTTCATTGGCGCAACTAAAGCAATCTAGTGATGTTTTTTTCTATGGGAACCACCTCTTGTATCTCCTGCAAGGAGGAGTGTTGGTGGAGGAAAACTTATGAAATTTGAAAAAATAGAGGTGCACCACTACCTCAACTTGTCGAGGACTACGGTGTATATGGTCAAAAACCAGGGTTGAATTCCAAGTTGTATATGATCAAACACCCAGATTGATTTTGGTTAAGATGACTGGTTAGTTTTTGAGTGGAGCGGTGTGCATGAATCTGCGTGACCGAGGAGTTGAGTTGTATTTACACACCATCAGGGAGGTTGAGTTATTGATATTTTGGAGAGACGATTCATTGTTAACATGTTTTCTCCGGAATTTTATCTATGATAAAACCTATAGTTTTTGGAGTGTCTAGTTCATGCCACCCTGAGATCTGTGCTGGAGTTGAATCCTTGTTGGATGAGCGATTGGAGAGATATTATTTTGTGAGTGTCCCCGTTATTTGTTAGTGGCATGTTGGATTGTAATGCTGGGTGGATCAGTGTTATGCAACCAGTTCACAAATTAGAAGAAAAGATAGATCAACGACTTAGAAATCAACCTCTTCGAGGGGACAACCTCCTTTACATTACATAAATAACAAAAATTTAAATGATTTAAAAGATAAAAACCTATTTTCTATATATAGGATTCTAAGGGGTCTCAATATAATTAGAGCTTACATAACAATAATAAGGTAAGGGCACAACAATAACAATAGTGGGCATCTATGGGGCACAATGATATCATTATGGGGACTTCATGGGCACAACAATAATAATAAGGGGGCTACAATAACAATAACAATAAGGGGATACACTAGTATTATGGGGACCTAACATGCCCCTCTCCTTCAAAAAAATGTTTTCCTCAACACTTGAGTAGTTCTGGATTATTCTGCATAAAATTATCTTCCTCCCATGTGGAATATTCAATGAGTAAGTTCTTCCACATGATGAGATACTCTGAAATTGATTGATTTCGTAGCTGTCAAGTTCTTATTTCTATGACTACTTCAGGTTCCAATATGATTTTTCCTTCCTCGCAAAGTTTTGGAAATATTGTTTTAACTAGGTGTTTGTCACCTTTAAACTTCTTTAAGCATGAAACATGGAAAACTAGGTGCACTTGAGAAGATGTCGGAAGCTCCAATTTGTATGTCATAGTAAAAATATTTTTCAACACCTTGTAAGGACCATAGTACTTTGGTGATAATTTATTATACATATTAGCTTGCTTGAGGGACATTTGTAATATTCCTAAATTAGCATGCAGCTAATTGGAATATTAAAAGCTAATTTTTCTTCTTATCTAGAAGAATAAGAGGGTAGGGAGACCCATAAATCTCTTTAGTAGGAATAAAACCAATCCAAATGTGAATGGAGGGCATAAAAAGAGTTGGATAAAGCTCCCCTATGTGTGAACAAGGGAAGAAGCATGTGGATTCGATCAACTTTGACCAAATCAACAACACTGGTATGGAAGTAGTGGACATTCAATGAGGGACAACATAGTTTTGGAGGGAGATCCTTTGCATGGAAGTAGTGCCTTTAATGATTGGGGCCAAGGGTGATGAATCTCACCATGAATATAATGAAGAGAATAGCAGCCATTTTGATCATGTTTTGGATTATTATTTGATTGTGGTCTATTAATATTTTTGGCTCTCTTCAGCTGTTTAGCTAACATTACAGTGTTGTTTAGCACAAGGGTGTTCCCGAATGGGAATCCAACCTTTATCCTCGAGGGACTTAGAGTGACTACTCGGGAGGAGTTATAGAGAATTATTTCCACATTTCAACATTTGCCCAAGATACATATTTCTTCTACAACACAGATTCTATTTAGATATGTGCTGAGTTGTAGGGTGCAGCATTGGAGGGTTTCTTGGGATAATTCTGGAGCTTGTTTTTCTGTGGAGGAAGGTTTATTTCCATTGGAGGATCAGTGAGGAAGGTCCCTGAGCTTAATTTCACATTTTGGCATCAATCCAAGTCTACATCATCACTTACAACATATTCCTAGTCCATGACTGCGTTATTTTAGTGACCTGTTGCAAGGGTGAGTTCAGTGCTCCATTTAGAGTGTTTACTTTCCATTGAAGGGATCAACCCTTCATTGAGAGAGTCTATTAGAGGAGTGTAATTCATATCTACATCAGTTTCATCCACCTCCTCTTTGTGCTTCAGTTGCAGTGATTCTTCATCCCTAGGGCTTGAGATTCACCATTTGTATTTTGTGTATTTCCAACAACCCTTCCTGGGTTATGTAGGAAAAGTTTTGGGGAGCATAGATCTCCATTTTTTGCCTTGTTTGAGCATTGTAATAATCTATCCATATATTTACATTTTCCAGTTGCAGTATTAGTCACTAAAATTGCGTTTTACTTGCTTCAGCCATTTTTTGTATGAGTTGCATCTCATGTATTGATGCTTTTTGTTGATGGGGCCTTTTCTTCCCTAGCTTGAGGGGTTTGTTCTCCAAGATATTGTATACATTTGTTGTTGTTATACTTAATAACATGGATCTATAATTTTTTCTCATATGAAATGTGTTGATATTTGTTGCTATTTCCATTATTGTGAGCTATATTTCTACTTTTCCCATTTGTAGGGTGCAGCAGTGGAGGGTTTATTTGGATCATTCTGGAGCTTTTTTTTCTATGGAGGAAGGTTTATTTCCATTGGAGGATCAATGAGGAAGGTCCCTGAGCTTCATTTCACATTTTGGCATCAAGCCAAGACTACATCGTCACCTACAACATATTCCCAGTCCATGACTGCATTATTTTAGTGATCTGTTGTAGGGGTGAATTCAGTGCTCCATTTAGAGTGTTTACTTTCCATTGAAGGGATCAACCCTTAATTGAGAGAGTCTATTGGAGAAGTGTCATTCATATCTACATCAGTTTCATCCACCTCCTCTTTTTTCTTTAGTTGCAGTGATTCTTCTGCCCTAGGGCTTGAGATTCACCATGTTCATTTTGTGTATTTCCAGGAGCCCTTCCTGGGTTATCTAGGAAAAGTGTCGGGGAGCATAGATCTCCATTTTTTTCCTTGTTTGAGCATTGTATAATGTATCCATATATTTACATTTTCCAGCTGCAGTATTAGTCACTAAAATTGTGTTGTACTTGCTTCAACCATTTTGTGTAGCAGCTGCATCTCATGTATTGGTGATTTTTGTTGATGGAGGCTTTTCTTGCCTAGCTTGAGGGGTTTGTTCTCCAAGATATTGTATACATTTCTTGTTGTTATACTTAATAACATGGATCTATAATTTTTATCATATGTAATGTGTTGGCATGTGCTATTATTTCCATTATTGTGAACTATATTTCTACTTTTCCCATTTGGAAATATTACAACATTTTCTTGTATGGTTGTAGTTGTAAAAATACCCAATCACCTACCTCAAAATGTTTTTCGCTGCAATGTTGATATGCCTGTTGTTTCATTCGATTTTGCGCCAAACCTAGGTTATCCTTTAGGAGTTGGAGAACTTGTTTTTGATGCTCAATTTTATCTTCCACTGCTTGAACCTTATAATTTTCTCTTAAATATGACATGGTGGATGGTGGATGATATCCATAGAGTGCCATAAATGGGGTCATTTTTGTTCTAGTGTGGAAGGAAGTGTTATACAACAATTCAACCAGACATAACCTCTTGACCCATTGTGTTTGTTTATTAGATACAAAGTAACGGATATATACTTCTAAACATTTGTTCACTATATTAGTTTTCCCATCAGATTGAGGATGATGCTAGTTGAGTACCCAAACAAGAAAATAATTCCGTCCAAATAATTATAGTGAAAATGGGTTCTCTATCACTTATAATAATCTTTTGGTTTCCATGTAGCTTTTTAATTGTTTCCATAAATGCAGTAGCAACTATATTGGATTTAAATGAATGAGATAATGCACAAAAGTGTGCATACTTGGTAAGCCTATCAACTACCACAATGATGACACTCTTTCCTTTGGAATTGGGTAAACCTATGATAAAATCCATTGAAACCTCCTCCCAACGTTGACTTGGAATGGATAAAGGTTGTAGTAGACTAGAGGTATTAATTGTCTCAACTTTATTTTGTTGGTAGACCAAACATTTTTCCACAAAATTTTGAATATCATATTTAAGACCATCCCAAAAAAATTCTTTCTTGACCCTGTGGTAATTTTTAAAAAATCTCTAGTGTCCTCCTAAGGGAGAGGTGTGAAATTTCAAATGAATATTTTTTTAGTTGGGAATGATTACAAATATATAAGAGATATTTGTACCATACTGAATCATTTTTCCATCTAAATGTATTTGATGTACTGGGATCTTGCTACAACTTTTGAATTAGTGTTCACACTTCTTCGTCATTCTTCCACTCCTCCCTTACTTTGCTTATCCAATATGGTTAGATAATATAAATGGCATAAAGCAATGCTTCCACCTCCTCATACTTTATTGAAAATGAATCTGCAACAACATTTAGCTTCCCTTTTTTTAGATGATTTCAAAGTCATAACCCAACATCTTTGTGACCCATTTATGTTGCTCTTCTGAAGATAGTATTTGTTCCAAAAATTATTTAATACTATCATGATTCGTTTTTACCTTAAAGTGTCTTCCAATTAGGTAAGTTCACCATTTTTTTAGTGCATGTAGTATTTCCAACACTTCCTTCTCATAAATATCTTTCTGTAAATACTTTCCTTTGATTGGACGACTTTCAAAATAAATTGGTCTTCCTTCTTTTATTAAAACAACACCAATTACATTTCATGAGGCATCACATTCCACAATAAAGGTTTTTTTGAAGTCTAGTGTAGCTAAGACCATTGCTTGGCACATTTCCTCTTTAAGATGTTCAAAGGCCTTAGTTGCTTCTGGAGTTCAAGAAAATGCATCTTTCTTCAATAATGTTGTTAGAGGTGTTGCTATTCTCCCATATTTCTTAACAAAATTGTGATAATACCCCGTTAACCCAATAAATGCTCACAGATGCTTTAGGATTGTGGGGATTTACCATTCCTTAATGGATTTAATTTTGATAGGCTCTACCTTAACACCTTCATGAGATACAAATATGACTCAGATATTCCACCTCCTGTACTCCAAAGAAAAATTTGGAGTTTTTTGCATAATACTTTCTCCTCTAATAGTTTCATCACCTTGTCAACATGTTGAATATGATCCTTCCAAGAATTGTTTTAGATTTGTATGTCATTAAAAAATACTAACACACAATTTCTAAGGGTTTGAAAATGTAATTCATCAACCCTTGAAATGTAGAATGTGAATTGATAAGGCCAATGGGATGACCAAAAATTCATAATGATGCTCATGAGTTCTAAATGTTTTTTTTTCGGAATGTCTGCAGTCTTCATTCTAATTTGATGATAACCTAAATGAAGATCCAACTTGGTGAAGTAAATTGCTCAATTTAATTCATCCAATCATTCATCAATGACAGGAATGGGAATTTTATCTTTAATAATGAGCTTGTTGAGCTCCCTATAATCTGGATACATGCGCCATGATCCATCCTTCTTGTGCACCAATACTATTGGAGCAAAGAAATAAATTTGACTAGGTTGAATTATACCAGTGTCTAACATTTGTGCAGTCATACATTCAATTTTTCTCTTTTGGGCATAGGGATATTTGTAAGGATTGATTTTTGGAGAAACACTTCCTAGAATCATATGAATAGCATGATCATGATCATGGATAGGTGGGAGTCCTTTGGGAGCCTCAAACACATTGGAATGGTTGTCCAAGTCTTTTTGGAGATATGGAGAAATAGAGGATTTCAATATTTGGACCTGTAGTGAGAATAATTGTGAAATTACGCCTCATTGTTCTTTCTTCAAAATATTTTTCATGACATTAGATCTCATTATTTGTAATATTCCTAATTTATCTTTTAGATAATTAGAATATTAAATTTTTCTTCCTTAATTAATAGATGAATAAGAGGGTAGAGGAACCCATAAATCCATTTAGTAGGAATAAAACCACTTTTTAATGTAAATTTGGATCAATGTATCTAGTTAGGGTCAAGATGAATAAACCACTCCTTTGTTTGAATGTGGGTCAGTGCATGTGGATGGGGTCAATTTGACCAAATCAATAGCATAGTCATGGAGGTAGTGGAGACAATGGAGGACAACACAGTCATAATGGAGGTTAGTGGCCATAAGAGTAGCATCATTATTGTGTGGGGCCAAGGTTATGAGGGTTTCACAAGTATAAGAAAAGGGCAAGGGAATCCATGGAGATAATTATGGATTATTATTATTTTCTTTTTGTTCACGACTTGAGCATGCTTGAGTTGTTTAGCCGAGTCTGCAGTGTTATTTATCACAAGGGTGTCTCTGAGTGGAGATCCCAACCTCATCCTCGGGGGACTTTGAGTGCCTACTGAGGAGAGAATTATTTGTGTTCATGTGATTTGATCTCATCATTCGGAATTCATGCCACTTGAAAACCCTCTAGTGTTGCACAGTCACTCAGTGACTCACGCAGTCGAGTAACATAGATCATCAGAAGAGGAGGAAATTCCATATCAGTTCCACTTGGAATCCATTGAAGGAAATAGTTGGACTTGGGAGTACTTGCAGCTATTATATCTTTGAGTTCATCCCATAGTCCGCATACCTAGCAATTATGCATTGCACACCCTAGGAGGTTGATTTTCTGAGGTTATCCAATCCGGAAATCCTTTTTGAGTTATTTTGGGTTTTTTCCATAAAGTCCATATTCTAAATCCCAGATTTTTCTGAGCACCATAGCACCCTCATCTATGCAGTCCTATTCACCCAACAATAACATCTCCAGTAGGGTAGCGCAGAGGGAGAGCTCCAAAAACATAGCAGAGAGCAGTGTTTTCAGTGGGAGAGATTGAGGCCATTCTATCCCTCTTTTTCTGGCTTGAGTGCTATCTATTTTGAAGCACTGTTGTATTTTTTTCACCTTCATATTAATAAAATGGCTCAGTTGTTTTGTCTATTTTATGGTGTTTACAGTTTATTTCCATATTTTTGTAGTTTATTGTTTATTTTGTTTGTATTAATGTCTTTTCCTATTTATAATGTTACATTATCCTTCCTATTTTCCCTGCAATACCCCTTAATTAAACTCCCTTTCCTTCCCAACAAAAATTCAAGAAAAGTTCTTGATAATTAAAATTTATAGTCCCAAAAGATTGTAACTATTAGACTCCTAGTACAACATCAACACCACCCATTGGAATAGAAAGCATTGAACTATTAAATACATATTCCCCCATGGTTAGCTTGATATTATGGCACTTTCCAAAGAAATTTTTAGTTTCTCCATTTGCAACCATCATTTGAAATTCTAGTGTTGGATATTGGAAGCAATTCAATTCCTTGTCTATCTTAAAATGAATAAAATTATGGGTACTACTCGAATCAATCAAAAATATTACCTTTGTTTCTTGATATATCCTTCTCTCTTGAGAGTTTGAGGAGTGGTAATTCATGCCAATGAGTTACAAGATATGGCTGGATTCATTTCTTCCTTATCTGGGGTTGGTTCTTGGTGTATATCCTCCTCTTTGATGTTTCTTGTTCATTTTTCCCTCCTCTTCACAATCTATGTAAAATGATTTATTCTCGATGCACTTATGACCTTTAGTGTATTTTCAATCACAACTATAAAAAAATCCCTTTTTCTATTCTTTCCTCCAATTTTTGTGGTGTCAACCTTGTAGGTTGTGGATGGATAGGAGTAGCAACATTTCCATCTTTATAGTTGTGATTGGTAGACTTCCCTGTTGCCATAAATTTGCTTTCAACTTTTCTTGCCACCCTGAATGCCATTTCCAATGAATCAGGTTCCCAAAGTTGAACCTCCTGTTGGATGTTATCCTTTAAAGTCCCTATGAAGACATCAATCCTATTTTCCTTTGGCATATTATTTACCCTTATATTCAATTTTTGGAAGTCCTCAATGTGCTCCATCATTGAACCCTTTTGTTTGAGATTTATCAATTGGCTAAAGAAGGTGTTTCTCTTTGTATCCTCATAATGTGCTATCATTTCCTTCGTAAAAATTGACCAACTACAAGTGGTTTATGAGAAAAAATCCATTGATACCATACAAACTGATTTTTTTCTGAATATAAAGTTGCAATGTGTACCTTTTGTGTGTGTTGCACATTATGGAGTTGTTGATGCCTCGAAAATCGCTGCAACAACATTGGGGGATAACCACCCGGTCCGGACCTTAAGACAGCTCCTTTTCCGTTTGGAATAGTGGCTCCGACTGGATATGATGGGACCAGTTTCCCGATAAAGAATAGAAATGGGTGAATGAGTGATAATAAGTGGTATTAGATGGAGTATTTAATCTATAAACGACAAATATAAATGACTATTCTATCCCGGGAAGTTTCTATTCTTAAGTGCAACGTTTGATGATCTATGTTTGTCAATAGGCATATAGATGACACTATTTAATAAACAAAGATATTCATTTAACTAATAATTACTTCATTCAATTAGTTGAATGAAGTAATTGATAAAATATTATTACACTTATCTCAATTTATATCATTGACATATATATGATTGAAAGAAAAGCATACCATAAACATCCAATAGTGGAAGGAATACAGAAATACTATTGAAACACATACATATATCCAATGATAGAAAAAGTAATCAAACAACAATTTATATAAAAGAAATGGATTCAGACATAGATAATAGTACCATATGAGCTGCAAGTCATTCCCCAATATCAATCGCTATTTGAGATTCTTCTTTCAACGCAAAAATAATTTCACACAAAGACAGTAGTGCACATTTGCATAAAAGCTTCCTTGTCAAAATTAGAATAATTGGTCCAGTTTTATAAAAGAATACGCCTGAAGTACAGTAGTGCAACTTCAGGTTTTAAGTCATATACAAAACTTTACGACCCCTTCTAAATACATGAAAGGGTCTATAAATACTAAATTTATCTAAATATCTATGAAACTGAAAAATCCTACTTAATTGGTATTAAACAATCTTGAATATCTTCTTCACGGAAATCTGGCAGTCGGCGGCATGAATCGTCACTGAGGCTGTTCGTTTCTGGTCCTGAGCTGGCATATTGCAAGCATCGGCTCCACTTCTAGTGGTCGGTTAAGGCGAGAATTGAGTTGGGCATCATAGGTGGCATCCTGCATTTCGGGAATGATGCATCCGATTGCATCTGAGAGGCATTTGAGAGCGGCTCTCTGGCTGTAAGGTTTAACTAAGAACATCCAATAGGTGTCCCATGTCAAACTGTTAATTCCTGCGATTAATCTGCCAGTTTTCTCCAGCTCTGAGTAACATGACTGTTCCAATGTTTTAGCTGATGTCAATTTACCTTGGGTACATTGGGAAATAATGTTATATAAGTAGAGAGTGTCATTAATCAATTCAACCAAATTACTTGTGGTTAATTTGCATCTGGAAACTGCCCTCTCTGCTTTGTTTAACTGAGATTGCCATTCCATAAATAATATCTCTTTATGTGATTCTAGGATCTTTGGCAATTTAGCTGACTGTCCTTCCTCAGTGTTTTTCCACTCAAGATAATTGGTCACTGTTTCATCGGCCTGTTCGAAGTCTGCTATAGCATCAGCTGATTTATTACTTAGAGATGTTGTTAAGTCACATAAAGGTTCTGCCTGGGTGATTTGTTGACATAACAACTTTATCTGTGTTAATAATGCTTTGTTTATTTGTACTGCCTCTGCCCTGAATTCAGCTACCTGTGGAAGATTCTTTGTTTTCTCAAGCTGGGCTGATAGTTGAGCAATCTGCTCATCTTTTATCTTCATCATTTGTTCATTTGCTGTCTTGAGTTGTGCCAATGCCTCTGATAACTCTTTTTGCTTATGGACTGCACTCTGATCAATTCTCTGCTTTTCTTCCTGCAATTGTTGAGTTAATTGATTATTGGTTTGCTGTTGTGTTAACAATTGCAGTTCTGCCTGCTCTGCCTTCTGCCGTGCTTCTGATAGTTGCGCTTGTAATGAGAAAATATCCTGGTCTTTTGTTTTTAATAAAAGACTTACCTCCGATGCCTTATCTATTGTTGCTGCTGAATATGCTCCAGCAAATTGTGATAGTTTTGTTAGGTCCTCAGAGGGGTCAAATTCCTCCTTCCAAACTACATTGCCCGTCACTCTTAATTCTGGGAAGAGGGAAGGCTCATCAGTCCTTTTCCTCTTCCTTTGTCGTTTTACCACAGCTTTGTGTTTCGGGCTATAGAAGACATCCAAGGGAGGAATTTCTTCTATCTGCAAAATAACTTGATCGGAGGGGTCCTTTGGGATTATCTCTACTCCTTTGGAACTGGGTAGGCCGCTGGTTTCACCTGGAACCTGTTTTGAGACGTTCTCCTGTGTGTCTGCTACTCTTGATGTTTGGGCTTCCTTTGAACCTTCAGGATTGTTGATAATTGAATCGAATTGCTGCCATTCCTGGAGCAATTCGGGGTCAATTTGAGTATCTTGATTTATTTTTATGGTGCTCTGTTCCTGTTCTCTCGTCTGGGTTTTCTCTTGCACTTTCTCCTGTCCATTTGTCACAACCAGAGGTTCCTTAGTATGTCGTTGTTCTGGCTCGCTTGATCCTGCTGCTGGGCTTGTTGCTAACAGATCTAGGGGCAGAGTTTGCAACCTCTGTGCTCTAAGTCTGTCGAATTCAACTAACCCTTCATCTTGATATTTCATTCCGGCCAATGATCTAACTTGGGACATTGACTCGGCTGTGGAGAACAGGTCATCAAACATATCCTCTTTATGATCAAACTTCGCCAATTTGGCCTGTTCAAGGGCATTATAGGCAACTTTGTCGGGATCAAAATGCCTATTAGGGAGAGTTTCCAGAGTTAAGGATTTCATCTTTATAGCTTCTTTCTCTGCATGTTTGAGATCATTCAAAGTGTAGACACCACATCTAAGAGGAAAAGAGGGCCAGACCTGCTTCTTATTTCTCTTTAGAGTTTGTGTAACGCCCACGGAAATAATCTGATAGGCTATCTCCCTTGCCAGCAGTTTATCAGGTATGTACAGAGGAAGAACATGAGGCTTGGCTTGGCTACCAAAAATTCTTATATAAGTAAATTTTTCCTCAGCAAACCATCTCCCTAAGCCAGTTAAATCAATCCCTTCTTGGTAGGAAATCTTGGGAGCAGGTTTATCAAAAATAGAGTAATGAATGGGTAACATGAAGCCATTGCAGATTTGGTATAAATGGTGCCTATGAGAGGTTTTCCACAATTTCTGATAGTATATGTGAATGGGCATGGGCTCTTTTGGAGTCCACCTCCAGCCGAGCACGGGAAATTCAGAATTAAAACACAGGGTGTCCAGGATATAAGCACTGTAGTAAAATGGGGAAATAAACCTTTCAGAAATGTGAGTCTTGCCTCTGAAATCAAGAACTGCGGTGGCTAATTTGTCAGACAGTATAGTTCCCCAATCCATAATTTCACTATTGCACGCTGCCTCCATTAAAGGAACCATTTCTATAGTGAAATTAGAGGAGTCATGTAAACCCCATAATCTACACATCATTATTCCAGCATAGCAGTAAGGAGAACATAGAGAATCAACAGACTACATACCGGAAGACTTATGCTTGTGTTTTGCCGGATTCTGCCTCCAATTTCGAATGGGTTCGGATTCAGTTTCGTTCTCACTTCGGAATTTCTCCAGAAATGCTTTGCTGTACTTCTTCTCAGGCTCAGGCAAATGATACATCTGCCTCAAATCATTAGCTTGGAACGAACCGAAGACTCTCCCATCTCTGGTGCAGAAGGTTCTGTCTGTGATTGGGAGTTCCTCAATTGCCCACCTTACTACATCCGTGTATGGGAGAATTTGTTCCCGAGCTGCTATCCGATGGAGGAAAGAGTCAGCTAAGTCCTTTAAAGTACCTTCATATTTTTTAGTGGTATCGACTGTGACTTCTACTGTTGTCGCTTCAGGTTCTTCAGCTTCTATCAAATTATAGGTACTTTGCCAAGAAGTTTTGCCAAGACCAGAACATGTAGTATCAGATATCAATCCTTTCTTTTTATTTCCCTGATTAGCGATGGCTTGTTCTATGGCTGGCGAAGCGGAAGCGTTTGCAGTTTTCTTGGACTTCTTCCCCATTTTGCTTGCATCTATCAGCTTAGAAGAATTCTGCACAGGAGTAAAAATGAGCGTAACACAGAGAATTGACAGTAAAAACCAAATACGGGGGAAATATATTGCGTGATGAAGAATTAACTTAATGTTGCCATGGATCCAATCTGAAAAAGATTTTAAACTTAATATTTCATTAAATGGCCGCAAAAACCCGTCAATCATTTAAATGTCCATCACGTCGTTTATTGGTGAAATGATTTGTTTAAGCGTGCCTTGGCCGTTTTGGCGGTTGAGCGCAGGTGAATCTTCATTATAAAGATAAGGCTTTTAATACGAATTAATCGTAATATCCCCGTTTTAACAGCTTTTTCGAAATTCGTGTTTTGGCTTTATCGCATCGCATCGGAACGAAACGGTGCATTTCTTATATTAGCATCTCTTAGAATCTTCGATCGCCGATAGCGAATTCGCATCGCATCGGGAGCATTGACAGGGGCTCTTTGTTAAAGCATGCATGGTTGTATTGCCGATCGCCGATTGCGTGTTATCGCATCGGTGCCAACCAATGTTTCCATAAGTTATGTCTCCTCTGTCATTGCGATATGCGATCTTGCGATCGCTTTATCGCAATGATAAAAGATTTAATTATTTATATCCCAAGGCCATTATTGGTTTGTATATGGAAAAGGTTTCTTATAATGTTCTTTATTTCATGTTCGGACTTTTTCCAAAATAATACAAAGTTGATACCAAAAAGTAAAAGTGTCCCATTTCATATTGTGGCATTGTGAAATAAAAATTATATGAAATGGGGGGTTGTTGTAGAGGACAACAATTGGCGATTCGCTGGAAGAAACAGTTATCTCTGAAAAGTATGAAAATACTTAAACTTTTTCAAAATAGAGTTTCAATCAAAAGGAAAATTCTAATATAACTAAGTATATATGCATTCCAAATAATATGAAACTATTTCTTGCTAATTTCCTCTCTTTGTTTAAATTAGATACATTCTAAGTTTTAAATAGGCCTTTATCGGTTTATAATGATAAAACAGAAAACCTTTCCAAAGCAGCTTTTTGGTTAACTCATCTGTCATAGGTAGAGCCTCTGCTGCCAGCAAACGTTCATAGTTTCGACAGGGATACCTTTTAACCATGTTATTGTCCATTATCCCATCCATTTAAGAGTATGATTAACAGAATGAATTCAAAATATACTTTCATATTTTGTATTTCCTTTTACTTTTTTCTGTTATTTCTAAGATAAAAAGCCATTGTCCTGGTTTGGTGGCCAACTGTTTGACAATGCCATTCACTAGTAGTAATCTAACCGAACAAGCTGGCTCGTGATGAGACCCCTTGTCTTATAATTCTAAGCCATTACCCTGTTTTGGTATGCAGTATTGGTAATGTCGGTTAAACTATTTCCTTATGATCATGGTAAGCAGGCTTGTAATAAGACCTCTTATCTTTTATATCAAAATTTTAGAATTACACTCTGAGTAATCATAAACTTTTGGTGAATGGGATGGACAATTTTCTCCTTAAGAGTAAATGGATGACAGGGTAAGAGTTGAAGATGCTGAAATTGGATTAGTTTCTGTTTTGATATTGATAACCTTTTTGTTGACCAATTTAAAAACATAAAATGATTTTCAATACTTCTAAACTTTGAGAAGAGTTGGCAAAAATTGAAGGGTGGCTTCAGAATGCAATTATACCTAGTTTCCTAGAAATTGTTCTTCTTGTTCAAGACTTCTATTTATTTAAAATTAAATATCAACAATTCTTTCTTTTGAGCAACTTTTAAATACAGCAAAGGTCAAATAGAAGATACCTTACAACTTTATTTCCTAATGATCCTAAAAAATAAATCCTACTTAGAACTAAAGGAGAAGGAAATACCTTCTCAATTGAAGAATTTCTTTAAGATGAGGCCATTAACAGGAAGAGAATCCTTCTTTCCTATTAGATCTTGTAACATGAATGTCGAATGGCCTATCTTCTCACTGATCTGAAATGGTCCAAGCCACATCTTTTGAAACTTGGTGTGTTTACCTTTATCCTCATGGGCTTTATCCCATTTCAGAACTAGATCACCAACCTGCAACTGTTTAGAACTAGATGAAGCTGAATCAAATGATTTTTTGATTATATGCTGATGTTTTGCATGAGTAATTTTAGCTTTTTCTCTTTCTTCTTCTAATTTTAAAATTTGATCATGTCTAAGTTGGATAGAAGAAGAGGGGCTTTCTTCAATAAACTGTACTAAGGCTAGAGAAGGAAGTGCTAGATTGGTTGGTAGTATTGCTTCTTTCCCATATACAAGATTGAATGGAGAAGTACCTATGGAGGCCTTCTGTGTTATTCTATCTGCCCATAGTGCGAATATTAAAGATTTATGCCAATTTTTATGATTCTGTTCAATAGTTCGCTTAATAATTTTAAGGAGATTTTTATTGGTAGACTCTGCTAGACCATTACCCTGGGGATAATAATTTGCAGAATATTTTAGTTTAAAACCTCTTTTAATAGCGAACTCAAACATGGCATTACCAGAGAAATAAGATGCATTATCAAAAACAAGAGCATTTGGGACACCAAACCTGGTAATGATGAATTGATCTATAAATTCTATAATTCTTTCAGAGTTTGTTGTTTTTAACGGAATTGCTTCAACCCACTTGGTAAAGTAATCAGTAGCAGTAAAGATATACTTATGTTGTTTGGAAGACTGTGGAGAAATTTCACCAACGATATTCAATCCCCATTGTTCAAAAGGTTGCTCAATGTTGACTGGTTGCAAAGGGAAAGCTGATTTTCTTTGTCTTCCACTGGAGGTTTGACAACTTTGACATTTCCTTACATATTCGTGAGTATCTCTGAATAAAGTGGGCCAATAATACCCAGCATGAATGATTTTGTGAGCTGTTGTGTCAGCTCCAAAATGTCCTCCAGCTGGTCCATCGTGTAACTCCTGCAAAACCTTTTGTGCTTCAGGTTTTTCTAGGCATCTTAATAAAACTGAATCATAGTTTTGTCTAAAAAGTACATCATCAATGATTATGAAGTTTTTTGCTTTTAATCTAATGGCCCGCTTGTTTTTATAAGAAAGATTAGGAGGTGCATATCCATTTTTCAAATAAAAGATTAAATCTGCATATTGAGATTCAGAATTGGTAATACTTATCTGATTGATTTCTTCAATATGTTCTGTATCACCTGATTCCGGAATGTTGGATGCTCCTGCTAACAACCTGCAAAAACCTTGACCCCTAACAATCTTTTCTGGCTTGATTTCCAAGTCATACTCTTGAAGTGCTGTAAACCAATTTGCCCTTTTCTCACCTAATTCCCTTTGGATCAGTAATTGCCTTACTGCAGAAAAAGGAACTATAACTTTTGTATGAGCTTTTAAAAGGAAGGGCCTGTAGTGTTTAATGGCTTTATACACAGCAAAGGCTTGTTTTTCAACTTCGGAGTAATTTAGTTCTGCACCCTGGAAATTTGAACTAAAAAATGAAATCGGTGCTTCAAGGTCATGATCAGTAATCTGAGTGAGTACTGCTGCATAAGATGAATCGGATGCGATAGTATACAATGTGAAATGATTAGAAAAATTAGGAGTGTTTAGAGCGGGGGCATTGATTATTGATTGTTTGATTAAATCAAATGCTTCTTTTTCCACAGATCCCCATTTAAATACTAAATTTTTCTTAATCATGCTTTGTAATGGTAAAATGATCTGAGAAAAATCAAGAACAAATCTTTTGACAAAGTTGATCTGACCTAAAAAAGACTGCATGGATTTTTTATTATGAGGAAATGGGATTTCAGAAATTTCTTTAATCCTGTCAGGATCAATATAATTACCATCTTTGGAAACAATAAAACCCAGGAGCTTTCCTTGATCAAGAGCGAAGAAGGATTTTTTAGGATTGAGTGAGATACCATACCTTTTGCAGCGTTGAAAAATTTGATTTAAGTCACACAAATGATTGGATCTCTTTCTAGAAAATACAGTAATATCGTCTAGGTAGATAACTACCGTTTTATTAATCAATCCTTTGAAAGTGATATCCATTGCTCTTTGGAATGTGGCTCCTGCATTAATAAGTCCGAAAGGCATTTTCTGATAAGCATAAGTTCCCCATTTTGTTCTGAATGTGGTTTTAAGTCTATCATCAGGATGAACCAAAACTTGGTTATATCCTGAAAAACCGTCTAAAAAGGACATTAATTCAGAGCCTGCTACTGATTGGAGTATCTGCTCCATAGTAGGTAATGGGAAGTTATCTTTGAGGCTTGCTTTATTCAGATTTCTGAAATCTATACAAATCCTAATGTCACCATTTTTCTTTCTGACAGGCACCATATTAGAGACCCAGTTTGAGTGTCGAACGGGAAAAATAATCTTAGCTTTCAAGAGTTTATTGAGTTCTGATTTTATTTGACTCTCTAAGTTCGGATGTATTTTCCTTAATTTCTGCTGAACTGGTTTCTGATCGGGAAGCATTGGAATGGTATGTTGGATAATAGTTGTATCATATGTCTTTAGATCATCATATTTCCAAGCAAAAACATGTTTATGTTTCTTTAAGAGTTTAATGAATGCTTCTTTTTCTTCTACAGAAAGTCCTAATCCTAGATTAACGTTTTGAGGTTTTTGTTCAGTGCCAAGGTTTATCAATTCAAATCTTAAAGTAGAGCTTTGGAGCTTTGGATTAGTTACAGGTTTAAATCTGTCTTTAATATCATAAAGATCCTCAAGCTTCACCACAGGCTTTGGAATCGAATTTTCTTCGGATTTACCTCTCATTTGAAGGTCATGTTCGCTTTCCTCAATGATCTGGTCATCATAGGACTTTTCTGAAGTTAAAAATTGTAAAATGTCTTCATCATGATTAAACACTCTCCAATTAGTGACATTGTCAGGAATTGATGGCCTAAAAAGTAATTCTATTGAAAATCTATCTGGGCTATAATCTTCGGAGGGTATGAGTCTGGAGGCAACATTGGCTAGCAAGTCTGCTGCTGAATTTTGAGACCTAGGTATAGAAGAAATATTGAATGCAGAAAAGTGCGTGGTGAGTTCTTGTACCAGCGATTGATAATGTTTGAGGTGATTTGAAAGACAGTGAATTGTATTTCTCACCTGTTTGACAATAATTTCAGAATCGCCGAATACCTTCAAATATTGCACTTTAAGGCCAATTGCTTTATACAAACCTTGGATTAAGGCTTCATACTCGGCTGTATTATTTGTGCATTCAAATTCTAATCTACAGGACAACATTGTTTTTTCTCCTTGCGGGCTAACCAAGATACACCCTGCTCCTGAACCTTCGTTAGATTTAGAGCCGTCAAAATATAAAGACCAAAATAAAGAAGTATTAACAATATTATTTACAGTTTCCCCAGTATCACTAAAACATCTTGACTTATCAGTTTGTGAATAGTTTTCAATCTGTGATGTTAAACTGTTTACTGAGAAAGGGGATGGTTGGGCAGTGAGATTTCCAAAAAATGACTCTGATGAATAATTTCCCAAGATGTTGTTATTAAATGCAATTGGTTGATTTTCCTGTTCAAAGTCTGTTACAGTGTGGGTCATGTGTTTCTCTCGATTGATTTTTATTTGATTTGGTTTTCCCTTGTAGGGTAACCACATGTGAGACCAATCGGTAGAAATATACCCATGAAGCTTTTCAGACCAATCCCTACTCAAGATCAACCCATAAAATTCAGGTATATCAGCTATTAAGATATCAATTCGTTGAACTACCCGTGGATCAGCTGATAACCTGATAGTTACAGAGTTAATCTCTCCTAAAACCTGGACCTTGGTTCTGTCTAACTGTACAATATGTATGGAAGACTTTTGGGGTTCTATGTTCAGTTTGGAACAAACTGAAGCTGGCATTATATTGGATGATGCCCCTGAGTCAATCAAACAATTGTGTAGGTTTCTGTTGTAGATCTCAAAAGTCAAAAGGAAGGGTGGAGTATGAGAATTTGATCTATCCCCAATCAGGACTGAATCAGTAGCTTCTATCATACCAGAAGGTGGTTGACCAGAATTATTTGCAGCTTTAGCACTGGGAAGAGGTGAACAGGGAACAGCATTCAATTCTTTGAGAAGCAATTTCTGCTGATGTTTTAATTTGCTAAGTTCAAACATAGTAATGTTTGCCTTAGTTTTCTTCATATCATCAACAATATTGTAATCCATTGAATCGGATACTACTAATGTTTTGGATGTTGAAGGAGCACTTGAAGTTGAAGGTAGGTTTTGGGGGACTGCTGCGGGTGATTTCTTTGTAGGTACTTTTTCCTTTGTTGTAGCAGCACCTGCACTCCGTTTCTTTGAAGTTGTTTGAACAGGTTCGGAAGTACCTTTACTCCTAGTAGAGACAGGTAAAGCTTCTTCATCATTATCTGTATCGGAGTTGGGCAGTATGAAATCCCACATGCCATGGCATTCAACAATTTCCTCTTCATTATCAGTTAGTGAGATTGTTTCCTCTTCTTCTTCTTCTTGATCCGAATCTGCATAAGATATGATATTTGGTGGTTTTGATTCGGTTTTCTTATAATTCTTAAAGGGCCTTTTGGTTGAAGTTTCAGCTACTTGCTTCTTAATTTCAATCATTTCATTTGACATAGTCTTGAGGACCTTTTGAAGGCCTTCCATATCATATGGATCTTTCGAGATTTTCTTCTTTGAGTCTTCTTTGAATGAAACTTTTTTGGTTTTTCTTTCCTCAAGAGCCGCTTTCTTTTCTAGAGCATTAATACGTTTTTCCACAGCAAGTGCTTCTTTCATGTTTTCAGCAAGTGTTGGTTTTGCGGCCCCGTCTACAAAAATAGCTATATTGGCAGGTAGGGCAGTAATATACCACTCACTTCTGATTTGTTCACTTGGTTTGGAAGTCGTTGGGATTTTATTCAAAAGTTTATTGAAACGAGCATTAAATTCCTTAATGGGTTCCCTATGCTCTATCCTAAGATTGGAGAGATCATTTATTAGTGTAGCTAAAGATCTATCATCTCCATACTTAGTGAGAAACTGTTCTTGGAAAATGTCCCAACTGGTAATAGAATCAGAAGGCAGGGAAAAATACCAGGATCCTGCTGATCCTTGCAATGTATAAGGAAAAAGCCTAACAACGACATCTTGCTCAGTTACTCCCTTCAAATTAACTGCTAACATGAAGTTATTGATATGTTCCTCAGCTTGGGTTCCATTTTCCGGATTAAACTTGGGTAGCCATTTTTCAGGAGCATCAGGTAATGCATGTAATGGTGCGGGCATATTGACTGCACCAGGTCTGGTCCATGGATCTGCCATTGTAATACCAGTGGTGGATGATACTGTTGTTGAGATTCCAGATGTCTGGGAAGGAATTGATGTTGAGGAGTGAGCAGGTTGAGATGTTGAAGTTCCAAATTCCTGGTGAACAACAATATGTAATGAGGGAGTGGATGGTTGGCTTCGCACTGGGGAGGATGAGATGGAGGATGTGGATGAAAGTGCTTCACTGTCAGAATCTTCAGTGTTTTTCTTTGCCCTTTTCCTTTTAGGTAAAGGGAATTCAGTAGGTTCAATACCGAGCTTTTCACTCCGAAGTCTAGTGAGAGGGTGAGGTAGATTGAATTGCGAAGTCTCACTGCTTTGAGATAGCTCAGATTTCTGTGGTGAAATCGAGAAACTCTGAAGTTTTTGGATGAGAGACTGAACTTCAGGAGATTCAAGACTTAATTGTTCTGTAGTATGGTGGGTTTGAGCAGTGATAGTGGATACCTCTTCTTCTTGCTTGGATGCTGGAGAACCAGCATGCAATTGGGAAGTACGAGGTGATGTGGAGGGAGAATTACTCTTAGAATGGTTTGCAGATTTGGGTTTGCTTGCCATTCACAGTTGATTGCCCTCCTTCTAGCGCCAAAAATGTTGATGCCTCGAAAATCGCTGCAACAACATTGGGGGATAACCACCCGGTCCGGACCTTAAGACAGCTCCTTTTCCGTTTGGAATAGTGGCTCCGACTGGATATGATGGGACCAGTTTCCCGATAAAGAATAGAAATGGGTGAATGAGTAATAATAAGTGGTATTGGATGAAGTATTTAATCTATAAACAACAAATATAAGTGACTATTATATCCCGGGAGGTTTCTATTCTTAAGTGTAACGTTTGATGATCTATGTTTGTCAATAGGCATATAGATGACACTATTTAATAAACAAAGATATTTATTTAAATAATAATTACTTCATTCAATTAGTTGAATGAAGTAATTGATAAAATATTATTACACTTATCCACCTCTATATCAATGGGACATATAGATGATTGAAAGAAAAGCATACCAGAAACATCCAATAGTGGAAGGAATACGTGAATATCAAGTTAAAACACATACATATATCCAATGATAGCAAAAGTAATCAAACAACAATTTATATAAAAGAAATGGATTCAGACATAGATAATAGTACCATATGAGCTGCAAGTCATTCCCCAATATCAATCGTTATTTGAGATTCTTCTTTCAACGCAAAAATACTTTCACACAAAGACAGTAGTGCACATTTGCATAAAAGCTTTCTTATCAAAATTAGAATAATTGGTCGAGTTTTATAAAAGAATACACCTGAAGTACAGTAGTGTAACTTCAGATTTTAAGTCATATACAAAACTTTACGACCCTTTCTAAATGCATGAAAGGGTCTATAAATACTAATTCTATCTAAATATCTATGAAACTGAAAAATCCTACTTAATTGGTATCATACGATCTTGAATATCTCCCTCATGGCAATCTGGCATTCGGCGGCATGAATCATCACTTAGGCTGTTCATCTCTAATTCTGAGCTGGCAAATTGCAAGCATCGGCTCCGCTTCTGGTGGTCGGTTAAGGCGAGAATTGAGTTGGGCATCATAGGTGGCGTCCTGCATTTCAAGAATGATGCATCCGATTGCATCTGAGAGGCATTTGAGGGCGGCTCTCTGGCTGTAAGGTTTGACTAAGAACATCCAATAGGTGTCCCATGTCAAACTGTTAATTCCTGCAATTAATCTGCCAGTTTTCTCCAGCTCTGAGTAACATGACTGTTCCAATGTTTTAGCTGATGTCAATTTACCTGGGGTACATTGGGAAATCATGTTAGATAAGTAGAGAGTGTCATTAATTAATTCAACCAAATTACTTGTGGTTAATTTTCATCTGGAAACTGCCCTCTCTGCTTTCATTAACTGGGATTGCCATTCCATAAATAATATCTCTTATGTATTCTGTGATCTGCAATTCTAGCCGACCGTCCTTCCTCGCATTTCTACTCAAGATAATTGGTCACCGTTTCATCGGCCTGCTCGTTCGCTATAGCATCGACGGATGCATATTTAGAGATGTGCAGGTTACATAAAGGTTCTGCCTTCCGGCGATTTGTTGACAGGCAATAACGATTCGTGTTAATGCTGTTTATTTTGTATCGCTCGTCCACTCCAAACTTACCCGGAAGACCTGTTTTCCTAAGCCGGGCCGATATTTGAGCACCGTTTACCTTATCTCGCGCATTTGTTCATCGGTTGCCCGGAGTTGTGCCACGCTTCCCGATAATTTTTTTTTCCGAATCAAACACTTCCGCCATCAACTTCTCCCGCCTTTCTTCCGCAGTAGCTGGTTGAGTGACGAAATTGATTATTGGTTTGTTGTTGTGTTAACAATTGCATTTCTGCCTGCTCTGCCCTTTGCCGTGCTTCTGATAGTTGCGCTTGTAACGAGAGAATATCCTGGTCTTTTGTTTTTAATAAAAGACTTACCTCCGATGCCTTATCTATTGTTGCTGCTGAATAGGCTCCATCAAATTGTGATAGTTTTGTTAAGTCCTCAGAGGGGTCAAATTCCTCCTTCCAAACTACATTGCCCGTCACTGTTAATTCTGGAAAAAGGGAAGGCTGATCAGTCCTTTTCCTCTTCCTTTGTCGTTTTACCACAGCTTTATGTTTCGGGCTATAGAAGACATCCAAGGGGGGAATTTCTTCTATTTGCAAAATAACTTGGTCGGAGGGGTCCTTTGGAATTATCTCTTTTCCTTTAGAACTGGGTAGGCCGCTGGTTTCACCTGGAATCTGTTTTGAAACGTCCTCCTGTATGTCTGCTATTGATGTTTGGGCTTCCTTTGAACCTTCAGTATTGTTGATAATTGAATCGAATTGCTGCCATTCCTGGAGCAATTTGGGGTCAATTTGAGTATCTTGATTTATTTTTATGGTGCTCTGTTCCTGTTCTCTCGTCTGGGTTTTCTCTTGCACTTTCTCCTGTCCATTTGTCACAACCAGAGGTTCCTTAGTATGTCGTTGTTCTAGCTCGCTTGATCCTGCTACTGGGCTTGTTGCTAACAGATCTAGGGGCAGAGTTTGCAACCTCTGTGCTCTAAGTCTGTCGAATTCAACTAACCCTTCATCTTGATATTTCATTCTGGCCAATGATCTAACTTGGGACATTGACTCGGCTGTGGAGAACAGGTCATCAAACATATCTTCTTTATGATCAAACTTTGCCAATTTGGCCTGTTCAAGGGCATTATAGGCAACTTTGTCGGGATCAAATTGCCTATTAGGGAGAGTTGCTAGAGTTAATGATTTCATCTTTATAGCTTCTTTCTCTGCATGTTTGAGATCATTCAAAGTGTAGACACCACATCTAAGAGGAAAAGAGGGCCAGACTTGCTTCTTATTTCTCTTTAGAGTTTGTGTAACGCCCTCGGAAATAATCTGATAGGCTATCTCCCTTGCCAGCAGTTTATCAGGTATGTACAGAGGAAGAACATGAGGCTTGGCTAGACTGCCAAAAATTCTTATATAAGTAAATTTTTCCTCTGCAAACCATCTCCCTAAGCCAGTTAAATCAATCCCTGCTTGGTAGGAAATCTTGGGAGCATGTTTATCAAAAATAGAGTAATGAATGGGTAACATGAAGCCATTGCAGATTTGGTATAAATGATGCCTATGGGAGGTTTTCCACAATTTCTGATAGTATATGTGAATGGGCATGGGCTCTTTTGGAGTCCACCTCCAGCCGAGCACGGGAAATTCAGAATTAAAACACAGGGTGTCCAGGATATAAGCACTGTAGTAAAATGGGGAAATAAACCTTTCAAAAATGCGAGTCTTGCCTCTAAAATCAAGAACTGCGGTGGCTAATTTGTCAGACAGTATAGTTCCCCAATCCATAATTTCACTATTACACGCTGCCTCCATTAAAGGAACCATTTCTATAGTGAAATTAGAGGAGTCATGTAAACCCCATAATCTACACATCATTATTCCAGCATAGCAGTAAGGAGAACATAGGGAATCAACAGAATACATACCGGAAGACTTATGCTTGTGTTTTGCCGGATTCTGCCTCCAATTTCGAATGGGTTCGGATTCAGTTTCGTTCTCACTTCGGAATTTCTCCAGAAATGCTTTGTTGTACTTCTTCTCAGGCTCGGGCAAATGATACATCTGCCTCAAATCATTAGCTTGGAATGAACCGAAGACTCTCCCATCTCTGGTGCAGAAGGTTCTGTCCGTGATTGGGAGTTCCTCAATTGCCCACCTTACTACATCCGTGTATGGGAGAATTTGTTCCTGAGCTGCTATCCGATGAAGGAAAGAGTCAGCTAAGTCCTTTAAAGTACCTTCAGATTTCTGAGTGGTATCGACTGTGGCTTCTACTGTTGTCGCTTCAGGTTCTTCAGCTTCTATCAAATTATAGGTACTTTGCCAAGAAGTTTTGCCAAGACCAGAACATGTAGTATCGGATATCAATCCTTTCTTTTTGTTTCCCTGATCAGTGATGGCTTGTTCTATAACTGGCGAGGCGGAAGCGTTTGCAATTTTCTTGGACTTCTTCCCCATTTTGCTTGCATCTATCAGCTTAGAATTCTGCACAGGAGAAAAATGAGCGTAACGCAGAGAATTGATAGTAAAAACCAAACACGGGGGAAATATATTGCGTGATGAAGAATTAACTTAATGTTGCCATGGATTCAATCTGAAAAAGATTTTAAACTTAATATTTCATTAAATGGCCGCAAAAACCCGTCAATCATTTAAATATCCATCACGTCGTTTATTGGTGAAATGATTTGTTTAAGCATGCCTTGGCCGTTTTAGCGGTTGAGCGCAGGTGAATCTTCATTATAAAGATAAGGCTTTTAATACGAATTAATCGTAATATCCCCGTTTTAACAGCTTTTTCGAAGTTCGTGTTTTGGCTTTATCGCATCGCATCGGGACGAAACGGCGCTTTTCTTATATTAGCATCTCTTAGAATCTTCGACCGCCGATAGCGATATCGCATCGCATCGGGAGCATTGACCGGGGCTCTTTGTTAAAGCATGCATGGTTGTATTGCCGATCGCCGATTGCGTGTTATCGCATCGGTGCCAACCAATGTTTCCATAAGTTATGTCTCCTCTGTCATTGCGATATGCGATCTTGTGATCGCTTTATCGCAATGATAAAAGATTTAATTATTTATATCCCAAGGCCATTATTGGTTTGTATATGGAAAAGGTTTCTTATAATGTTCTTTATTTCATGTTCGGACTTTTTCCAAAATAATACAAAGTTGATACCAAAAAGTAAAAGGGTCCCATTTCATATTGTGGCATTGTGAATAAACATTATATGAAATGGGGGGGTTGTAGAGGACAACAGGAGCTCAAAGTATTGCTCCATTTGTAGTATCCATGTTATCGGATCTTTGCCATCAAACTTCCTTATATCAATAATTGGATTATTTTGGGTCTTAAATACAACATTAGAGTCTATGAAATCATGATTAAATTTTCTTTTTTTCTCATCATGAGTTTCATGTACTACCCTTTCGCCATTAGGAATCATTTCTTGTAGCAACTTTGTCAAACGTTCCTTCAAACCTTCCATGTCTGTTTTTAGATTTTCTTTTACACCATTGATATTAGCTTCCATTCCATCCATTCCATTCTACAAGCCATCCATATTATCTTCTATTCCCTTCTTCAAACCATCCATATTATATTCCATTTAACTTTTGGTTACTTTTTGTGAGAGCGAAATTTGTTGCACTTGGTCTCGTAATTTTGATATATCATGTTGCACTTCTTCCTCTTCATGCGTCATAGTAGGTATTTATGAGGGATTATTAGGTGTGGAATTATTCTTGGGAGGAATTATAGAACCCAATTGTAATGTTCCAAAATTTTAGCTTCCAATCTAAATGGAACATTAGAGTTAGCAGTAGTTGTAGTTGACAAATAAATGGGTAGAAAAGCCCATAAGTCTCATAAGGAGGAATAAAATACTCTTATTGTGAAGGGGGACACTCTTTCAATCCAAATAAAATACCTCCATGTGGTATCAGAGCATGATCTTTGGCTCAACCTGTGGCTTCAATCAAAAGTATTGAATCCATGAAGGGGAATTTTTCGAGCTCTATAGACAGAGTCTGCAGATGGTCAAGTAGCCTCTAGATCTCATCCCTTTTTCAAAGCTGACATGTCCAGTAAATGCCCCTACAGTAAATCTCTGGAATAGAATTTCGATATTCCTGAAAAGGGAAAATTTCCAATGCTATCAGAAGAAGGAGAGATGGAAAGAATCCAGAAAGCTTCAGTATGTGCAGAAAGAAAGGAAGACAAGCTCACAAAGCTTCTTCAAAAATCTATGAAGAGCTTTCAAGAAGAGCTGAAAAATTTGAGATTGGAGATGGGATCTCCAAAGGAGGTTGATTCCAGAGCTGAATCTAGATTTTCACATGGTGGGTGTGAGCATGCAACTGCACTCCATGATGCACAGCGCAGTCAAATTCCTAGAGCTATCCTGAGATGGATGGGAGGAGGAAGAATGCCTAAGAGAATGACTCTTAGTGATTTGTTGCGGGAGTATGAATCTCAAACTGAGAAGTTTAGAGATCATACTGATTTCCAAGAGTTTTACAAGATCCAGATGGAGAAGAGCCAGCAGCAGGATGCAGATATATTTCTTCTATCTACTTTTTCCGGATCACCTACTTGTTCAGTTGGAGCTTGGGTAAAGGAGCTAAACTCCTATTTGCAGCTGCACCATATTGCCAAAGATGAAGTTATCAGAGTTGCAGCCCTGCATTTCATAGGTAAGGCCCATGCATGGTAGATTTTTGAATCTTGTTCCTTAAAGAATGCCAATCCTTTCTCTTTTGCAATATTCATAAGAACATTGATGGAGAGGTTTGGTGAAAAACTTCCTAAGACACATGAGCAAGGAAAATTTGAGAAAACAAAACCCTTGCATGTGATGGGAGAAACACTATTTCAGAAAACCATCGAAGTAGCTAATGTCTTGCATTACACATTGCCGAAAGCAAGACTTCCAGCTCATATTCTTAAACAAGAGGGCATGGGGATCACTTTTTCACAAAGGGATCCATTGGTTGAGATGTTTCCCACACACATTGATGAAGAAGAGGAAAATAGCGCTGTCACATCTAGAGCACATCCAGTGCCTCATGCAGAGAGAGGGGCACATACTCCCACAGGAGGGATTCTTGTATCTTTGCAAGAATTTCCCTAGGATCTCATACATAGAGGTCCAAGCACAATCATTGAGCAACATGATTGTGCAGCATTGAAGCTGGAAGGAGGAAGAAAGGATGAAGAGAAACATCAGTTGATGAGAAGCACACACCCTTCTCTATTTCAGAGAGTCAATGCAAGAAAGAGGAAGACTGATTTGTGCAGTCAGGGCAGGGGCAAGGTTGCCCAACCATATTAGCAGTATTCTCTTGACATTGATGTCTCACTATATGGAGGCATTCCACCTGGGAGGCCACCTGATCTAGAGAAGAGAGAAGACATCTTGTCTTTGGATTCACCACTCTATGATTGTGGAGAGGTGAGAAGTTTGGAGGAAGACTTTGGCATGTGGGATGTCAAAGTAGCAGGCAGCCGCTTGAGGGGAGCTTCACATGACAGATCGCCAGCGTTGTCTTTGAGGAGGATTGATCCTTATTGGAGGTCTCATATTTTAGTGGAGTACTCCAAGGATATTGGTGCATGCAAAACTCTTGATGATCCGGATGGAGATGACAGGTACATGGTAGATGATGTGGTCATCTATTCCTATGGCAGGATCTTCTTGACTAGATCTTCTAGTCTCAAGGAGAGGCTGCTACATGCAGCACTTGAGGACTTCTCTTCTATGCACTTTGATGCATATTTCCAATTGATGGAGGAGTTCACTTGGGAGGGCATTCAACATGACATATATCAGCATATGGAGAGATGCATAGCCCGGATGGTGAGAATGTCACAGCCACCTTCCTACTCATTGGGAGTGAGGGAAAATTTCCAGTTGAGCCATTTTAGCTCAAGGCCTCAAGTACATAATGGAGGAGGTATCATTTCATATTTTGTCTTGTAATTCTTTTCATGTAACAAGATGATGTAACAAGAAGAAACATTTCTTCTTGCATATTATATGATGATGTACTTGCAGCTACTTATAGCATTGATTTTGGCTATCTTTTTGATGAGTTGTGGGGGAATCCATATGTCTCTTGGTGTGCACCAATGACACCATATTGTAACTTCATGTTTCCATCTCATGAGATGAATATGGAGACAAACAAGTGGCTAGCAAAGCACTTTTTATTTCTTATTTTGAGCAGGCCATGGATGCACTGCACTGGTTCCATGAGAGGGACCAAGATTCACTCTCTGGTTGTCATTTGGCAACTAGTTTTTATTGTATCATGCTTCCATGTATTGCTGATGTGTTTTTGTTCAAGGGAAGCTTTGTATGGAGAGAAATACCAATTGGTTGGCATGGCACCCATATGATAGAGCAACAAAAGATTTGTTGGTATGAGGAATCATACAAGTTGACCATCATGATTTTACTTCATGAATTGTATGAGGGAGAGATGAGGTAGCAAAAAAAAATTTTGTTGCTATGGTTTCACTTCGGAGAGTATGGGAAAAATTATTCACATACTTTTCATGATATTTTTGAAGAGAAGAAAGGCACATTCATGGTGCAAGGAGGCTGCCCTTCCGTATTGGAGGATCATGAGAGTCTTCCATGTTGGAAGGAGATGTTCTCACATAGAAGCATGATGGTGGATGGCTTTGGCATGTGGAATGTCAAAGGGAGAAGTCATGGAGCCTTATTACAAAGGCCTACAAGGCTGTCACATAGGAGCATGATCTTATGGATGAGATATTCCAAAGGGAGAAGGTATCCCTTCTTCTTTCAGATTTCTATGAGTAGATTCTCATGGGAGGACTTGTTGGAGGATCTCACTTTCATCCAACTCACTATGTATGGTAGAGAATTCATTTCTGTACTTGTTTATTACTCTACTGAGTATTTGTACTTTCTCACCATGTTTGCACAGTGCATTTCTCCTCGAAAGAGCAAGAGTATTTTTAGGTTTCATGGTCACTTTAGGGCCAATGTTTATGATGATAGTAGCCCATATACACATGACTTTGGGAAGGCGTATTGTTATTCTATCTATGTACAACTGATAGACATTGATGCTTACTTTCCCATGTTGGGAGAACATACATATTCAGCTTGTAACTTGTTGCAAGAACACTTGCCATATGACATTCTCAAGCAGCAGCTGGGAGAACTGCGTTGTATCCACCAGAGAGACCATATGTATCATCCAAACTTGCACATAACCTTCAGCCATTTTCTGATTTGGATACCACGTGGTGATGATGTGCCATTCATCTTAAATGGAATGGTTTGGGTTGGCATGACTCATGACCTTGGAGGAAGAGTCTTTGGAGGCTCAATATTCTTCTTGCCATTGGAGGGAAATCATGTTTCAGTCCAATATCAGCATACCCTATACACTTATCATGAGTGGAGAGGAGGACAGAATGGGATAGGCCCTGTTGCCTATCATGTTCACTTATTCATCCCACCTTCATTTCAGGAGCACAAGGTGGAAGAGACTTTTCATGAGTTACCATGTTGGAGGGTGACTCACTTCATTTGGTTGATTGCATGGATGAGGGAGGCACTCATTCAACATGTTTATCATCAATCCTACTTTGTGGAGGCCATGATATAGCTAGCATGTTTCCATTCACACTTTCCAACCTTGATTGATGTAGACACTTTGGTTTTGCACCCTTGGGAGGAAGCATTGGATGACAGTTTATTTGCGGAATCTCTTGATGCAGTGATGTAGGCTATTGATGGACGCCACATGAGGAGGAGGGGAGATATTTTTTCTCTCCTTATGAATTTTCTTGAGGACAAGAAAATATTTTGGATGGGAGGACTGTAATGTTCCAAAATTTTAGCCTCCAAGCTAAATGGAACAGAGTTATCAACAGTTATAGTTGGCAAATAAATGGGTAGAAAAGCCCATAAGTCTCATAAGGAGGAATAAAATACTCTTATTGCAAAGGGGACACTCTTTCAAGCCAAATAAAATACCTCCGTGTGTGAACAAGGTTAAATTGAAGCTTCTTTGACTAAGTCAACAACGCAATTTTAGTGGAGGAGGAATCCTAGGTTGGATAATACAATTTTGGAGGGAAAAGTAACCTGGGTTAGAAGTAAGCTAAGTGAGTGGGGGAAAGGGCAAGAAAACTCACTTATGCTATAAGGAAGAGGATGGAAGCATTTTTCATTATGTTTTAGATTATTATTCTTGGCTGCCAAGAATTTTTGCTTCTTACTGCTTAGCAAGTTGCAGTGTTGTTTAGCACTGGGTGTTCCCGGGCGGGAATCCCACCTCTTTCCTTTGAGAAGCTCATTGGGAGATTTTGTATTCAACATTACACATCAGGTTTTTAGGCCAAGCTTCAGCCATATACATCAGCACACCTTTTCCGGAGACTGTGCAGTGTTGCTGGGTGCAGCAGTGGAAGGTATTAGAATCCCGGCTTCCGAGCTACTTTCTCATTGGAGGAAGCTTTCCTTAACTTGAGAGATCTTTTTGCAGATCTCCAGAGCATATTTCAGATCTGTGGTATCATACCAAAAATTTATCTTACCCTCCCAGCATTGTTTCTGCTAGGGAGTGCGTTTTTCAGGAGGCAGTGTTTATTGCATGGTTTGGTGGCTCCGTTGCTGAGTTTCCTTGTGATTGAGAGGTTCATCCTTTCATGGGAGGAAACCCTTGAGGGATATTCATTAGATCAGACATCATTTCAGCCTTTTACACTCATGTGCTTCAGTTTTGCAGTGATAATTCAGTGATTTCTCGAATATCACATTTGTATAGAGAGTGTTTGGACAAGAAACCCTTGCCGGTTTCTTTTGTATTTTGTAAAGGGAGCTTAGATCTCTATTCTCTGGCATTTTTTATCAATGCATGAGTAGATATATTGTTCACTGATCATTTTATGTGTAAAACCTCTCTTATACTGCGCAGTCCCTTGAGCAATTGCTTCGGCATTTTGCAATCTTGGGGTTTTTCAGTAGTTTTAGCTACACTAGTGTGGGAGGTCTGTTTAGCCCACCTAGTTTTATTTTTTTCAGCTCTATTCTTGGATTTACATTGCATATTGATTATTTTATGGGATCCAAGATTCCATTTCATTATTTTGTTGCATATGTTGCTGTAAATGCGTTTTTGATGCATGTTTTATGAGTAATCTTGAAAAAGGGATATTACACCAATACTGATATCAATTCTTCAATATTCCCTTTGGAATCACTTGAAACTGACTTTTTTAAACAAAATTTATAAAATTTAAAAAACACACACAAAATTTTCTTTCTTTTGAGGAGCTCGATATTGAAACTGATGTATCTTTGTGATTTACGATCCCAAATATTTGAACTTCAGTCCTATAGTATCTCTCTGAATCTTACTTTCGACGCCATATGTAATGCCTAATTTGGATTCTTCAAGAAAAAATTATGCTCGATCTCCCACAAAGACCTAATTATGGACTAGTTAAACAGAGTGAACTTGTGCGGTGTGCCATGTATCACTTTTTTGACCTTCATCCCTAAAATCGATACAGAGGAAATCTAGGTTTGTGCACTTTCGACCACTTTTTAAAAAATTCCAATCTGATGCCGGAAATGAAATTTATGACGATTTTCACCTGGTCATCCGTTTGAGATGAAATTTTGGAGCCTTCAAAAACCCTAACTTCCAAAAATCATATCTATGAAAATATTGTGAACCAAGGTCTAAATGTTTTACATGACGTTCATCAAGATTCTTCCTCCACATGGTGTATATTTCAGCTTATGAATCCTTGTATAAAAAAATTTATATCAAACATTCCAAGATGACCTATTTGAAGAAGCGATAACCTAGAATCCCAAGCTCTGGTACCAAATGTTATGCAACCAATTCACAAAATAGAAGAAAATATAGATCAACAACCTATAAATCAGCCTCTTCGAGGAGGAAACCTCCTTTACATTACATAAATGAACTATTATTGGATGATTCAAATGGTAAGACCTACTTTATTTATATAGGATTCGAAGGGGTATCAATAAAATTAGAGCCTACATAACAATAATAATGTAAGGGCACAAAAATAATAATAAGGGGGATACACTCACAATAACAATAAGGGGATACACTAGTATTATAGGGACCTAACATGCCCCTCTCCTTCTATTATCACTCAAAAAAAGTGAAACATCATTTGACATAGTCTTAGAAGTTCAATTGTCAAAGGTATGGTCATAGAGTTTATTTGTCACAAGTTAGTAAAGGAAAAAGTTAAATTTTTCATATTAACCTATCCTAAGGTCCAAACCCACCCCCATTCAAGTCATATCATGTCCCATCAGTCATAATATGCTTACATATTTCATTTCCCAAGCTCTTGAATTCGATAAGGTCAATTTAGCCAGTTTTTCTTGTTTTTGTAGCGAATTACATAATAAAAATGTAGTTTTCGCTATGAAACTGCTAATACTTTTGTAGAAAAATTGCCAAGAAATGAACTGACTATGCTATGAAAAGGGATTTTTCTATCTGCCTTTTCAAATTTGGTGCAAGGTGTCAGTCAATGATTAGAAGTGTTAGGATGGATGTCATTCGAGTCAGTTAGGGTTAAATCAAGCTACAAAGGTCATAGCTGAGGTCATTATTACTATTTTTAGCATGCATGAGTCATGATTAAGCCATGTGTTGTCATCGAAACTTTAAAATATTACCCAATTCAGTATTTTGTCATTCTCTGCTTCATCTTTGCATGCTACTGAGTTCTGGAGAGCTGTTTCTCCAAGCCAAGATGGTTGATGTCATTTTCAAAAGTTGCAGGTGTCACTAATCAAGCGAGGCAGAGAAGGTATAAAATCACCATGGCTGCAAAGAGGAAGACCAAAAAAGGTGGCCACTTCCTCAGATATGATCCATCAGACATGAATTTGTTGAATGAAGACCCAAATGCCTTAGAAGTTTTCAGAAGAACAGGGTGTTTGCAGTTTTTCCAAAGATTGCAAGTGTTATAGGTCAATTTGGGCACCATTCCCAATGACTTGGTTAACTGGACATCATCTCCAGAACCAATGAGTAGGGTATATCATTCCCTATCATTACAGTTGTTACATTACCTAAGACAAAGAACAAGACAAATCATCCATGACTTTCATTTGCAAAGGTTTCCAAGGTTTGAAGTTTATAATATATCGTATGAGAGCTCAGCAATGCTACCTCTAAAGGGACTAAGTGTGTTTCATATGCAATTAATCACACTCAAGGGTGCTCTGCAAAGCACTTCCTGACATTCATGGGTGCATTGGTCACATTGGGAGCGAAATTCTCATTGTTCTGGAATCTCCATTTGGCCAGTGCCTTCTAGAAGAGGTCACATGTGTCAAACTTCGAATCTATGTGTCCATTTGATACCTCTAAGACTGGGAACATGTCTTGCCTATTATTAGAAAGTCATTGATTGTAAAACTGCCTTCAGATCCTCTATAAATTGAGCACAGATCTTAGTGTTTGAGAAGGAAGACTTTGAGTAGAGAAATGCTGGTGGAATTTTAATTGAGGAATTGATTTGAGTGACATGTTGTTGGAGAGATATGCATTGTGATGAGGCTGGGATGCTGCTGGAGATGGTGATACTAAATCAATCACTGGGTTGTAACCTCCCCTTCTATCCATTAAAAATATTGTTGTTTACTTTCCCACATATGTATATGTATAAGCTTCTATCTTTCATATTATGAACTCTTATTTGATGCATATGGTTCATGTTTTATTGATTTAAATGAATAACTTGAATAGACATTTGTATTATTGCTATCTTGTTTTGTTTAGTGTTCATCTTTGCAGGAAATATTTTGGTGATGTAGGTCAGATTTGAAGTTACAACAAAAGCGGCAGAAGGAGAATAGTAAGCGCTTGGACCGCAAGTAAGTTCTTTGATCTGTTCTATGTGTCTATTTACTGTTATGAAAAGCAGTTGCAAAGTCTTTAACCTGTTGTTCTAGATGAGCACTACATCTAGGGAGGAATGTTTTTTCCGTAATCCATAATTCTACATATCAACAAGGGTGCCATGTGCAGTTTTATAAGGAGTTTTCTATGAGTTCCAATGGGACAGCTTCAAAGGTGGGAATTTTGAACCTCACTGTAACACCAGAGACCATTACAGCAGCAACAGGAATCCCTAGAGGAGGAGAACAATGGTTCAAAGTTTTCAAGTTCACCATGCAAGACTGTAAGGAATTTATCAATCCATAGCATAGTGAGATTGATTTCACAAATGCCATCCCAAGGAGCTACATGAAAGAAAACTTCTCAAATCTGCTGCTAATAATTTAGAAGTACTTCACCTATGAAGGGAGGTATCATATGGTTTATTCCTACCACCTCAAGCTTCTGCTACATTTTGTTGGTAAGAGGTCTCTTGATTTACCTTTTTACTTATACATAATATTAGCTAAAATGTCAGACAAAGTTCAAGCTAAATCTGAAGGAAATGAAACCTCACTCTTTCATCATGGTTTAATCAAGTTGTTGGATTAGAAGATTTAAAGAGATTAGGTAGAGAATGGTCATGTAATTTTCTCATCAGTGTTTTTGAAGTAGATTCCATCACTCCTAAAAGGACTCCAAAACCTAGAGATATCCCATCACCTTTAGTGGCAGAGCATGTTGAGCGAGTGATCATGGAGACAGGGCCTTTACAGAAGGTTGATACACCCAAAGCTACACCTGCAAAACAAAAACCAATAGTGGGCAAACATGGAAACAAGAGGGTTACAAGAAGCCAAACAATGGCTAAAGGTAACTTAGAAGACATTTTGCATGCTATTGATATTGAAGAAACTCCCATAGTTCAAGTTGAAGACATAGATGAGGGAGGAAGGAAGCTCAAGAAAGCCAAAACAACCAAAAAGTTAGAATTTGCAGGTGAAGATTTAGGATTCATGTTTCAAGCTAGAAAATAAATGACAAGACATGCTAGAAAAGTCTTGGAAAATAGAAAAGAGGCTCACAAGGGAAATGAAATTATTCAGCCACCACCAAGCATCATTGACCTCTCATCACCTGCAAAAGAAGATCTGGTCATCAAGTAAAAGAAGGGAAAAGAGAAAATCATTAAAAAAGCATAGATTGAAGTCCTTAAGGAGAAGTTGAAGATGGAAAATGATGAAATATCAATATTAAAGAAATACACAAGGAAGCACAAGGTTCAGAAGGTACAATTTGAAAAAATGAAAGAGATTTGGGAGGATCAAGTCACAAGTGTCGCAAAGACCTTGGACAACACAGAAAAACTGATCAAATGGACTAAACCATTGAGAGGAGAGGTGAAACATATCAGGAAAATGAACCTGCACTTACAGTCTAAGAATAGGACACTAAAAGACCAAGTCAAATACCTACAAGAACAACTAGAACTGATTCATGAAGAACTGGAGAAAAAAGGTTTGAAGATGACTGTGGTTGAGGAGCTCATTGCTCAACTGATCATTAATGAAGAGGAAACACCACAGGCATCCTGATTTGAGTTTGAATGTGTTTTAGAAGATTCATGGCATGTTGAAGATCAAATTTTTATAGCTAAAGGTCACTTTCTGCAGTTAGTCTTGAAATCTGGAAATTCTGCACGTTTTCACAGTTTCATAGCATTTCCTAGGCTTAAAGCCAGGAAAACGCTACGAAAATTTCTGTAGCAGCCTTTTTGATTCTAAACATACTTTTTGTAGTTTTCAAGAAGGGATAATGGTGGTGATGACGTGTCATGATTAGGTTGACATCATGGAACAACAAAAGAGCGGAGTTTTTGGGTACAAAAGCTTCTTTTTCAATGCTACTAAATCTCACTCATTATCACATTTCACTGTGATCTATTTTTGAGTTTTGGGTAGGCAATGATATTTCGTATGACGTGGGCTCTCAAACTTTCAAGAGACATGTCTCTAAGCATTGCTGACTTCCAGAGAATGACAGAATGAGTCTGTCAATTAAAGCTCTCATTGATAAAATTATTTGTTCCTAAAAAACTGGTTTTTACATTTCAAGTACCCATGAATGATGAGCTGATGAAGAATGTATATACTAATTTGACCTGCAGAATGTTTTGGTATAAATTCCTTTTGAACTATGTCTGTTTTAGATACTACTATGAATGTCTATAGTTGCAGAGTGTTCTTTTACATGGATCGTTGGTCAATTAGAAGCAGAACAATTCTTTTGGATATATTAATTGAATCTATTTTTAGACTGCCAGTCTAAAAATAGATATGTCGAATATTATTAGCTCTTAATAATATTTGGAATCTAAACATTATATTATTCTCTTGGAGCACTTCAGTTAAGTGCACAGATGTGGCACAAGAGCTGACAGAAGGAATTACGCTATTCCTAAGGGTTAAGTGGAGCTATTGCATGGATACTTCAGTTAGAACTCATGTGAGAGAGTTTGGTGGAGTTGATTGAGGAAGTTAATGGAGTTGTGTTCAGTTTAACTAATCTAAACATAGTTGAGCTAATTGTATCTAGTCTAACTGATTGATACACTAGTGAGAGTGGTGTGAATTAATTATTAATTAATTCACTAATTATAAACTCATTAATCAACTAAAGAATACATCAGTTAACTTCAGTGCATGGACAGTTTCGGTGGAGACCAATGAAGAGATAGGTGAAAGAGCAATGTGACTATCAGTTGTGACTATACTGTTGCATGATTTGCAACAACCAGTGATTGGAGATGCCAATGAGTTACGCGGTACATACCGGAGGATTTGAACTCGGGATGTATAATAATTAAAACTCTTCGTTTACAGTGAAGAGCGGGGCTAACGGTGGAAGATTCAGATTCATGTGTTTTTGTATGATAAAACAATGTGGTGTTGTAACAATTATAGATATTATCTTTGAGAGTTGTGAGAGTTTGTACAATGATTGTTACATGATCTCTATCATTATAATATCTGATGGATAGAGTTTTCAACTTTAAGCTTTCACATAAATACTGTGTTTATATGTGTGATTGTTTGTGGTTTTAATGTGCGCATGCGATTGTTTATATTTCCGCAAATTGATGATCAATAGTAGAAGAGGTTATGTATTATGCATGAAGCTCAAATAGTGTGTGATCGGGATAATCTCGGAGAATAATTTAATAGTTATTCAAATTTCTACATTTTCCACATGTCTAGGACGACTTCTAATATGTAAAGGTGGTAATGAACCTATCATATATCATTCGAGCATGTGATGCTTATTTGTAACTGACATTTAACTATTTTAAAGATAAGGTAGACTGATGTAATAAATAGGAGTTAGATTCCTATTAGGAAAAGTTTTCTTTAAGGTATAACTCTCAGTTTCTTGTTAGGAGACATGTTTTTAGTTATGTGATGTGTCATAGGAATAATTCGATGAATCTAGCCATCAGGAAAATCATCCTTGTTGTAAGAATGTCTATTTAAAGGAAAATCATCGAAGTAGTAAAGGGTTGGATATTTTTTGCACCAAACTGTTGTTTTATGTATTTTGACTTATATCAATAATACAAAGGACTTTCTTCTTGAAAGACCTAATATTTTGATGGGGTTTTTAATGTCCTATTGACCTACATCTTATGTTTTACCACTTGCAGTAGATTTCATTGTTATTACTCAGAATTCATAACTCTATGCTTTGACTTCATTTAGTAATGAAATGAATGTGTTTTTCTATGTTTTATGAGTGAATTTCCTCTGTTAAATACCCTTATCTCCCTCAGCTTCCATGTCAAGAAACATTTCCATTGAAAAATATTGATTGTTGACTCCATAAGCCCAGTGGTAGCAAGCCTGCATTCTTTTCAACCTACATACATAAAAAAACAAGTTACCTTTCAAATAGAGTTAGCCATCTAGTACTATCATAATCAAATATCATAAACCCATTTGAGAGATCCCTCTCAGACTGAAGAGGCTAAGCTTCAGTCAAAATATGGTTTGAAACCATTACATAGAATTGTCTGATCAACATCCAATCAAGTGAAATTTTGTGATAACGCCTTCAGAAAAGTGATGTACTCAATTCTTGAGTAGTTATGTATTCTTCTGTATAAAATTCTCATCTTCCCATGTGGAATCTTCAGTCGTTAAGTTCTTCCACTTAATGAGATACTATGAAATTTATCGATTTTATAGCTATCGAGTTGTTGTTTCTATGACTGCTTTAAGTTCCAATGTGATTTTTCCTTCTTCATCAAGTTCTAGAAATATTGTTTGAACTCGGAGTGGTGGTGCTCGTGAATTAAAAACTAGGGCTTTGTTGAAATTTTTCTACCAAAATGACTAATCACATTGCAGGGAGATGCCTTAATGACAGTAATAAGCTTGGTGGGTCAAATTATTCCAACTGGAAGTTCAAGTTTCAGACATTTCTCGAGGGTTCTAGTACATGGGAAATTGAAAACGAAGATGAAGTAGTGCTAATTTCATCTGGAGGTTCCACAACTGCATCAGTTCAAGATTGGGAAAAGAAGGAAAATAAAGAGAATTTATTTTTGAAGATGTCAATAAAAGACAACATATTCCCTCATATCCGATATTGCAAAACTTCTAATGAGATCTAGGTGACACTAACGGATTTGTATGAAATGAAAAATACAAATCGTTTGTTGTTTATGAAGAGTAATATTCTCTCCATTAGAATGGAAGGGAATGAATCTATTGATGCATTCATCTCACAAATTAAAGAATTGAGAGACAAATTAGGAAACATAGGGGATAAAGTATCCAACATTAATCTCATCACAATTACCTTAAATGGTATCACAAACGATTATCAAATGTTCATTACAGGGCTTGCATCAAGGGAGAAAGCCCCCTCCTTTGAAGACTTGACAGGGATTTTGATACAGGAAGAAGAGAGATGTAAGAATCTAAAGCCTCAGAATGTAGCTCTAGCATTGGTGGAAAAGAAAATTTTCTCCAAAGGGAAACCAGTAGGAGGACATAAAAGCATTGGCCCATTTCATAAAAATCCATTTCAAGGTATGTCATCTTCTTAAAATGGTTTAGAAATTAATTTTTTTAACTGTGGAAGAATTATTTATCTTGCTAGAGACTGTTATAAAAAAAAGAATGATGAAAACATACATAGACACAAGAGGAATATAGGGAATTTTGTTGGCGAATATCTAAATCATGATCTTAAATTATTTGTGTCTGATGTTTCTCTTTATACTGAGACCAATGAGGTTGGAACTTGTTTTGTGGATTCTGGAGCATCCACTCATATGACATGTAATAAAGACTGGAATGAAAATTTCAAGGAGACCAATAATGGTGCGAAAATCTACCTGGGAGATGACAAAGCATATTAGATTAAAGGGTATGGAGATATTTCCTATGATATTTTCTAATGGTAATATCAAACACATATAGAATTTCATGTATGTGCCTAGTATTAAAAATATTTTTATCTCATCATTTTTATCTCTGTGTCCATGATTACATATCATAATTTAAATGTAGAATTTTTTAAAACCTACTATGTTGTAAATGAATCGTTGGATCATCAGAAGCTGATTGCATCAAGAGTAAGAGTTGGAAGCCTATATAAGTTGAATGTTACAAGCATGCCACATCAAACTTTAACTTCAACGACTATGACAACAAAGACTCTTTGGCATCAAAGGTTTGGTCACATCAACCTTCATGGTTTATTGCTGTTGCAAAAACAAGGTATGGTTGATGGACTTCATATTTTAAGAAATGAACATATTGATTGTGAAGGATTTATACTTGGAAAAATGCATAGGGATAAATTTACCTCTAGCTTAAATAGGAGAAATAAAGATATACTTGAACTTGTGCATACTGATATTTGTGGACCTATCCAGACAAGGTCCTTGGGTGGATCTTACTTTTTTTTTCTATTTATTGATGACTGCAAAAGGTATATATGGGTATACTTTCTTAGAAGGAAAATTTAAGCTTTCGAGTATTTTAAATAATATAGAAATATGGTTTAAAAGAAGACAAGTAAGATAATTAAAATCCTCCAATCAAATTAAGGGGGAGAATACAAGCTTGGGAACTTCATAAAATATTGCAGAGATCATGGAATAGTACAATAGTTTATAGTACCCACACTCCACCATAGAATGGTGTTTCAGAAATAAAGAACATAACTCTGGTGTAATGTGCACGTAGCATGATTAAAGGGAAGAACCTGTCCAATGGATTTTGGGCAGAAGCCATTAGTATTGTAGTTTACTTAAAGAATAAAAGTCCAACTAAGTGTCTTGATCTCAAGACTCCATTTGAGGCTTTGTATGGTTTTAAACCTGCAGTACATCACTTGAGAGTATTTGGTTCTAGACATTTTGCACACATTCCTAAGGAAAATAAGAAAAAATTAGATGCTAAAGCTATAAAATACATATTTTTAGGGTACTTATCTGATTTCAAAGAATATAAGATGTTTAATCCATCTACTCACAAGGTATTTTGGAGTAGAGATGTTATCTTCCATGAACATGTTGATTAAGGGAATAAGGACAGAATTTATGAGGAGTGTCACATGACTTTAGTAATTGATGACAACAATGATGAAGCCAAAGACAATCATTTACAATAGAAATAGCAGCAAAAAGAGGAATCTAGTGATGTAGACACATTCAGCAGTCGAAGTCCATTCATATGTGAGCAAGAAATCACACAGGATAGAATTGAGGCAAGTCCACTACCAAGGAGAGTAGGACGACAGACTCACTTACCTGCAAGGTAAAAAAATTATGATCTTATTAATAATTTTTTGAATGTTGTTGATCCCATGCATTATAATGAATAAAATCAGTATGATGAATTAAGGTCAGCTATGAAAGAAGAATATGAGTCCATAATTAAAAATAAAACTTGGGAATTGGTTGAACTACCGAAAGGAAAAAATCCCATAAGTTGTAAATGGTTATTTAAACATAAGTTCAAAGCATACGACAGTGTAGACCAGTATAAATATAGATTGGTGGCCAAAGGCTACTCATAAAAATAAGGGATTGATTATGAGGAGAATTTTTCTCATGTAACTAAGTTAAATAATATTAGGATGTTAATAGCTCTAGCTACAAAGTACCATTGGTGTTTACACCAGCTATATTTAAAACCTGCTTTTCTAAATGGATAATTGAAAGAATAAGTATAATTAACACAACCTGAAGGGTTCATTAAAAAGGGGTAGGAAAACTTGGTTTGTAAAGTAAAATAGGAATTTTATGGGTTGAAACAGGCTCCCAGATCTTGGTATGAGAAAATAGAGTCCTTCTTCTTACGCCATGGTTATAAGAGAATAAAAAATGATCCAAATATGTATACCACATTTGATTCAAAGGGGAAGATTGTGTTGATTTCCTTATATGTTGATTATTTAATTGTTATTAGAAGTTCTGGTCAATTGGTTGAAGAAATTAAAATGTATTCTGGAGGGATGTTTTCCAGAATTTTGTTACTCAAGGAAAGTATGGCAGGGAATTGTTGAAGAAATTTAAAATGGATCAGTGTAAATTTGCTTCAGTACCTATACAATGAAATTTTAAATTTCAAAGCGATGATGGTTATAAAGAGATGGATGTTACATTTTACAAAAAATTAGTTGGAAGTTTGATTTATTTGACTACAACCCTACCAGACTTAGCATAATCAATCAGTGTGTTGAGTTATTTTATGACAAAACCTCTTGAAAATCATTGGATGACAACAAAAGGTGTCCTATGGTATCTTAAAGGAACCATAAATTTTGGCATTAAATATATTGATTCTTTTGATGTTAAACTGGAAGGTTATTTGGAACATATTCAAATTCAGATTGGGTTGGAAATATAGATGATAGAAGATCTATAACAAGATATGATTTTAATATTGGGTTTGGGGTCATTTATTGGTGCAGTAAAAAGTAGAGTATTGTATCTTTATCATCAACTGAAATAGAGTATCAAGTTGTATGTGCAGCCACTTGTGAAGAAATTTGTTTGAGAATGCTTCTTCAAGATGCCGAAGAAGAACAAAAGGTTGCTATAATGTTTAAATGTGACAAATAAAGTTCAATCAAGCTGGAAAACAATATTTTTTTTCATGAAAAAACAAAACATGTAGATACTCTATTTCATTTTATTAGAGAAAAGTTTCATTCCAAAGAGATTTTTCTTGAATATTGTAACACATGTGAAAATGTAGCTAATATATTCACCAAGACTCTTGGGAAGATAAAATTTGAATTGTTTAGGGAGATGTTAGGTGTGCATGTGAATCATTTCTCCATTAAGGGGGAGACTAGAAATTAATGGAGAAAGTTTGTTTTATGGTTGTGTGTGTGTCTTAGTTTATAATTAGTTCCTATTTTCTAGGTGATAATTTTGATCTCCTTATATTGAATGTAATCTTATTTATTTCGTATTATATGGAAAATGGGATAGAGTTGTACTACTTGGGAAGTCTTTTAGGTATAACATGTCTCACGTGTGAGCTGCAAGTTTAATTCTAATTTGTATTTCCATTTTTTTATCTTGATCATCCCTTTAACCTGGAAGCCACTCTAAAAAGGGTCCTTACAACCCAAAGTGTGTAAATAATTATGCATCACCTTCAGGAAGTGTATGTATCACTTCCACAATGCTTCTTAAAGTTGGAAGTGGCCCATTATTCTAAAATTTTGGCCCCAAAAATTACACAAATATTCAAGATTTTAGGTTGCAAAGTTACTCCATACTTCAATATCCTTATTACTCCAACTCCATGTTCCTTATCACCACTATGGCTCAAATTTGACACCCTTGGAATTCATGGACCTGCGCAAAATCAAATTTTCATCGTGTTGCTCTGTGAAACCAGAAACAAAATGAAAATAATCAAGACTACCAAGGGATAGTCAAGACCATCATTCAATGAAATATTTTTGACCATTGTCCCCATTGTCAGCTAAATCTTCATGGCATGTAGTGACCAGTGAACAATACGCCGTATTCCTTCTTGACACCATGCATTATTACCCCACTGTGTAGTGCTTCTCTTTCTGCTCATCACATCATTCCACCATCGAGAAGTAGAAACATATCATGCCATAATATGCTTTCTACAATTGAATGTGAATGTAATAGGTGCACGTGAAGGAACATGCTCTGTATGCATGTGCTTTATTTTTTCACAGTTTGACTCTATTTCATGGATAGTTGGTCTATGTTATGCACAAAGAAACAATACATTCCTTCTTAAGGGAAAATTGAATGGGAGGGGGTGTGCGTGTTGTGATGTGTTGAGTGAGAATGGAGAAAAAAAATGGCAGGAGTTTGACTGCTTACTATCCAAACCTTTATGTGGTTTCAACTTCGAACAAAAATATAACTCAGGAACTACATCACCGACATATTGACCACTTAAATATCTTGACCGCATTTCACCTATGAGCCACATCATTAAGGAGAGCCTCTGGAAACACACATATACTATCAAACTGACAATAAGCCACTAAAAATGTTAATGGATGAAAATACTAATTCCAACGAGCCTACCATATGAATGAATTTTTTTCTTCACTCTTTCTCTTATTTCGGGTCGAAGGGAGGTGGATCGAAGTCATTGTGCGTTAATAAATAAATTGATCTGATACTTCTGATTTGGATGTTGTGTTTGCTTTTCTTGGCCCAACTTCGTTCCTTTAGGAGAACTTTCCCTTCTATTGAACTCGCAATAGAGGGGGTCAGTCACATACACCAAGATGACTAAAATTGTTGATTTTTCATTATTCCTGGGGCTATAGGCCAGACAAGCCAACAATCTTCATCTGGCCACAAGTTGAACCACCTAAAATATTATCCACTATTGTTGCCACCCAATTAAAGAGGGGAACCAAGATTTTCCCGGCTGGTTCCATTTGTTGGTGGCCATCTTGGCTAAAAGGGCCAAGAAAATAAACACTACTTGTTGAAATAAACATTGTTAGTATGAATTTTGATTCGAAGTGTACAAAAAAATACCACTTTAGCTGTGCATAACAAACAACCCTAATAGCAAAATATGGTTTCTATCATCTTCAAATCTGCAGTTAGTTAATCAAGAAAAATGCTGCAAAAATCCAGATCTATGCATAAAATGACATTAAGCAGTAAAAATAAGGTTTTGCTCCATACATCCAATAGACAAGACAATAACAATATTTTTGAAGAATTTTTATATTAATGGCACCTGGGAGGAAAACAAGAAAGGTGTTTCCAATTCTCCTCAATGGGATGGGTTCTTGGAAGTCAGCACTTCAGATCTATAATTTTTCTCTCTTGTTGGTGTAGAAAACCAAGACAAACATAGAACTCAAAGGGAGCTCACAAAGAAAATAATAGAAAATATGACAATGATAATGGCTCAAAGTCAGACCAAGAGTATAGATCCAGAGTGATCTAAGAGACAAAAAAAGGTGATGAATGGTAGGAAAAACCCTTCTATTTATAACAAAATATTGGGTCATTCTAGATCTTGGTGTATGATTAAAATAATATTAACCAAATGTAGATCCACCTTTTATGGAACATTTTATTATATTTGTTGGAGGGAAAAGGCATTTGACTTGGGTCAAATCCATTTATTTGTAAATAATAAATAAATAAATGATTTATTTATCATTTTAAGGAAGTGGGTGAATGATAGTTAAATAAATAATGATTTATTTAATTATTTGTAAATGATTTAGTCATATTTAACAAGGAATATTATTTAAATAAGATTTAAATAAGTATTCCTAGAAAATAAGAAGATAAATAGGGATTTATCTAATTAATTTCCTTGTTTTGGGTTAAATATGACCAGAAATAATAATTAAATTACTGTTTAATTAATTATTCCATGAGGAAAACCAAACAAATATAGATTTGTTTAATATTTCCCCTTGGGGTTTGCTGTTTAGAACACAAAAAACCTAATAAATATGTTTTATTAAGTTATTTTACATAGTGAAAGCAATTTTACTTAGGGTAAAATTGGTCTTACATGGTGTACTTGGGTACATCTAATGATAATAGGTTAGATGACCAAAAAATGGTGTAACAAATTTCCCCCCAGCGTGTGAGTGTTAGGAGCAGATCGTATGACCAAAGTACGTTGTAAGAACTCAATCACCAGACATCAAAAGGGAAGTCAAAGAGATAAATGTAAGGTAGACTAATGTGCTGAGGAACTAGACCCTGAGGAGATGAGACATACAGGTGCAACAAGTCTCTTTTTATGAATGGGTACTTGTGCTAAAGGCGACAGGGGAGGCATACCTATGCCCGCCGAGAAAAAGTACAAAACAATAGTGTGTCCAGTAAACAAGGGACCAAACTGTAAAGTACATGCTGGCATAAACATGAGCCAGATAAGAGATATAATGATGAATACCACATACATGATGTGCCTGGGATAACAGCCAGGACATATAAAATAATATCCAAGTACATGAGATACAAATACAACCCCAATGCCCCTATAAACGAGGAAGGGCTCACAAAATCTAACTGATACATGAAAATTAAAGAGGCGCTGCAAGTGGCTAAGGCCAACATCATCAAATATATGGAGCTGCATCGAAGGCTGTGATGAAGAGGTCATTCGGGCATGTGGGGGGCTACCTGCAGGGCCAGCCCCTCATGAGGGTTGAGACATCTCCCACACACCCAGGAATCACTGGTATCAGCTGCTGCATCACCTGACCATCAAGTATACAGATCTCGATCATTTTGAAAGGAGCTAGAGCTTAGAAACAATCAATTCAAAGTGTAAAGAGAAGTCCCTTTGCCTGATCCGAGGAACCGAACAAGAGTGGAAGCTGGAACCAAGGCACACCACCCTCTAGACATGTCTTCTGGAAAAAATGAGCTGATGTCGACAGAAGGAGGTCCGCCATAGGTGAGGCAATAAGGGATCCTCAACTAAGGCACGAGAGAAAATAGTATAGCGACTGACAGACTCACACGAATGATGATGATGAAATGGGGGGTACTGAGTAGCGAATGGACGAATTCGCTTTTTAAAGCATAAAGGGCATGGATGACCTGGCAGCGACTGACACAATATCATGAGGGATAGGGGGTAGTGGGACTTAAGGCCATAATGTGTGACACAAGAGAGGGGCCAAACAATGAAAGATGGAAGACTATAGCGGGATACAAAGGGACTCGGGATAGACTCCATGAATGCGATAATGACTCAACTTGGATGCTCTAAACAAGGGAGACTCGATGGTGCTGCCACATAGTAAAAGATCCAATGGGGGACCATAAAAACATGAGTAGAAGATGGTAACTCATGACAAAAATCAACACGAACAAGGACAAGTATGGAGGAAAAGTGGTGCCCCAAGTACAAGTGTTGTAAGTGAGGAAATCTGATTTTGAGGAGAGGTGAAGAGACCCTTCTTGGACAAAATGTGTCGTGGTGAAGTATCAAATCACGAAAAATTAATAGATACGCATTTGAGGGATCAGTGATATCTTTCGAACAGTGCAGACGGTTTGTCAAACTGAGCTACGGTTTGGTCGCAGCAAGCGAAAGAAAAAACAAGGGTTTCTCTTCTAATAAGGCATTTTCCCTCCAAGTTCATTCATTTGCTTGTGTAGCTATGGTGAATGTAAAGAGGAGAGAAGGCCCTAAATCTTGCGGTGATCATAGTGGACAAACCGACCGTTGGAATCGAGATTTGTCAGTTGTAGGTAAGAGGCCTAATCCTACTCTTTCTTTTTTATGGATTGAAAGTTCAGATTAGGGTCCAAAATCTCAGGAAATACCCCTCCTTCATATTCACAGCAAGGTCACACTTTTTGGGCCAAAAAATGTGATCTGGGAAGCAGGTTTTGAGAAAAAAACTGCGACCTGCCCCAGGATTTGGCCAAAAAGTGCAACCTATCAGATGGAGGGGGTTTCAGTGCTGTTTTGGGGTTGAGATTTGGGTTTTTGTGGTTGGATATAGTTTTTTCTATCTATATACTGACAAGGATGATTTTTTTTTGTAGATATGGCAGATATCTGGATCAAATGAAGAGAGACAGACCTAGGTACATTACGGTCGGAGATCCAAGCAGATCAGGGTGTCCGTCGTGCATTGGCTAGGTTTGGGGTTCTGAAGTTTGTGGAGAGCCCTCTGATGAGAGATGGAGAGCCCTTGTTGGCTCGGATTTTCAGTTATTGGGATCCAGATCATGAGGTATTTATAGTGTAGGGGCACAGGATCGAGTTGAAAGTCTAGGATCTATATTTCCTAACTGGTCTCCCACCATTAGGGATGGTGGGAAATACATAGCCAGTGTTACCGCGAGGGCATAACATCATGGAGTTTGTACAACGACATTGTCGATGAGGCCTCCAAATCAAAGGGACTCGGATACCGATCAAGGAACTAGAGAGATTAGAGACCCGTGCAGTGGCCGCAGTGGTGTTGTGGATCCTGGGAAACCAGGTGCTCCATCACATCACTAGGGGGTAGATGATGATTGTGGAGAAAGTGTTGAGTGGGACCTACTATGGGTGGGCCCAGATGATGTTGGTGTCATTGAAACGACATCTGTCACTTTGCAAGCGGTAAGTAAACCATGATTGCGCGTATGGGACCTTATTGTGCTCCTTTTTTGAGAAGATCCCAACCTTGCAACCTCGTATACAAATCCCAGATGGGGGCCCAAGAGAGCCCAGGATGTGCCGATGGGGGTGACTAATATGTAGAGGAGGAGGAGGGGTGGTCGGACGGGTGTTCCGACCTGAGTTATTTTCCCATTGGGATCAGATGTCGTTGTACATAGACGACTATCCCTATAGTGGGATGAGTTATTGTGGGGATCCAGACTTGCCACTTCTGCTTGGTCGAGTATGGGGGCCCGATGGTAAGTGACAAGTTACTCATATTTTATGTTCATGTTAAATTTTTTGAATAGTATATATGGTACTGATCTGTGTACTTTTGGTATGCAGATATAGCTCCGGTAAAACCGGCCAGATATATGGGACGACCTGCAGGATCAGGAGCTGCAGGCCCTAGTGGATTGAGACTGTCACAGAATGAGGATGTTGCTGCCCTCTTGGAGGATATCCATCTTAGATGTGAGAGGCTGCTTACCAGCGTTTCAGAGCATGGTTGGCAAGACTTAGACGACCAGTACATAGAGCCATGTATTGGTCTACCTTCGGAATGACGAGGTGTCATGCGGTGCATGGCGATGGCCGGTTAGGGGATGTGCGATCTATGAGCTGCAGGAGCAGATCCATTGGATCGAGATCCTCTAGATAGTGATTAGGTGTGGGGCAGGTGGTGCCCCCTAGTGTGTATGTAGGGGCAAGTGGTGCCCCCAGTGTGTATGTAGGGGCGAGTGGTGCCCCCCAGTTTTGAGTTTTTTGTAACATGCTATGGGAATGTCATATGTATCAGAGTAGGTGGACTCTAAAAATGTGTTATACGACACATATTATGGATATGCATTGTGTTGATGATGTTGAATGTTATTGTCTTGTATGAAATGCGTGTGATAAATGCCAATCTAGAACATGGTTTGCAATGCTATCTACATAGTGATTTTGTTCTCGAGGTACATGACTAAAAGAAATGATTTCAAATTCACGTATCAAAAGTTTCACTTGTAAATATCGTCTAAAAAGGATAGGACTATGCACACGATAGACACCATTTAGTTGCATGACAAGAAGTAGGGAATCTAAACGAACGTGCAGATCGAGGATGCGGTGAGAGAGGGCATCGGCTAAGAGACCACGCACTACATCATATTCGGCCTAATTATTGGTGGCAGTACCAATGTAGACCCCATTCAAGAGAAAAAGTGCATGCAAGGGGGTAAAGATGGCCCAACTTGCCGAGGCTAGATTCCGGGAATAATGACTCGCACCATCAACATAACTGATATAGGGTGTGGATGGGAGGTTCTGCGGAATAGTGTCACAAGACAATAAATGGGATGGGGGAGAATAATGATGGCAGCGTGAGTACAAATTAGACATCAAACGACAACTGCGGGAGGGAGTAGTATGGGTAAGATGGCTATGACTCATATAACGACTAGGGGGTGGTGTATGAGGGCCACAGGAGGTATAGCTGGTGCTCATGCTGCAGAGGTCAACATAGATATGGATGGTGTCATCCTGGTTATGGGTGGGAAAGATAAGGCCAAAGGTAGAGAAGGCTTCCAGGAGGTCATCATGATGGGAAAAGAGGGGATGACAAGGGGAAGGGAAACCACATGATGCTACAAAGATACTAAAATCATCAACGTGGGAAGAAAGGCTCACATACGGATCATCACGGGGAATGATGGAAGAACAAGTAAGTAGATGGTCAAATGATGTTGAGCCCAGGGTGGTCGCTGAAGGGGGGTTGAGTGAAACAATAGGGGAGGATTCAAAGGGAATGCTCCCCGAGGTTCTCACATATGATGATAGGTAGAGGATGGTGGTAGCGGCCTCCATCATCTCGACATCAGGAGGGGGAATGTCAATGGGGGCGAGTAGATCTTCGCGTTGTCCTGAAGCATACTGTGCAAGTATGGGAGAGGTAGATTGATTTTTTTCAACCTCATACTCTCGAACTACTACTAAAGAGGCATAGTAATGTGTCAGCTGGGGAAAATGGTGGGAATAATGACCATGGACACCACACAGAGCATAAGGTTTATTGGTGCGAATAGTCTTTGGGTTCTTGACTGCAGACGAAGAAGGAATAGAGGGTTCAAGGACCATAGACTCAGGGAATGCGACTTTAACCATGGGTTTAATACGGGACAATTCAGGACAAGTATGGGTGGCATGACTGACGACATCACACAAGGCACAAGGCTTTGCGGGCGGAGGAGGGGAAAGGTCAGTCGGGGTGGCCTTGTCTTTGGATGCCCCCTTGCGAGCTTTGATTTTCTTTCCTGGAGCTTTCACAACAGGAGAAGGGTCCTGTTTAGGTGCGGGTGGCATAATAGAAATGGAAGAAGTAAGGGGAACCAGTTGAACCAGTGTTAAAGCAAGGTAGGGTTTGGGGTGACCAGGTGGGTTAGCAGCTAGAGGGTCAAGGTACCAGATGGGAATACCTAGGGTTAGGTTGGGGAGAGAAAGGGTGGCCATGATGGGAACAGAATAGACTCCAGGAGGGGGAGCAAGGAAAGGTATTTGACCAGCAGAGTAATGACCAGGAGGGACGGCTCCAAGATGGTTGAGTCTTGGTGGAACCGTCCCTAGAGGATAAAGGGGCTCATGAGTACCAGCTGTAGGAGAAGGGCTAGAAGGAAGAGGTCCGACTGGCTGAGACGAAGGGCTAGGAGCAGGTTGCGGCAAGCGAGGTGGAGGTTGAGGTTGCTGACTAGCCAAAGCGAGACGCTTAAGGGCATCCCGAGACGATTGCATCATGAAAACATTCGAGAAGTTGGGATCAGAGGTAGGGGGAGGAGGAAGACCAGGGAAGGCTCCAAGAAAAGAGGAGTCTTTGTAGACGCTGGGAGAGACAATGGTTAAATAATCGACAGTTTTCTTATTGGTCACAGAAGAGATAGTCGTCTCAGGGGAGGTCTGAGATTTTGGCTCATGATACGTCAACTGGTCGATGGTGACTATCTTTCCATTGTGAGGGAAAAAAATATTGCGGTGGACCGTGGATGGGACAGCAGACATGGCATAAGTGTAGCTATGCCCCAAAAGAATGTTATAATCAAGAGGGGCATCGATGACTTCAACATCAACGCAAACCATATTGCCCGCAAGAGTGATAGGACATTTACGGAATAGGCCAATGGGATGGGAGGCGTGGCCATCCCACGCTCGAAGCGTGATCATGGAAGGGGCCAACTCAGGAGATCCAAGTTGTTTCCAAACCAAAGCGGACATCACACAGGTGGGTGCCCCCTCATCAACGATACACCGAGAAATGTTAGCATTCCGGATTTTGACTGGGATTTGGAAAGAAACGAAAGTAGGGAGGGGAGGATGTTCTGATTGATGGGTGTCGAAAACAATTAATTGGTCATTAGTAGGATCTATAGCACCCATGGTTGAAAGTAGAGCCTTCTTTTGAGAAGGGCATGACTGGAGGAGTTCCAGTGTTGAAATGGCAGTAGGAGATTGTGCCAAATCATCTACTATACTATATGAATGAGCAACTTGACCAGAATCAGCATTTCAGCGTAATGATCCCTTAGGAATATTGGTATGAACCTCAACTTTGGGCTGAGGGATATGCAAGGGACCATTGGATGTCGAAAGAGGCTCTGTAGAACCTGAAGAAGGGGAGTCGGGGACAGACGGAGCAGGAGGCTTGGGGTACTGACGGGAGTGAGTTTGAAGGTTAAGTTCGATGGTTAGAGTTTGATCAGAGTTCATCATGAGGATCTGGTAATCGGAGGAATCATAAGGGGAAGATTGAGTGGCCACCTGTCCATCAGGTGGTTGGGTAGCCACAAATCCTTGCTGGGGGAAAGGATTGGTAAACACAACCGGTTGAGTAGTGGCCACATTGGGGGGAGAAGTAGGGGAGGCATGTTGTCCTCGTAATGTGGCTTAAGACTCCCACATCTTCCGCATCTGTGGTAAAAGGGGACAATCATGAGTGTAATGACCATAAACACTACAACATGAACAAGGCTTATTTGTACGAATAGGCTTGTCTAGCTTGGGCTTAGTGCCCTATTTCTGTTTAGCAGCATTAGAGTCAGTACCTTTAGGATTGGGTCCATGAGTACCAGGGGAATATTGATTTTTATTGCCTTTCCTCTTCCTTTGATAAGAAGGAGGATTAGTCGTGCCCTGCTGTGCAAATACTTGCCCCAGAGGGGGTGGTAGTTGCTGTTACTGTGGTTGAGAATGCAAGGGAGGCAGAGCTGCAAATGCTGGAGGAGCTGGGGAACCAGGCTGTGGATAAGGATAATGGTTAGATTAGGCAACATTGAGGTAAGAAGGAGGTTGGGAAAAAGGATGAGGCATGTCGTATCTTAGATACATGCTACCTGGAGGGGGGAAATTGCTGGAGGTGTTGGCCCCTCTCGGAGGGAGAGCATAGCCCATAGGAGTTTGAGCATATGGATGAGAAAGAGATCCAACAATACTGTCGGCAGAATGAGATGCCCCCGGGGTATTAGTGCGACTGGGTCTGGGGAGGTCAGGAAGGACGGTATAAACATAACCAGACTGAGCATAGATCAGGTCATATTTCAAGGCTATTTGGAGGGCAGCTTCTTCGGATTGGGGAAAATTTGATGCAACATCTTTGCCGATGGCGGGTAAGAGAGATCTAAGGAACCAGTCCATGTAGACCCGATCTTCGAAGGTAGGAGTGTGACATAGGCTCTTTCTTCTCTGCCATTCCTGAACATGATCGGATAGGCGGGTCACAGAGGATTGATGGAAAGAGGTCAAGAGTTCGGTACCAGTGTCATATCGGAGAGTGAGCTAGAAATAAGATAAGAAGGCTCGGGAAATGGTCGCAAAGGTGGTATGGGAAGAAGAGGTCTGATCAACATACCACTTAGAAGCTTTGCCTGTAAGCGTGCATTGGAACAATCGAAGATGGATGGAATCATCGGTAATGGAATTTGAAGAACACCACATGTGGAAAGATCAGATATGGTTGGAGGGGTCTTTTCCAGCAAGGCCTTCAAAATTGGGAATGTCAGAGGGGAGCTTGGTTGGCATAGCAAGCCAACCAGCATCATGGTGGATAGGGTCATTGATCAACTAATTGAAATCAGGGAGACTGAGGCCTGCCATGTAAGGGAGCAAGGGGACAGCCAAGGTAGTTCCTATGGCGATTCCGCTAGTATAATTCTTGGCAGTAGGGCCGGGATTACCGCTAGCGTTAGGCCCTGGACTAGACATAGTGAAGGTGACAAGTAGAGAACCAGAAGTAAAAGGAGAACCCAATGAATCAAAAGAGGAGTTGGAGTGCAGACTCGGTGGAAGACTAACTTGACGACGGTGGGAAGGATTACGTCGACCAACCAGAAATTGAGGATGAATGCCAAGAAGTCTCAGGGATATACACCTTAGGGGTGCAATGCTGACAACAGAAACATAGGATAAAGGGGAGAAGAATGACCAACAAGGGCAAGGAGGTGCAGAATCAAGTGATTACAATGTCGAAACAAAGTCAGAGAGGTGCAGTGTCAATTGATTTTACAATGTTTTAAAGTCTTTTCCTGGTGGTGTTAACCAGGCTCTTCTTCGCTTAGGGTGAGTGTGTGGCATGCGTTAATTTTAATTTTTAAACCCAGAAATTTTGAGATCAAAAGAAAAAGTGTGCTACGTAACTGAAAATAAATCTACAGAGAACAGTATATAATGCTGACATAACAGAAAATTAACAGCTAACAATACATCAATCTAACCCAAGGAGGTGGGTCTCTCAAAAACTAGTCTGACAGAGGGAAAAAATCTAATCAAAACACACTGAAAATAAGCCAATAGAACTAAGGTTGGGAGGGACAGGGATATAAAGGATAAATCTACTGAAAAGAGGTGCAGAAAAAAGCAAAGAGATAGAGGCAAGGTTGTTGTGAAAGAGGAGGCAAAAAGGTAAAGGCAGTAGGGAAAAGGAGGTGACCCTAAAGGCAGACCCAAAAAAAATTAAATGAGGTGATTTGAATGGAAAAATAGCTGATCTAAAAGTGATCTGAGGAGGAGGTATCAGATCTGGAAAATAAATGGCTAAAACTCTGAAAATTTAGACACCTGCAATAGCTAAAAACTCCTCCACAAAAATTGGAGGGTACTAAAGCCCTAGGGGGATAGATTCCCACTTAGTTGAGTAAAACATAACAAGAACAGGTCTAAACAGACGGAGACGGAGGCTGGAAAACCCTGACAAAAGCTTCAGACAAACCTAGAAAACTTTCAGAACATCTGCAGAAAAAAGTGCAGGTTGCAGGTTCTAACCTATTTTCTGTCCAGATCGTAGTTTTGAGGCTGAAAAGTGCGTCCTGCAGTCCAGGTCATAGGTTTAGGGCCGAAAAGTGCGACCTGCAGTTTCGGGTCTGTTGGGGTTCCCATGTTTTGGCCAGATTGTCAAGACCAAAAGATGAGACAACATCATAACCACTTTTGGGCCCTAGGATCTAACCCTCCTGGACTCAGAGAGGGATCTCTCCAATAAAACAAAGAATGATATATCTTAGATGCTCGATTTGAGATATTAGGCTAGGTATGAAGCACAAAGGGGGGTTTTAAATGATTTGGTTGGTTGGTTTCTAGGTTGATCATGAGATCATAGACTGGGGAAGTAATGGGAGAAAATGAACATAGCAGCAGGATGCTTCAGCAAAAGGATAGGTCAAGAGAGTGCCATCCATTGGGCTATGGAGTCATGAAATGGAATTACATGCAACAACTAACCAAGGCTTTCAGAGGGCAAGTCATCTAATACTAAAGGATCCTTTAGATTAGATGGTGGGATGGAAAATTAAGGAAAGAAGGTGAAAGAAGGGAAGACAACCAATTTTCTGTCTATAGATCAGGTCAGAGGTCATTTAACTCAAGACCTGCTTGGACATACTCAAAGGCAGCTCTCAAGGAGAGACAAAGGAAAAAACAGAGATAGGTTTAACAAAGGAATCTTAGAAAGGCCAGTTGGTTGCACAAGGATCCTAGTGGATAGGGCTAACTCTAATCCCCAGTGTTCCCAAATCTTCCAGCTTAAACCCAACAAGAACATCTAAGAACTGACCCATCTAATTCATACATCAGAGAGTAGGAAATATCATCCACTACGCTGGTTAAATCAACTGAAATCAACTCTTAGATCACACAATCAGCAGAAAACATTGAAGGTTGGGAGAGCAGAAGCATAGGGTACCTAACAAGGGTATATCCTATGCCAGATTTCTGATGCAAGCCAGCAAAAAGTGAAACATTATGAAATGTAGTAAACAGAGTAAGAAAAACATCACCAATAGTAATAGACCAGGATCATGTGAAATGTGCTTGATTAATGATGCAAAACCAGTCATGTACATCAGATCTCGATGGCTAATACAATCCATATTTCTCCTCCCAGCTTACTACACAACAACTACTCTGCTACTCCCTCCCAAGACATGTTCTAACAATCCACATGGATTTCCATAACTGCAATAGCAGCAACTGGACAACAACCATTACAATTCGTTCTTGCTGAGTTTTATAGTAGAAGAGAAGCAGAGGAGGTAGGTAAGGAACTAAATGCAATATTAACACTCAGGAAATGAAGAGGGCCAAAGCCCATTCTGTTTTAACTCTGAGCATTAATCTCTGGCACTTTGGAGGAAAAAATGGTCTTCGTCAGGCTTCATTTACTCCATTTAGGTCTTTGATGCATTTCTCTTTTGCTGTACTCTGTGGTACTCTTGGTGAATAAACAAAATGGTAAAAAAATGGCAGAATGGTCTACCATACTGGTGAAACAAATGCTTTGACTGCTCGGGACTGTACTCAGGGCGGAAAATCTCCTCTGGAACACGGCAAGGAATAGGCACATAATGGGAAACCCGTCCTTCCATGGATAAAAACCTTCTGCTGATGCAGAAAACCTGTCATATATTAATTTCTGCACCTCTGTCAGTGAAAACCTTGCCGTTGTATCCATACTGTGTATTTATGGTGGCGTTTTCACCTCTGTAACCTGCGGAACATGAAATCTGGGCCAAGAAAAACAATGCAATGGGAGGGTGGTTGAAATGGTAGCGCGGCGGCAACAGAATGGTGGCCTTTCACTGAATAATGGCGACAAAATGAAATGAGATGGTGAATACTTATGAATAATAGGGTTTGATGGTTGAATGCAGCGCAGACCGTTAGATCGTGGTCTGGGAGCAAAGATCAACAGCGGAGATCGAGCAGCGGAGAGATATATAAAAACAAATGAAATATATGTGAAATGTGAGTCCTCAATGCAAATATGAAAATACAAAGAAATGGGCGAAATTGTTAGGAAAATGCGCGGAAAAGATGGTACATGGTGGGACTTGACGGAGGTGGAGGGCGATTAGATCTAGACCGTCAGATCGCTAGATCCAATGAACGGCCAGGATTAACTCGAAACATTGCAATCGGAGGAGGCGAGGGGAACACACACTTATAATTTCTGATTGCGATCAAGGAAGGGGAAGCGATGGTCGTTGGATTCATCGAGAGAAACGAACAGCGGAGATCTGATCGGAACAATCGTGATTGGGGGAACAAATAAATGCCTCATTTCAACATTGCGATTACGATTAGGCGGGAGGAGTGATGACCGTCGGATCCGCGGGGAGGATGGATGGTCGGGATGCAATCGGGAGATGGCGGGATCAGGGATCGGAAGACAGGGCTTGCGATTGATTGGGGGGGACAGCGATCGGGGGAAGTCGCAATCAATCGCATCGCAAGTATTTGCGATGGACCGATTGGAGCACATGATCTTTGTGATTGCGATCGGGTGGGGGGTGCGATTAGCGATCGTCCATCGGATCTGCATGACAGATCAACGGTATAAAACACGTCGCGGGCCTTATTAACGTAACCCGATCGCATCGAGATTTTTCATTGTAACAAAGGAAATGTGCCCGTTTGCATGTTGCGATTGTGACTAGTGCCTAAGGCACTAAGCCCTTGGTCTTGGGTAAGGGTTACGTGGGGAAGTGGTTGGGGCTAGCGGAAAAGGGGCTAGGCCCTATTATAAAGTGGAAAAGTGGGTTTTTGGCCCATTTTAATGCATTTTGAGGTTGGGAAAGGGTAACGGTAGGGGGAAAAAAATGGAATCGGGCCAACAAGGGGAACTTGAAGGATTTAAAGGGACTTTTGGGAAGATTTAGATGGTTAATGATGGAAATGGAGGGGAGTAAAGGGGATAGAGCAGAGGCTTAGGAGAGATGAAATAAGAGGGAAAAGGAGGCCTTTGGGCATTTCTTCATAAACAGAGAGGATTTATAATGGAATTCAACAAAGTGAATTTTATCAAAGGAAAAAATGCACCAGGAGACTTCAAGGATGATGTGTTTTCAGAGGAAATGCATTCCTTGAAGGCTCAACAGCATTTAGCCCCCTATTTGCTTGTCAAAAAATTTATAGGGGGGCTAACAGTGGCTCCACATGGGGATGGCTTCTTCTTGAAGGAGTCAAGAATCCAGAGAATGATATTTGGTGTAGGGCAGATGTCGGGTGCTTGACTCATTCATTTCTTCCTTTGATCAGCTACCACAAACCATGAAGACATCGTATCAGCAGTAAAATTCTCCCAAACAACTACCTACCCACACTATAGTCCTAACATTTTTACTTCTGGGTGCATTGGGCTTGGAAAGCCTTTACATCATAAATTTTTACAAACAGGAAAATAAACCTATTCTACTTCTACCCTTATTACTCCATGAGACCAGATTATACTGTTGGTCTCACATGCTTCTCTACCTAAACTAACATCTGGTAGGATTAAACTATCTAGCAGACTTCTTCTCTACATTCTAAGACAGAAATTGAAAAAACAGCCAAGCCAGGATTAGACTGTCTGGCTTGCTGGACTTTGCAGAAATTAAAAAAAAACTAACTACATGCTCATATGATGAGCTTTATTTCAGACTTCCTACCTACCCTATTCTAACTAGAAATCTCTGATGTTCTAAGTGATACAATAATGCTAATGCAACCAGTCAAGCAGTAACAAAAAAGGATATGAGCACTGACTGCCTGTCAGAGATAACCACAGGGTGCTTTGCATGTGGTTCTTCAAAACTGAGGTCACCATCAGTAGTGACCACTTCTGATATGTATGGCTCTTGCAGAAGATTAATGCTTGAGGAACTAAGCTAATCAGGGCCTCCATATATTCAGCCACAGGATCAACAAAAGCATGATGTAAACGTTTTTCCTCAAAACCTCCCATGACTGGTAGGTTGTCTGCATCCTGGGCAGTTTCAATCACTGCATCTGTACTGAGGCCTTTGAAATCACACTCCTCCTTTTCCTGGTTGGGAGTATTTGGCATATGGGCATCAACCAGGAATGCCTCTTCTTCCTCTGACCCTGGCTGGTTCTGTTGCAACGGACTGAACTCTGTGAAAAAATCAATATATTCTTGAGCGGGGGCTTCTTCGATTACCTCAATCCCTTTGGGAGAAGGTTCTAGATATTCATTCTGCTCAATATTTTCTTCATCTCTTTCCTCCTTGTCCTCTGCGCTGGAAAGTAGCTGGATTCTCTCTTTTTGGCAAGTATAACTGATCCTCGGATATAAAGCAGAGAGAAGATTCACTGAATCTTCGTCTGCTATCATGCTTTCAATGCTTTCTCCATCAGTATCATAGATAGCCTGCATTGGCTCATCATTCTCCTAAAGTTGATGGTCGTAATCTTCCTCCCATGAATCTGTTGATGATGGCCCTGCAAGCTCAGTTTCTCCTTGGAAAAAGTTATCATCAGATAGATCAACATCAGAGAAATCATAATCACAAGCATTGTTACCCATCGAGTCTTCAGGACTCTCAGCGATTTTTTCTTCAAAACAGTCTGCAAGTTCATTTTCTAATTCAAGATCTGGTTCATCATACATGCTTTGCATGTGGCCTCTGTCTTGCAGTGATCTGGTTTGTCTTTCTTGAGGACAAGGAGCAGGTATTTTCCAATCATTGTTTCTGGTTTCGGCCTCATATTCTTCCTCTTCTATGTTCAGCAAGGCGTTGGTAGCCTCTATCAATCTTTCCAGCTTGTTCTCTAAAGAGATCTACGCTATTTTCTCTACCCGGTCTTTCCTTGTTGCCTTTAATCTTTCTTCCCTACACTTTATGTTGTATTAGACAGTAATTGTTATATTCTGCATTTCCTCCAGGCTCAAAGGTTCCCTTTCGCTTATATGAAATTCCACCTCGGGGTCAAAAGAGCTCGAATAATCCACTAGGGCCCATCCTAGAGGTGGTTTTATATCAGAAGGTATAGCATCATATACCTTATTGAACCTGGCTGAAAATTCTTGTACTGTCTCTCCTGGCTGCCTTCTCAAATTCTGGTTTTCTTCTAGTATGAGGAGAACATTCTTAGGGGCTGCCCATCTATCTAGGAAAACTTGAGAAAATTGATGAAAGCTGAAAATGCTTGCCTCTGGAAGGCCTTTGAGCCAACTCTTAACATTTCTTTGTAATGACAAGGCAAACATTCTAATGCACACATCATCTTCTTCTATTTCATACAACTCAAGTAAATCCTCAAGGTTTTGAACATGTTCTTCAGCAGCGGACCCTTTATTTTCCCCATCAAAATGAGGTAGCTGGTTTATAAGTTCTAAAGGAAGGGGTTGGAAGATAAGAGGTAAAACCAGAGGCTTATATCTTTCTATGACCTTTGCAGGTGAAGGTGGTGTAACGATGGACTCATGGCTGCTTGAAGCTTCTTTAAGGGTGGGAGATACAACATGAGCTTCTTGTTCCACCAGGTTCTTCACAGGAGTACAAGTTTGCTTGTGGTCTGAAGACTGAGGCTTGAGATCTTCCCCATACTCACTGTGGGTCTCATATTTGTACACTTGATTAGGCTTAAAGTAGGACAGAACATAGTGGTAGACAAAGACAATGAATTCTTTAAACCAAATCCAACCAGTATGCTCTACCCTTCTATGAGGTCTGGCCATATTTTAGGTTCTTCCTCCAGTGGATTCTTTGAGGATTATGGAGTGTGGAGTCGCCAGGTGGATGTATATGAAAATTTGAAGTAAGATGCTGTCCACCATCAGCAATGTGAATGCCAATCTAACCAGAGATCTTGGGCCTTTGAGTGCCTAAGAATGTTTAAGGTGAAATGCACTCAGTCCCCAGTGGAGTCGCCATTATGTTGGGGTTCCCATGTTTTGGCCAGATTAGCAAGACCAAAAGATGAGACAACATCAAAACCACTTTTGGGCCCTAGGATCTAGCCCTCCTGGACCCGGAGAGGGATCTCTCCAATAAAACAAAGAATGATATATCTTAGATGCTCGATTTGAGATATTAGGCTAGGTATGAAGCACAAAGGGGGGTTTTAAATGATTTGGTTGGTTGGTTGCTGGGTTGGTCATGAGATCATAGACTGAGGAAGTAATGGGAGAAAATGAACATAGCAGCAGGATGCTTCAACAAAAGGATAGGTCAAGAGAGTGCCATCCATTGGGCTATGGAGTCATGAAAGGGAATTACATGCAACAACTAACCAAGGCTTTCAGAGGGCAAGTCATCTAATACTAAAGGATCCTTTAGATTATATGGTGGGATGGAACATTAAGGAAAGAAGGTGAAAGAAGGGAAGACAACCAATTTTCTGTCTATAGATCAGGTCAGAGGTCATTTAACTCCAGACCTGCTTGGACATACTCAAAGGCATCTCTCAAGGAGAGACAAAGGGAAAAACAGAGATAGGTTTAACAAAGGGATCTTAGAAAGGCCAGCTGGTTGCACAAGGATCCTAGTGGATAGGGCTAACTCTAATCCCCAGTGTTCCCAAATCTTCCAGCTTAAACCCAACAAGAACATCTAAGAACTGACCCATCTAATTCATACATCAGAGAGTAGAAAATATCATCCACTACGTTGGTTAAATCAACTGAAATCAACTCTTAGATCACACAATCAGTAGAAAACATTGAAGGCTGGGAGAGCAGAAGCATAGGGTACCTAACAAGGGTATATACTATGCTATATTTCTGATGCGAGCTAGCAGAAAGTGAAACATTATGAAATGTAGTAAACAGAGTAAGAAAAACATCACCAATAGTAATAGACCAGGATCCTATGAAATGTGCTTGATTAATGATGCAAAACTAGTCATGTACATCAGAGCTCGATGGCTAATACAGTCCATACTTCTCCTCCCAGCCTACTACACAGCAACTACTCTGCTACTCCCTCCCAAGACATGTTCTAACAATCCACATGGATTTCCATAACTGCAACAGCAGCAACTGGACAACAACCATTACAATTCGTTCTTACTGAGTTTTATAGTAGAAGAGAAGAAGAGGAGGTAGGTAAGGAACTAAATGCAATATTAACACTCAGGAGATGAAGAGGGTCGAAGCCCATTCTGTTTTAACTCTGAGCATTAATCTCTGGCACTTTGGAGGAAAAAACGGTCTTCGTCAGGCTTCATTTACTCCATTTAGGTCTTTGATGCATTTCTGTTTTGCTGTACTCTGTGGTACTCTTGGTGAATAAACAAAATGGTAAACAAATGGCGGAATGGTCTGCCATACTAGTGAAACAAATGATTTGACTACTCGGGACTGTACTCAGGGCGGAAAATCTCCTCTGGAACACGGCATGGAATAGGCACAGAATGGGCAACCCATCCTTCCATGGAGAAAAACCTTCTGCTGATGCGGAAAACCTGTCATATATTAATTTCTGTACCTCTGTCAGTGAAAACCTTTCCGTTGTATCCATACTGTGTATTTATGGCAGCGTTTTCACCTCTGTACCCTGCGAAACACGCAATTTGGGGAAAAACAATGCAATGGGAGGGTGGTTGAAATGGTAGCGCGGCAGCGACGGAATGGTGGCCTTTCACTAAATAATGGTGACAAAATGAAATGAGATGGCGAATACTTATGACTAATAGGGTTTGATGGTTGAATGCAGCGTAGACCGTTAGATCGTGGTCTGGGAGCGAAGATCAACGGCGGAGATTGAGCAGCGGAGAGATATATAAAAACAAATGAAATATATGTGAAATGTGAGTCCTCAATGCAAATATGAAAATATAAAGAAATGGGCGAAATTGTTAGGAAAATGCGCAGAAACGATGGTACATGGTGGGACCCGACGGAGGTGGAGGGCGATTAGATCTGGACCGTCAGATCGCTAGATCCAATGAACGGCCAGAATTAACTCGAAACATCGCAATCAGAGGAGGTGAGGGGAACACACACTTATAATTTTCGATTGTGATCAAGGAAGGGGAAGCGATGGCCGTTGAATTCATCGGGAGAAACGGATGGCAGAGATCTGATCGGAACAATCGCGATTGGGGGAACAAATAAATGCCTCATTTCAACATTACGATTGTGATTAGGCGGGAGGAGTGATGACCGTCGGATCGGCAAGGAGGATGGACAGTCGGGATGCAATCGGGAGATGGCGGGATCGGGGATCGGAAGACAAGGCTTGCGATTGATCGGGGGGGACAGTGATCGAGGGAAGTCGCGATCAATTGCATCGCAAGTATTTGTGATGGACTGATCGGAGCACATAATCTTTGCGATTGCGATCGGGCGGGGGGTGCGATTAGCGATCGTCCATGGGATCTGCATGATAGATCAATGGTATAAAACACGTCGCGGGCCTTATTAACGTAACCCGATCGCATCGAGATTTTTCATTGTAACAAAGGAAATGCGCCCATTTGCATGTTGCGATTATGACTAGCGCCTAAGGCGCTAAGCCCTTGGTCTTGGGTAAGGGTTACATGGGGAAGTGGTTGGGGCTAGCGGAAAAGGGGCTAGGCCCTATTATAAAGTGGAAAAGTGGGTTTTTGGCCCATTTTAATGCATTTTGAGGTTGGGAAAGGGTAACGGTAGGGGGAAAAAAAAGGGAATCGAGCCAACAAGGGGAACTTGAAGGATTTAAAGGGAATTTTGGGAAGATTTAGAGGGTTAATGAGGGAAATGGAAGGGAGTAAAGGGGATAGAGCAGAGGCTTAGGAGAGATGAAACAAGAGGGAAAAGGAAGCCTTTGGAAATTTCTTCACAAACAAAGAGGCTTTCTAATGGAATTCAGCAGAGGGAATTTTATCAAAGGACAAAAGGCACCAGGAGACTTCAAGGATGATGTGTTTTCAGAGGAAATGCATTCCTTGAAGGCTCAACAGCATTTAGCCCCCTGTTTTCTTGTCAAAAAATTTATAGGGGGGCTAACAGGGTCTCTCGGCGGCAGATGTCAGAAAAATTTGTCGTCTTAGTTGCGGCTGATGTTTGTTACCTGTGCAATAGGGCCAGAAACACACGAAAGTTATAAATTTTAATTTTTGAGGGTTTTATGGGTAAAAAAAACATAAAAATAGGAAAAAAAAAAGTTGAAGAGAAACCCTAGGGTTTGAAGCAGCTGGATATGCAAGAATATGAAAAACAACAGCGGTCATAATTGAAAACCTGCGTGCAGTCGCTAGTTGTTAGTATGAATCTTGATTCGAAGTGTACAAAAAAAAGACCACTTTAGCTGCACATAAAAAATATCCCGAACAGCAAAAGATGGCTGCTAACATCTTCAGATCTGCAGTTAGTTAATCAAGAAAAATGCTGCAAAAAGCCAGATCTATGCATAAAAAGACATTAATAAGTGAAAATAAGGTTTTGCTCCATACATCCAATAGACAAGACAAGAATAATATTTTTGAAGAATTTTTATATTAATGGCACCTGGGAGGAAAACAAGAAAGGTGTTTCCAATTCTCCTCAATGGGATGGGTTCTTGGAAGTCCTCAGCACTTCAAATCTAGAATTTCTCTCTCTTGTTGGTGTAGAAAACCCAGACAAACATAGAACTCAAAGAGAGCTTACAAAGCAAATAATAGAAAATATGACAATGATAATGGCTCAAAGTCAGACCAAGAGTATAGATCCAGAGTGATCTAAGAGGCAAAAAAAGGTGATGAATGGTAGGAAAAACCCTTCTATTTATAACAAAATATTGGGTCATTCTAGATCTTGGTGTATGATTAAAATAATATTAACCAAATGTAGATCCACCTTTTATGGAATATTTTATTATATTTGTTGGAGGGAAAAGGAATTTGACTTGGGTCAAATCCCTTTATTTGTAAATAATAAATAAATAAATGATTTATTTATCATTTTAAGGAAGTGGTTGAATGATAATTAAATAAATAATGATTTGTTTAATTATTTATAAATGATTTAGTCATATTTAACAAGGAATATTATTTAAATAATTAAATTACTATTTAATTAATTATTCCATGAGGAAAACCAAAAAAATATAGATTTTTTTAATATTTCCCCTTGGGGTTTCCTGTTTAGACCATAAACAACCTAATAAATGTGTTTTTTAAAGTTATTTTACATAGGGTAAAATTGGTCTTACATGGTGTACTTGGGTCCATCTAATGATAATAGGTTAGATGACCAAAAAATGGTGTAACAAACACCACAAAACAAGAACAAAAAACTAAATTAATCATTAATTTAAATCACATAACACACAACTGCAAACACACAGAAAAATACTGCAAATAAAAGGAACTAAATGAAAATACTGGAATTCAAACTCCTTTCCCATTAACACAAGGGAAATTTACATGAAATGGAGACCTCCCTGCCATGGTGGTAGGGAGGCTATGCAACCTATTATCACAAAGTTAGACCTGATAGGCTGCTTGATCAGTCAAATTCATGTAACTATTTCAAACCTAATCTTTTGACTAGGGCTTAGCCTCCTCAGCCTAAGAGGGCTCTCTTAAGGGTTAGTGATTTGGATAAAAGTATAGATGGCTAACTTTATGTAGGGTAATAAATAGATAAATGATAAATATAGGTTTAGAATCACATTATCAAGCACACATTGGGCTTATGGAGTCAAAATAGTTTCAATCACCAATGAATCTAATTAACATGGAATTTGAGGCATATCAAAGCTTTAGTCAAGAAATAACACAGATGAAACTGTAAAAACGCAGTCAGTTCATTTATATAGGAAGTCTGAGCATCTAAAGATGAATTCTGAGTAATATTGATAAACACCACTGCAATATAATAATAAGAGATGTAAATAGAATAGTAACACACCAAAACTCCTTTTGAATCACAAGTTGGCTAAGTATAAACTCTCTGTATTAGCTGGAAAACCAATCAATTACAATAAGAACAGTATTTTGCTAAAAATGTCCAACCCTTTGCTAATTCGACCCAAGGGCCTTTAATAGACCATTTACCACATGAGATGATCTCATCTTATTCTATATACATCGAATTTATAACTCTTGACACCTTTCATAACCATAAAACATCAAATTTATGACAAACAGACACCTATTCTACTTGACAGTCACATTTCAACTAGGACTCAAACTCTTCATTACTATCTTTAACAATCTTATCCTAAAAACCTTATATATTTGAAATTACAGCATTCTCCAAGTGTATCATCACATGGTCGAATTTTTATGATGCGCTTCAGTTCTTCATGACCATTTTGCTGACCTCCACAAAAGTAGGAAACCAAACCCTGTTTTTCAGGCATAAGATTCTTTTCCTTCTTTGAACATTCTAACCATCATTTAAACTTTATTTCGTGGTCCTTGTCTATTGGATATTATCTTAACATGTCTCATTGCTCTTCCCTAGCCTTCATATTTCCAAAAAGTGCTGCAAAGCTTGTTCAAAAGGCTATAATTTATGGCGCTACGAAAACACAGTAGTTTCGTAGCGCCCTTTGTACCGCTGCCATTTCAACCTTTTTTTCTTCAAAAAATTAGTTATTTCCTTATGAAACATTTTAATCATCCTTCAATACATCTTCCATAACAATTACAACTCTTAATTCATCCTTTAAACCCTTGAAAACTGACCAAAAGGAGTAGAAAAGGCAGCTACAACAGTTTCGTAGCGCTTTTCTGCTTTTCTACACTAGATGCACTACAAAATTGTTGAGTATGCAGTTTTTTCAAAAAATTTCCTAAGTGAAAATTATTATTGCCCCAAAACTCAAAATATAACTTATATCATCATCTAAAAACCGCAACCACCATATACTAGCTTCATTTTCGCTTTTTTGAGGCATTTCTTCTTCATTTGCAATACATTTGCCTATTGGTTTTCCTGTTTTTTCCTGAAAAATAGGTCTTGGGATAGAGCCTATATCTCCTACTCCATGATATATTTTAAGAAGCTTAAGGAGCTTTTGTAGGCCATTATGTATTGAATACAAACGTCTCTCGCTTTTTTGAAACATATCTCCTGCTATCCAAAAATTGCCTTTGAAAAACATGTGTAAAACAGGAAAAATATGTTTCTAAAAATAGGGATTCAAAGAAAGCCTTGTATCTCCCAACTGATAACACATGTGAGAAACATGAGATATTTTATTGTTATTTGATATTTTTTTGAAAATAACCTCTCTCAATTTCTTAAAATACCTTTCTGTTTGCTCAGAAACCTCCTTTGAAGTTGACTGCTCAAAACCAGAAAACAGAGTTTTGCTTCATATTGCGTTACAAAATGACAACGCTTTCATGGCACAAAACAACTTTTTTCAATGGGTGGCACTATGAAAGTAAGGTTTCTTGGCTAATTGGACAGTTTTGATGAAAAAACTTAGGGAAATGAAATGAATGATGAAATGATGAATGACTTGGCATGAAAAACCTTTAAAATGAATTTAGTTAAAACTAAGGAAGGTTCAAACTTGAAAATATAATCCCTTTTGGTAAAATTCAAGAAATGACTCTTAAGACCCTATTTTGACCCATGATCATAAACAAACTTGACACAATGATGTTTGAAATTTTTTTGGGAGATAATAGTGGCTCCACTTGGGTTAGTGTGCCCTTGTGGTACACTAAGAACCAGTAGTTCCAGTGCTGTTATCGATCTTCTTGGAATAAAAAAATTGAAATTTTAACAAGTCTTCTTCAAAATATTATAGCCTTCATCTCGGGCTCAAGCTTGATGATCACTACAAAAGAACCAAATCTGTACCTATTGAAAAAATGCTCAATCGACTTTGAGCTTATTCACATGCTCCTACCTACCTTATCAGCTGCAATCTCCATTTTTAACTCAAGAAACATGAAACTTCCAGTGAAGCCAGTCATTGATCTAATCTGATATTTGAAACTTTTAACTGCACTTGAACCAAAAGTAAGCATGATACTGAAATGACCAAGGCAACATAAAATGTATCTGATCCTCAAAATGAAAGCATAATTGTAAATATGGGCTGTAGAACTCTTCCATGTAGTTAGCTATAGGATCAAAGAAGACATGATATGTTTGATGCTTCTCATGAAATTCTGCAACTTTGGACAATTTATATATGCTTTTCTCAGCCACACAAGATTTTAATTGTGTACTCGCAAACTGTCATTCAAACTAATTTTCAAAAACAATGTATTCTTCCTCAGTATCAAAAGAGAAGGAAGCAACACCCTCTCTTTGTGTTCTAGCATGGAAAGCTTTTTAAAATACTGACCTTGATCTTGAAGATAATAATATTGAATGTGACCTTCAAAATTCAATGTCTTTCCCAATTTTCTTAGCAGCTTCATCTACAAATTGAATCTTATCTTCTGACTTGCACTCAAATGACTTGAGATTAGAAGAAAAGGATAAAGAAAATTTTTCACCCACTACTTCTTTAGTGTGATCATTATTTGATGTAGGTTGATACAAGAAATAACACGAATAATAAAATTAATCCTTTATGTGAGGATTGTAGCAATTATCTTCCAATATTTCCTCTTGATGTTTGAAATGATTCTTATACTCCTACTGATCAAAGGATTGACAAGTCTGCTGCAAATTTTCCTCAAACTCAGAGGATGTAACATAATTTTCATAAACAAACTCCCGCTGGGATTCATTTTCATCTAAGAAAGAGGCTATCCTTTCTTCTTGGTGATGAAAGGGATTGTCATGAACGGCTTCTAAAATTTACTCATCGATGAACTCATCATCTTCATAACAATTCTCCAAATATTCAATAAAAGTCAAACAATGTTTACAATGGTCTTTGACCAGCAATAAGGAGGGATGATACTCTTCATACATCTCATAAAATGCAACATGGAAATCAACAAGGGAATATAATGAACCATTTGGCAAGCATTCATACCAAGACCGTGCTTTTCCTTCCAAAGTGGCCATAAACATATTCATGAGACAATCCACAAGGAATTGAACCTTATGTCCATGTACATGCATATGGAATATAACCAAATGAAGAGCAGCATTATCTTTCCCTTCATCTTTAAATATAGGAATATCAGTTAACCATTCAACCTTTGGCATAGGATTTGGAAAACCAGGGATATGAGACCAATTCATAGGGGCATACTTGCCATTTATTCTTGCAATGGAACTCATCTTGAAACTTCATCAAGCTATTGAACTTCAAGCACTGGAGTCACCTTCCAATTTTTTATTTGATGTGTGGAGTTTCCAGAGCACAAATACAGCCAATATGTTCCTATGTGTCTGCTGCTCTTAGACCTTAGAACTGAAACTTCATCGTTCTTCCCAGGGAAAATACACAACTTCCGTCCTGGGCAATGATGCCAAAATGTTATCACAAAATCGAACCTGATAGGTTGCTTGATCATTCAACTTCATGTAAATATTTAAAATCTAATATTTTGAATGACGCTTAGCCTCCTCGGCTTGAGAGGGCTCTCTCAAGGGTTAATGATTTGGATAAAAGTATAGATGGCTAACTCTATGTAGGGTAATAAATAGATAAATGATAAAGATAGGTTGAGAATCACATTAGCAAGTATACATTGGGCTTATGGATTCAACATAGTTTCAATAACCAGTGAATCTATTTAACATGGAATTTGATGCATATCAGAGCTTTAGTCAAGAAATAACACACATGAAACTGTAAAAACACATTTAGTTCATTTATATAGGAAGTCAGAGAATATAAAGATGAATTCTAAGTAATATAGATAAACACCACTACAATAGGATAATAAGATATTCAAATAGAATAGGAACACACCAAAACTCCTTTTGAATCCCAGGTTGGTTAAGTAGAAACTCTCTGTATTAGCTGAAAAACCAATCAATTACAATAAGCATAGTATTTTGCTAAAAATGTCCAACCCTTTGCTAATTCGACCCAATGGCCTTTAATATACCATTTACCACATGATATGATCTCATATTAGTCTATATAAATTGAATTTATAACTCTTGACACCTTTCATAACCATAAAACATCAAATTTATGACAAACAGACACCTATTCTACCTGACAGTCATATTTCAACTAGGAATCAAACTCTTCATTACGTTCTTTAACAACCTTGTACTAACAATCTTATCAATTTGGCATTACATATTTTGCCAATTTTATCATCATATGGTCAAATTTGGATGATGGGCTTCATTTCTTCATGACCATTTTGCTAACCTCCACAAAATCAGGAAACCATACCCTGTTTTTTAGGCATAAGATTCTTTTCCTTCTTTGAACATTCTAACCATCATTTAAACTTTATTTCGTGGTTCCGGGATGTTGGATATTATCTTAACATGTCTCATTACTCTTCCCTAGCCTCCATCTATCCAAAAAGCACTGCAAAACTTGTGCAAAAGGCTATAATTTATGGCGCTACGAAAACACAGCAGTTTCGTGGTGCCCTTTGTAGCGCTGCCATTTCAACTTTGTTTTCTTCAAAAACTTGGTTCTTTCCTTATGAAATATTTTAATCATCCTTAAATACATCTTCCATAATAATTATAGCTCTGAAATCATCCTTTAACACCTTGAAAACTAACCAAAAGGAGCAGAGAAGGCAGCTACAACAGTTTCGTAGCGCTTTTCTTCTTTTTTATACTAGATGCGCTACGAAATTGTTGAGTATGCAATTTTGTCGAAATTTTTTCCAATTGAAAAGTATTATTGCCCCAAAACTCAAGATATTACTTATCTCATCATCTAAAAACCACAACAACAATATACTAACTTCATTTTAGCTTTTTTGAGGTATTTATTCTTCATTTGCAATAGGTTGGCCTATTGGTTTTCCTGTTTTTTCCTGAAAAATAGGTCTTGGGATAGAGTCTATATCTCCTACTCCATGATGTATTTTGAAAAATTTAAGGAGGTGTTTGTAGGCCATTATGTCTTGAATAAAAACCTCTCTTTTTGTTTTGAAACATATCTCATGTTGTCCAGGAACTGCCTTTGAAAAAAATGTGTAAAATAGGAAAACTCTGTTTCTGAAAATAGGGCTTCAAAGAAAGCCTCGTATCTCCCAACTGATAACACCTGTGAGAAACATGATAGAGGTTATTTTTATTTGATATGTTTTTGAAAATAACCTCTTTGAATTTCTTAAAATACCTTTATGTTTGCTCAGAAACCTCCTTTGAAGTTGACCGCTCAAAACCATAAAACAGAGTTTTGCTTCATATTGCGATACGAAAAGACAATGCTTTCGTAGCGCAAAATGAATTTTTTCAATGGGTGGCGCTATAAAAGTAAGGTTTATTGGCTAATTGGATAGTTTTTATGAAAAAATGTATGGAAATGAAATTAATGATGAAATTATGAATGACTTGGCATGAAAACCTTTAAAATGAATTTAGTTAACACTAAGGAAGGTTCAAACTTAAAAATCTAATACTCCCTTTTGGTAAAATTCAAGAAATGACTCCTAAGACGCTATTTTGACCCATGATCATAAAAAAACTTGACAAAATGATGTTTAAAATTTTTTTGGGAGATAATAGTGGCCCCACTTGGGATAGTGTGCCCCTGTGGTACACTAAGAACCAGTAGTTCCAGTGCTGCTATCCATATTCTTGGAATAAAAAAAATGAAATTTTAACAAGTCTTCTTCAAAATATTATATCCTTCATCTCGGGCTCAAGCTTGATGATCACTACAAAAGAACCAAATCTATACCTATTGAAAAAATGCTCAGTCAACTTTGAGCTTATTCACATGCTCCTACCTACCCTATCAGCTACAATCTCCATTTTTAACTCAAGAAACATGAAACTTCCAGTGAAGCTAGTCATTGATCTAATCTGATATTTGAACATGTTGACTGCACTTGAACCAAAAGTAAGCATGATACTGAAATGACCAAGGCAACATAAAATGTATCTGATCCTCATAATGAAAACATAATTGTAAATCTGGACTATAGAACTCTTCCATGTAGTCAGCTATAGGATCAAAGAAGACATGATATGTTTGATGCTTCTCATGACATTCTGCAACTTTGGACAACTTATATATGCTTTTCTCAGCCACAAAAGATTTTAATTGTGTACTCTCAAACTGTTGTTCAAACTAATTTTCAAAAACAGTGTATTCTTCCTCAATCTCAAAAGAGAAAGGAAGCAAAACCCTCTCTTTGTGTTCTAGCATGGAAAGCTTTTTAAAAGACTCATCTTGATCTTGAAGATAATAATATTGAATTTGACCTTCAAAAAATTCAATGTCTTTCCCAATATTCTTAGCGACTTCATCCACAAATTGAATCTTATCTTCTGACTTGCACTCAATGACTTGAGATTAGAAGACAAGGATAAAGAAAAAATTTCACCCACTTCTTCACTAGTGTGATCATTATTTGATGTAGGCTAATGCAAGAAATAACATGAATAATAAAATCCATCCTTTACGTGAGGATTGTAGCAATTATCTTCCAATATTTCCTCTTGTTGTTTGAAATGCTTCTTATACTCCTAATGATAAAAGGATTGATAATTCTGCTGCAAATCTTCCTCAAAGTCAGAGGATGTAACATAATTTTCATAAATAAACTCCTGCTGGGATTTATTTTACTCTAAGAAAGAGGCTATCCTTTCTTCTTGGTGATGAAAGGGATTTTCATGAAGGGCTTCTAAAATTTCCTCATCCATGAAATCATTAGCTTCATAACAATTCTCCAAATATTCAATAAAACTCATACAATGTTTACAACGGTATTTGACCAGCAATAAGGAGGGATGATACTCTTCATACATCTCATAAAATGCAACATGGAAATCAGTAAGAGAATATAATGAACCATTTGGCAAGCTTTCATACCAAGACCGTGCTTTTCCTTCCAAAGTGGCCATAAACATCTTCATGAGACAATCCACAGGGAACTAAACCTTAAGTCCGTGTACATGCATATGGAATCTAACCAAATGAAGAGCAACATTGCCTTTATTTTCATCTTTAAATATAGGAAGATCAGTTAACCATTCAACCTTTGGCATAGGATTTGGAAAACCAGAGATATGAGACCAATTCATAGGGGCATACCTACCATTTATTATTGCAATGGAACTCATCTTGAAACTTCCTCAAACTATTGAACTTCAAGCACAAATACAGCCAATATGTTCCTAAGTGTCTGCTACTCTTAGACCTTAGAACTGAAACTTTGCCGTTCTTCCCAGGGAAAACATACACCTTCGATCCTCAGAAACGACGCCAAAATGTTATCACAAAATTGGACCTGATAGGTTGCTTGATCATTCAACTTCATGTAACTATTTAAAACCTAATCTTTTGACTGAAGCTTAGCCTCCTCATCTTGAGAGGGCTCTCTCAAGGGTTAATGATTTGGATAAAAGTATAGATGGCTAACTCTATGTAGGGTAATAAACAGATAAATGATAAAGATAGGTTGAGAATCACATTAGAAAGTACAAATTGGGCTTATGGATTCAAAATTGTTTCAATAACCAATGAATCTACTTAACATCGAAGTTGAGGCATATCAGAGCTTTAGTCAAGAAATAACACACATGAAATTGTAAAAACACAGTCAGTTCGTTTATATAGGAAGTCAAAGAATCTAAAGATTATTTCTGAGTAATATAGATAAACACCACTAAAATAGGATAATAAGAGAGGCAAATAGAATAGGAACACACTAGAACTCTTTTGAATCCCAAGTTGGTTAAGTAGAAACTCTCTGTTTTAGTTGAATAACCAGTCAATTACAATAAGCACAGTCTTTTGCTAAAAATGTCCAACCCTTTGCTAATTCAACTCAATGGCCTTTAATAGACCATTTACCACAGGAGATGATCTCATTTTAGGCTAGATACATCGAATTTCTAACTCTTGACACCTTGCATAACCATAAAACATCAAATTTATGACAAACAGACAACTATTCTACTTGATAGTCATATATCAACTAGGACTCAAACTCTTCATTATGATATTTAACAACCTTATCTATTTGAAATTACATAATTTTCCAAATGTATCATCACATGGTCGAAATTGGATGATGGGCTTTAGTTCTTCATGACCATTTTTCTAACCTCCACAAAAGCAGGAAACCAAACCCTGTTTTTTAGGCATAAGATTATTTTCCTTCTTTGAAAATTCTGACCATCAATTAAACTTTATTTCGTTGTTCTTGGATGTTGGAGATTATCTTAACATGTATCATTACTCATCCCTAGCCTCCAGCTATACAAAAACCACTGCAAAACTTGTTCAAAAGGCTATAATTTATGGCATTACGAAAACACGGCAGTTTCGTAGCGCCCTTTGTAGCGCTGCTATTTCAACCTTTTTTTCTTCAAAAACTTGGTTCTTTCCTTATGAAACATTTTAATAATCCTTAAATACATCTTCCATAATAATTACAGCTCTTAAATCATCCTTTAACACCTTGAAAACTGACCAAAAGGAGTAGAAAAGGCGGCTACAATAGTTTCGTAGCGCTTTTAACAATGTTACCGATAAAATAGGTAACCGCAATGTTACCTACTTTTTTTTGGTAGCATAAAAAGCACCCGATTTTGAAAAGTGGTGATGCAGAATCACCATTTTTTTTTTGGTGCACATTTTTGACACACTAATATTTTTATTTATGAAGTATGAATATTTGTTTTAAAATGTTAGTGATTTTCATGCTAATTTTGAAATGTATTGATGCAGCATCAATTTTTTTTTTTTTAGAGCAGTGATTTTCATGCTAATTTCGAAACGTATTGATGCTGCATCAACCTCTTTTTTTTAGAGTGGTGATTTTCATGTTGGTAATAAAACACAAAACTTTGATAAAAAAAATATATATAAAAACAATAAAAAAAAACCAATAAAAATGTAAAAAAAACAAAAATAGCTCATAAAAATAAAAAATTTAAACAAAAATAAATAAATAAAACAAAGATATTTGAAAATTATATCAAAGAAAATGACAAAATTTGAAAAAAAAAACACATAATTTAAAGAAAAAAAAACAAAATTGACCAAAAAAATTTAAAAAAAAAACATAAAGACATTTTTTTCTAACTTATTAAAAAAAACCATATAAAATATATATATATATATATATATATATATATATATATATATATATATATATATATATATATATATATATATATATATATATATATATATATATTTTTAATTAAAATTACAAAATTAAAATTTAGATAAAAAAAATTAAATTAAAAAAAAAAAAAATAAATAAATTTAAATTAAAAATAATAATAATAATAATAAGAAAAAAAAATACAAATTTTAAATTAACAAAAAAAAAAACAATTAAAATTGAAAAAGAACATTATTAAAAAAAAAAACAAAAAAAACAAAAAAAACAAAACAAATTTTATTTTAAATAAAAAAAAATTAATTTTTTGAAATTATTAAAAAAAAATAATAATAATAATAATTAAAAAAAATCAATTAAAAAAAAAACACAACGCGGTGGTGGTGGTGGGGGTGGCGGGCGGCCATGAGGCCAACTGGGCCACCACCGTGGCGCTGCCCGGCCGGCCCCCGGCGCTGAGCGGGCGGGGTCTACGTGCGCAGCTTGCTCAATCGGCCCTCCACCCAGCGGGGGCCGTGAGGTCGGCTGGGCCACCCCCGTGGCGCCGCCCGGCCAGCCCTTGCGACAGACCGCGCCCGCTGTCGGAATCGGCCCTCCGCCCAGTGGGGGCCATGAGGCCAGCTGGGCTGCCCCCATGGCACCGCCCGGCCAGCCCCCGACGCCCAGCGGGCACGATTCTGCGGCAGACCGCGCCTGCTAGGCGCCGGGGGCCAACCGGGCGGCGCCATGGGGGCGACCCAACTGGCCTCACGGCCCCCGCTGGGCAGAGGGCCGATTACGAGGATCAGTTGCGCAGCCCGCCCACTGGGTGTCGGGGGCCGGCCGAGCGGCGCGACGGGGGCGGCCCAGCCGGCCTCACGGCCGCCTGCCACCCCCACCACCACCACAACGTTGTGTTTTTTTTTTTAATTGATTTATTTTTTTTTTTTTTTTAATTTCAAAAAATTAATTTTTTTTAAATTTAATTTTTTTATTTAAAATAAAATTTGTTTTTTTTTTTTTTAGTTTTATTATTATTATTATTATTTTTTTTAATTTCCTTTTTTCAATTTTAATTGTTTTTTTTTGTTAATTTTAAAATTTGTATTTTTATATTTCAATTAAAATTGTGTATTTAAAATTAGATTTTTTTTAATTAAACTTTATTTTTTTAAGTTAATTTGTTTTTTAATTTTTTTTATTTAATATATATATATATATTTCAATTTTCCATTTTTAATTGATTTTTAAAGTTTTTAAAGTTTTTCTTTTAACAATGGTTTTTTTTTTTCTTTTATATTTAAAATTTATTTTTCTTTCAAAATTTATTTGTTTATTCATTTATTTATTAAAATTTAATATTTTTGTTTTTAAATTTAATTTGTTATTTTAATATTAACTTTTTTTTTTAAATTTAATAAAATCTGATATATATACATATTTTAATTTAAGTTCATATATATATATATATATATATATATATATATATATATATATATATATATATTATTTTTTATAATTTAAATTTAATTTATTTTTTATAGTTTATTTGTTTTTTCAATATATATTGTTTTTTTTTTTTTTTTTTAACTAAAACGGTTATAGATTTTTTTATTTATCTGAAAGATTGTGGGTTCTTTTCCAATCTAACCCCTTGTACAATGCAGATTTCTAGATTCTCCCTGTTTCCTCTATTACAAATTTCAGGGCATTTGTATATAGTTGTCATTGTTAACAAAAATTAGGCCTTTCATGAGTTCACTGCCTTTATTTGCCATTTGGTCCGCTTCACTGTTTAATTTCCTGAGGATGTGGTAAAATTTGCAGCTGTCAAATTCTTGGAGCACTCTTTTCAATCTATCCGCAATATTGTTGAGGCTAGGGTTGTTGAAACGAGCTCCCTTGTTTAAATTTTTAATAATAAGCTCAGAATCTCCAAAGACTTGTAGATATATTGTTTTAAATTTAATATTTTCATTGTATTTTATTTTTATTTTTTATTTTTAATTAATTTTTCATTTTTTTACTTTTAATTTAAATAATGATTTTATTTTTTTTTAATTTATTTTTTTAATTTTTAAATTTATTAAAATTTAATATATTTCCTTAAATTTTATTTTATTTTTAAATTTAATAAGCATTTTCTTTTTCTTTTTTAAATTTAATTTCAATATTTTATTTTTTATAATTTCCTTCTTCTTTTAACTTGTTTTTTTTTTTAATTTAATATTTTTATTTTGTTTTTATTTTTATTTTTTAATTTCTATATTTTTTAAATTTTAATCTTAATTATTTTTTTTTAATTTTTTTTTTTTTTTCCTTAAATTTTAGGTTTTTTTTAATGTTTGAATTAAAGTTTTTATTTTGTTTTTATTTTTATTTTTTTTTATCTTCATATATTTTTAAATTTTAAGCTTTTAATTGTTTTTATTTTTTAAATTTAATTTTTTTCTTAAATTTTAGGTTTTTTTTTTAATGTTTGAATTTTAAAAATTAAAAAATGTTATTTCTATTTTTAAAAATGCCAAAAGTATGACACAATTTTTTTTTTGTTATTCCAGCATCAACTTGTTTTGTTTTGAGGGTATTTTTTCAATCCTTTTTTCAAGAAACAATTTTGTTTTTACCATAATTTTATAAAATGTTGAAATTTGACCTTAAAAAAAAACTAAGTGCGTTCTGGAATACACACTTTTTGTTTTTGGGGTGTTTTTTCATGTTTTTTGAGTCTTTTTGGGCTAGAGTTCCCGTTTTGAGGTCAGGTTACCTATTTGATCGGTAACAGTGTTTTTTTTTATTTTTTACACTAGATGTGCTACGAAATTGCTAAGTATGCAGTTTTGTCAAAAATTTTGCCAAGTGAAAAGTATTATTGCCCCAAAACTCAAAATATTACTTATCTCATCATCTAAAAACCACAACAACCATATACTAACTTCATTTTAGCCTTTTTGAGACATTTCTTCTTCATTTGCAATAGGTTGGACTATTGGTTTTCTTGTTTTTTCCTGAAAAATAGGTCTTGGGACAGAGCCTATATCTCCTATTCCATGATGTATTTTGAGAAAATGAAGGAGGTGTTTGTAGGCCATTATGTCTTGAATAAAAACCTCTCTTGGTGTTTTGAAACATATCTCCTCCTATCTAGAAACCGCCTTTGAAAAACATATGTAAAATAGGAAAACTTTGTTTTTGAAAATATGGCTTCAAAGAAAGCCTTGTATTGCCCAACTGATAACACCTGTGAGAAAAGTGAGAGAGGTTATTGTTATTTGATATGATTGTGAAACTAACCTCTCTCAGTTTCGTAAAATACCTTTTTTCTTGCTCAAAACCCTCCTTTGAACTTGACTTCTTAAAAGCCGAAAAAAGAGTTTTGCTTTACATTGCGCTGCGAAAAGACAGTGCTTTCAGAGCACAAAATGACTTTTTTCAATGGGTGGCACTAAGAAAGTAAGGTTTCTTGGATAATTGAACATTTTTTATAAAAAAAACTTAGTGAAATGAAATGAATGATGAAATTATGAATGAATTGACATGAAAAACCTTTAAAATGAATTTATTTAACAGTAAGGAAGGTTCAAACCTAAAAATCTAATACTCCCTTTTGGTCAAATTCAAGAAATGACTCCTGAGACCCTATTTTGACCCATGATCATAGACAAACTTGACATAATGATGTTTGAAATTATTTTGTGTGATAACAATGGCTCCACTTGGGATAGTGTGCCCCTATGGTACACTAAGAACTAGTAGTTCCAGTGCTGCTATCCATCTTCTTGGAATAAAAAATTTGAAATTTTATAAAGTCTTCTTCAAACTCTTATAGCCTTCACCTCAGGCTCAAGCTTGACGATCACTGCAAAAGAACCAAATCTGTACCTACTGACAATATGCTTAGTCAACTTTGAGCTTATTCACATGCTCCTACCTACCCTATCAACTCCAATCTCCATTTTTAACTCAAGCAACATGAAACTTCCAGTGAAGTCAGTCATTGATATGATATGATATTTGAACCTGTTGACTGCACTTGAACCAAAATTAATCATGATACTGAAATGACCAAGGCAACATAAAATGTATTTGATCCTCATAATGAAAAGATAACTGTAAATCTGGACTGTAGAACTCTTCCATGTAGTCAGCTATAGGATCAAAGAAGACATGATCTATTTGATGCTTCTCATGACATTTTGCAGCTTTAGACAACTTATATATGCTTTTCTTAGCCACACAAGATTTCAACTATGTACTCTCAAACTGTTGTTAAAACTAATTTTCAGAAACAATGTATTCTTCCTCCATCTCAAAAGAGAAAGGAAGCAACACCCTCTCTTTGTGTTATAGCATGAAAATATTTTTAAAATATAGATCTTGATATTGAAGATAATAAGATTGAATTTGACCATAAAAAAATTTAGTGTCTTTCCCAATATTCTTAGCAGCTTCATCCACAAATTGAATCTTATCTTCTGACTTGCACTCAAATGAATTTAGATTAGAAGACAAGGATAAGGAAAAAATTTCACCCACTTCTTCATTAGTGTGATCATTATTTGATGTAGGCTGATGTAAGAAATGACATGAATAATAAACTTCATCCTTTACCTGAGGATTGTAGCAATTATCTTCTAATATTTACTCTTGCTGTTTCAAATGATTCTCCTACTCATGATGATCACAGAATTGACAAGTCTGCTGCAAATTCTCCTCAAACTCAGAGGATGTAACATAATTTTCATAAATAAACTCCTGCTAGGTTTCATTTTCATCTAAGAAAGAGGTTATCCTTTCTTCTTGGTGATGAAAGGGATTGTCATGACGGGCTTCTAAAATTTCCTTATCCATGAACTCATAATCTTCATAACAATTCTCCAAATATTCAATAAAACTCACACAATGTTTACAACAGTCTTTGACTAGCAATAAGGAGGGATGATACTCTTCATACATCTCATAAAATGCAACATGGCAATTAGCAAGAGAATATAATGAACCATTTGGCAAGCTTTCATACCAAGACCGTGCTTTTCCTTCCAAAGTGGCCATAAACATCTTCATGAGACAATCCTCAGGGAACTGGAGCCTAAGTCTATGTACATGCATATGGAATCTAACCAAATGAAGAGCAAAATTGTCTTTCTTTTCATCTTTAAATATAGGAAGATCAGTTAACCATTCAACCTTTGGCATAGGATTTGGAAAACCATGGATATGAGACCAATTCATAGGGGCATACCTGACATTTATTCTTGCAATGGAACTCATATTGAAACTTCATAAAGCTACTGAACTTCAAGCACTGGAGTCACCTTCCAATTTTTTATTTGATGTGTGGAGTCGCCGGAGCAGAAATAAAACCAATATGTGCCTAAGTTTCTGCTGCTCTCAGGCCTTAGAACTGAAACTTTGTCATTCTTCGCAGGGAAAATATACACCTTCGGTCCCCGGCAATGGCACCAAAATGTTATCACAAAATTGGACCTGATAGGCTGCTTAATCAGTCAACTTCATGTAACTATTTCAAACCTAATATTTTAACTGAGGCTTAGCCTCCTCGGCCGAGAGGGCTCTCTCAATGGTTAATGATTTGGATAAAGGTATAGATGGCTAACTCTATGTAGGGTAATAAACAAATATATGATAAAGATAGGTTGAGAATCACATTAGCAAGTACACATTGGGCTTATGGAGTCAAAATAGTTTCAGTAACGAATGAATCTAATTAACATGGAAGTTGAGGCATATCAGAGCTTTGGTCAAGAAATAACACACATGAAACTGTAAAAACGTAGTTAGTTCATCTATATAGGAAGTGAGAGCATCTAAAGATGAATTTTGATTAATATAGATAAACACCACTGCAATAGGATAATAATAGATGCAAATAGAATAGGAACACACCAAAAATATTTCTTAATCCCAAGTTGGTTAAGTAGAAACTCTCTATATTAGCTAAAAATCCAGTCAATTACAATAAGCACAGTCTTTTGCTAAAAATGTCCAACCCTTTTCAATTTGACCCAATGGCCTTTAATAGACCATTTAGCACATGAGATGATCTCATCTTAGGCTAGATACATCGAATTTATAACTCTTGACACCTTGCATAACCATAAAACATCAAATTTATGGCAAACAAACACCTATTCTACTTGACAGTCATATTTCAACTAGGACTCAAACTCTTCATTACTATATTTAACAAAGTTATCCTAACAACCTTATCGATTTGAAATTACATCATTTGTCAAGTGTATCATAACATGGTCAAATTTGGATGATGGGCTTCAGTTCTTCATGACCATTTTGCTGACCTCCACAAAAGCAGGAAACCAAACCTTGTTTTTTAGGCATAAGATTATTTTCCTTTCTTGAACATTCTGACCATCATTTTAACTTTATTTCGTGGTCCTTGGCTATTGGAGATTATCTCAACATGTCTGATTACTCATCCCTACCCTCCAACTGTCGAAAAATTGCTGCAAAAATTGTTCAAAAGTCTGTAATTTATGTCGCTACGAAAACACAGCAGTTTCGTAGCGCCCTCTGTAGCGTTGCCATTTCAACCTTTTTTTCGTCAAAAACTTGGTTCTTTCCATATGAAACATTTTAATCATCCTTCAATACATCTTCCATAACAATTACAGCTCTTAACTCATACTTTAACCCCTTGAAAACTGACCAAAAGGAGCAAAAAAGGCAGCTACAATAGTTTTGTAGTGATTTTCTACTTTTTTACACTAGATGCGGTATGAAACTGCTAAGTATGTTGTTTTGTCAAAAAAAAATCCAAGTGAAAATTATTATCGCCCCAAAACTCAAAATATTACTTATCTCATCATCTAAAAACCACAACAACCATATACTAACTTCATTTTAGCTTTTTTGAGACATTTCTTCTTCATTTGCAATAGGTTGGCCTATTGGTTTTCCTATTTTTTCCTGAAAAGTAAGTCTTGGGACAGAGCCTATATATCCTACTCCATGATGTATTTTGAGAAACTGAAGGGGATTTTTGCAGGCCATTATGTCTTGAATAAAAACCTCTCTTGGGTTTTTAAAACATATCTCCTGCTATCTAGACACTGCCTTTGAAAAACATGTGTAAAACAGGAAACATCTATTTCTGAAAATAGGCCTTCAAATAAAGCCTTGTATCTCCCAACTGATAACACCTGTGAGAAACATGAGAGAGGTTATTGTTATTTGATATGTTTTTGAAAATAACCTCTCTTAGTTTCTTAAAATACCTTTCTGTTTGCTCAAAAACCTCCTTTGAAGTTGACTCCTCAAAACTAGAAAACAGAGTTTTGCTTCATATTGCGCTATGAAAAGACAACGCTTTCGTAGTGCAAAATGACTTTTTTCAACGGGTGGCACTACGAAAGTAAGGTTTCTTGGCTAATTGGACAGTTTTGATGAAAAACTTAGGGAAATGAAATGAATGATGAAATGATGAAATGATGAATGACTTGACATGAAAAACCTTTAAAATGAATTTATTTAACACTAAGGAATGATCAAACCTAAAAATATAATACTCCCTTTCGGTCAAATTCAAGAAATGGCTCCTAAGACCCTATTTTGACCCATGATCATAAACAAACTTGACACAATGATGTTTCAAATTTTTTTGGGTGATAACACAACCTCCAACACTCTTGCTACCCACTCAAAACCACATGCAAACTCTCACACACTCTCAAAATCATTATCACACCCATATTTCAAAACCCCTAATCCTAAAACCATGATAAGGAAATATTTATTGTTTTACTGAAAATATATTTAACTATCTTTCCACTAGAAATACACATTCTATAGAATTTACATTCCATTTTATTTATATCTCTCCTTAATTATCATTTACATTTAATTTTTCTATGGTTGCATTTTAATATAAACATATTTTTTTATTAGTAGTACAAAATTAGCGTCAGAAAAAACAAACCAACAAATTATAATGACAATGGATTCTATATTGAGTTCGTTGTAATCTTTTATTAAAACTGTTGGATATGTTTTAATCTTTATATTCAAGGTTATACTATTAATCTCATGCATCGTATCCATCTCTCCTTTAAAGGATGATCATTATAGATATCGTATAATTCATTAAAAAAAAAGGGTGCTGTTGGTAAAGGGATATGTTTGAATGTAATATAACGATATATTATATTATGTGATTTCTTATAGGAAAATATTAATATAATACAAAATTTATATATTGATGTATAATGGCCATAATGTGTATCGTGGTGCAATGTCTGGACTTTATAATTAATGTGTGGCATATTTAAATGTATTTAGAATAAATATAAATCATCATTGTTATTAATGTATTTGTAAAAAGTATAAATTTACTTGATTTATTATAAACGTCCTCAGAACAAGTATGAATCATAATCTACAAAATCCAAACCAATTTACTCTTAAGATTACAATGAAGTTTATTTCTAAGTAAAATACATAATGAGAGAGAACAGATTTTTGTTACATGAAAATAAATTTTTTTCTTATGTAAAAAATGCTTTTTGTCATCGCACATCACACTATAAGGAAATTTCCTTCCTTACAATACATCATGTTAGTTCAAGTCTTCTATAATTTCCACAAAGGAAAAGCTTTGTTTTAATTTTTTTTTTATAAATCTTCACCAAAAAATAGTTTTCTACAATATTTCAAACATAAACCAATCTTACATTGTGATAAACGTAAGTCATTGTTTCAATGTCACAAACAAAATATGTCATGTCATTGAAATGTGAAGTAAATTACCTAATGTCATGCAATATAATGATTATTACTTCACATTGTAAGGTGACAAACATTACCTAATGTCATAATTTGACAAAATATACGTGGTGTCTCATGTGACAAACATAAGCTAATTTCACAATATGAAAAATATAATATGACATTGCAATCCATCAAACAAAACTCAGTGCCACATTGTACAAATATTCCTTGATATAACAATGTTACAAACATATCAACCATTGTATGAAAACATTACCCTTGACCACCATCACATTGTGATGCAATCCAGTGTATCTCAACTTACAATGTGCCAATCATTACGTAATGTTGAAATGTGAAAAACATAGCTTGAAATTGTAATTTATCAAACATATCCCAAAGTTACAAGTGACAAACATAGCCCAACATTGCAATATGTTGAACATAGTTTTTCATAGAAATTGGATGAACATAGGCCAATCAAGCAATGAGCTGGACATAGCTCAATGTAAAAATGTGACAAAAATATCCCAACATTGTAGGAAGCTAAACACGACCCAGTGTTGAAATGTGACAAACATAACCTACATTTGATGTAAATTGTTGAAATTTTTTGACATCACAATGTGGCAAATGTAAAAGAATGTGGAGCATGGAAAATTTTAGGGGCTAATATTCGTAGGTGGGCTAATTTTCCATGATTTTTCCAAAAAAAAGATTCACCAATTTCCATTTTTTCTAAAAATGATTCGCCCAAATTTTATAATATAAAATTATTTTGCCTTACAAATCGCCAACATTATATAGATACTATATATAAAATCATTATAAATTTGAATAATTTTACAATTATATCAATACATTTTTTATAGTTTGCATATTAAGGACTAGTGTGATTCGCTAATGTTTTAAACTTCAAGATAATTTTCATTCGTTAAAATTTTACCTGATGTGGAGATGCATTGAAAAAAAGCCAATGTCATAATGTCACAACTATAACATGATGTTGCAAGTGAAAAACATAATAGAATGGCAAAATCTGATGAATGAAACAAAACTTCACAATCTAACGATCATAACCTAACATCATCATGTGATGAACAAAACTTAATGTTCTAATTTGATAACCATAAGTGAATGTCACAATGTGAAAAACATAATGTAGCATTGAAATGTGTTAAAAAAAATCCAACATTGTAATGTGATAAATATATCCTAACTTCGTAATTGAATATAATCCTTCACCAAGATCATGTGATGGAATGCAACCATCATATACTTTAGTCAACCATGTTCAATGATGTTTAAACTTAATCAGCCATGGTTATACATAGCAGAAAATGGGAAATCATAATAAACCATGGCCAGCCACATGAAATCATGGCAAACATAGTCAACCATGGTCAACATGGTCACCATTGTCAAATGGTGTTTTCCACGGCTAATTATAGTCAGATGTATCCTTTCATGCTTAAGAATAGTCAATCATGGTCAAACATTACTCAACATTAAAATGTGACAAACATTGCTCAACATCAAAATGTGATAACCATAACTTGATGTCATAATATGATGATCGTAACTCAACTTGGAAATGAGACAAATATAACATGACATCACAATGTGATGAACATTACACAACATCATAATGTGAGAAACATATCTTGATGTCATAATCATATGTAACTCTTCACCAATTTCATATGCGATGCAATATAGCTATAGTAAATTATAGTCAACCATGTTCGCATATAGTCATCCATGGTTAACCATAATCAAACAAGGTCACCCATATTTTACCATGGTCAAACATAGTCAACTATAGTTAATCATAGCCACCTATGATCAACATGGTCTTCCATGACCAACCAAACTCAACTATGGTAAATAATAGGAAACATGGTAAACATAGTTAACCAAGGTAAACCACAATCAACTATGGTTAACATAGGAAACGTGGTCACTTTCATAAAACGTTTTCAACCATGGTGAACTATAGACTTTCATGGGAAACCATAGTCAATTATGGTCAATCATGGTTAAGCATAATCAACCATTTTCAACATGGTCAAAGTGGTCAACCATAGTCAAATATAAAAACCCTTAGTCACCCATAATCAATCATGGTAATACATAGTAAACATCATTAACAATAGTCACCCATAGTCAATATGGTCACCCATAGTTGTCCATGGTCTACCTAGGTTAACCATACTCAACCATGGTAAACCATACAGAAATCGTTGGCAACCATAGTGAACCATGGTCAACATGGTCACCATTGCCAAATGTTGTCAACCATGACTATCCATAGCCAAATAAATCCTTTCATGGAATATTATAGGAAACCATAGTCAAAAGTGGTTAAACATGGTCAAACTTGGTCATATATGGTCCTCATGGTCAAGTAACGTCAACATGGTCAAGTGTGCCCAACCATTTTGAGCCATATGCATACATATATTGACCATAGTAAACCTGAATAAATTATAAATTGATCATATTCAACCATAGTCAACTATAATTGATCATAGTTAACCATAGTCCACCAATTTCAACCATATATAGCCATGCTCACCCATCTCAACATGGTCAACAAGGTCAATATAGTCAACCATACTTTACCATGTTGAACTATAAACAACTATGCTTTCATAGTCACTATACTCAATCATTGTCAATGAAAGTCAACATGGTCAACCCTTGTCAACCATAGTCAACTATAGTTAAACATGGAAAACCATATTTAAGAATGTCAACCATGGTCACCCATATTCAAACCATATGTTGACCATAATAAACGCTTGTCAACAATAACTTAACAATAGTCAACCATGGGCTACTAATCATTCCCATGCACATTGGTCATCAATTAGAACAACCACATTATTAAAAGTGGTTTATATATGTGGATGAGTGCTAGGGTGGAAAGTGGAGGTGATCAATTTTTGAAGGACGAAAAATGGTGTTGATCGACATATATCAACCTCTTCTAATAATGTGATTTTGCTAATTTTCTTATGCCCAAAGTGTCTATTTTGGAATTTGACTTCCAAAATTTTAATTTAATAATTAAAAATTATTATGTGGATGGTGGGGATTTAATTTTCACAAAATATTCTAGAAATATTCTTAGTAGTAGTCACAAATTTCAGATTTACCTCAAAAATAGTTATGCCCAGTTTTCCTTTTTAATTAAATTGATTAATTTAAAAAAATGTCAAATGAACAATTGTCATATAAAATGAGTTATGGTTTTTCACGCATGTGGTATTGATAAAGCATGATATTGGTCCACGATATGATAACAAAGCATATTTAGAAGTTAACAATCTCCATGGTAAAGAGGGGGAAAATCTCCATGATTACGAATCTTGGTGCATGTTTTTTTAAATGTATATTTATTTATCACATATATTAACTATTTTTATAATTGATAATAATAATAATATTTTAAATCCCACATGGATAAAGTAGATGTTCGATTAAGGCAATATATGTTGTAAAGGTCAAAGATTTGAAACTTCGTAGCTAAGAATCCACTCATCCTAAGGGTTGGCGTGGCCCAGTTTCAGTGAGATCCTCAGGTTATTTTGACGGCTTAAAATAACATTATACTCTAGTTAAATTTTACGCAGAAAGGCATCCTCCTATTGGAAGTTGGCACATCATTTTTTTGACTAATTAGAAATCTTGATCATATGATGTAGAATTAAAGATGCTAGCATATTTTCATTATGTCAATTACACTAATAGATAAAATTTTCACAAATAACTTTCTTGCATATTTAAATCCATGTTTAAAATACCTTTAAATTATCAAATTTACCAAATATGATTATAAATTTACTATGTGATTTGATAATTTCCATGTATAAGAAATAACGAGAAGTGGAAAGGTTAGTGAAGTTTTTGATGTCATAATTAAAAGTATTGGGCATGCGGATCAAGCAGTATGAAAAATAAGTTTTGTTGGAATGTTATTGTTTAATATAAAGGGCTAGTTCCTTTCTCAATGAATCACCGTTTGGAGGGTCGTTCCCTTCTTCAATGAATCAAAATTTGCCACACCTTTGAACTTGTTAAGTCGCCTTGGAACAGTGTTAACTGGCCTTTGAACTTGTTATACTATAATGCACGACACATTATGTAACTTACACCTGGATTTAACCACAATCCAACCCAACTCAGGTTCTGGAGTTTCAGATGACCCATCTGCACTGCACACCTGGAAATCTAGGTCTTGGGATCAGATAATGGATCTACGGTCCTCCGCTCACAGCAAGGGATCAACGGTGGGGATCGAAGCTTGGGTTTTGATAGGTAACCACCTGCCCGACTCCCTCAGCCCGAGGTTCATTCGACATTCTTGCTGTGAGGGTTTTCTCAGCCCATCGGTGTGGTTAACCTATTGTTTCAGGGAGGGTTCCAATGCAAGGTTTTTCTTCTTCAATTTTTCAGATCTGATCTGATACGTTTTTGCACAGAGACTGCAGGAAGACTAAATCATTTCCATAGTCTCTTTTCAAAAACCATCTTTGATTTGCCTATGATGAATGTACTATGTACTAATGTAGCGATAGGTTAGAAGAACTTTCCGCAAGATAGCCATAGGACTGTTATTATATGAGCCCGTATGGACAGTATGATGTTATACATTATGATGTATATTCTGATTTCACAGTTGCATACAAATATAGAGTGTTTTTTAACATCGAAAAACATATAAACACAATGGAATAAAACCTAAAACGTTTATGATAAATTCCTTATCTAAATATCGCGTGAAATATAAAAGATTTTATAAGAAAAAATAGTGACAAAATTTACTATTTCACATTCGAAACTGTCTTTGCTTTTTCACGTTTGTTAACTTCTCATAAATATAAATTAAAATTATAGCACATATACAATGGGAATTCTCTTGTATATATGATATGTGTGTTTGTATGTACGGGAGAAAGCAATTGTTAGGCTTAACAGTGAATCCACTAATGTGTTGTGCTTATCGAATCCACAAAACACGAAGAGAAACGGGAAGAGAAATCCACATGGATCCTCAGGTCCTATTTCTAGTAACACATATCACGACCTCTAAACAAAAATGTAACAACGAAAATAAAAGGCCATTTGGAAAATTTGTTGCCGGAGAAGCCACTCTAGATAAAGAAAATTAGGTTAGTTCTAGAATTTGCACATCGTTGGCACTTGTTCTCCCTCTTCTGTCCTGTCAAGAATATGTCTATTTGACTCAGTAACGCATACTCTTATGATTAATAGTGCACAACAACACGGTTACGTGCGGAGGACGAGTTCTATGTTCGGTTCGTTTTCACCCCTATTAAAATTCTACACTCTTATTTATCTTCAACTATTTGCATGACATTGGTATAGGTTCTTTATCTTTATGTGTTGCTGTTGGAATGTTTCAGAATTCCAAATAATAAAAGTCCCGAAAAATTCTAAAATTTCATTCACAGTGACAGAGTTTCAGCATAAAAAAAAAATCTATTTAAAAAAAAATGTTATAGTCTGATAACTTTCCACTGCTGGGAGATTACAAAATATTGAACTGCTTCACACACAGTGTCCAAATCACTCTTCTCTGTCTCACACAGAGAATACTCTGTCTCTAAAAAAAAACTTACACTGCTGTGTATACTCTGTTTTTTTTTAAACACTCTCTGTCTTTTACAAACGCACTCTGCTGTGCATAAAAACTATTCTCTGTAAAATAAAAAATATTACAGCACTCTGTTTCTGTATTAAAACAAAAATATCTTAGCCCAGTTTAATTCAATGTCATTAATTGACATACAACAAGAAAATTCAACGCTTGAACAATCTTTATGGCATCATTAACTTCTGTCGGCACCGCTTGGAAACGCATTGAAGTCAAATTGGCTTGGTGGCACCAAGATTTTTTTCCGCACTGCTGTGTTTACATTTCTGTGTAATATTAACAGTTCTTCTGTCTTTTCCCCCCTTTTTTTATATACACTACTGTGTAATAAAAAATTACATACGCTTCACGACTTTCTACCTTTTATAAAAAAACATTACATTCCGGGCTTTGTCAATACATATATATATATATATATATAACATGTTTTAATAAAACATAATAAGAAAATAAAACAATAAAATCATTAACAACGACTTATGCTTTTTAAAAACAAATGCCGTGATAAAACATTTAATCGGCGATCATTTGTGAACGTATAACATGTGGACCCTGCTGACGTCATCAGCAGCTCCGAGGGGGTATGCTCCTCCGCCTGCCCTGCTTGCTGGACCCCCGCGGAATTTACTTTCCGCTTTGTCTCTCTGCTATTCGGTTATGCGGGCAGTTGGAAATTAATTCCAACACTCCCTCTTAATTTCAACTGCTGGGTTTTCCTGCATACCCAGGCACTTTCTGAAATGTTCAAAACTTTTCTGCGCAAGTGGCTTTGTGAGGATATCTGCAAATTGATCCTCTGTTCTGCAATGCTGCAAAACAATCTCGCCATTGCTAACCAATTCCCGTATGAAATGAAACTTGGTGTCAATGTGCTTTGTTCTTTTATGAAAAACAAAATTTTTAGACAATGCAATAGTTGAGCTATTGTCACAAAAGATCACTGTCCCTTTTACCTGTTCTTGACATAAGCTTCTCAACATTTTTCTCATCCAAACCACTTGACACGCTGCTGCTGTAGCTGCCACATATTCTGCCTCTGCTGTAGACAATGCTACAATGGGTTGTTTCTTAGAAGTCCATGAAATGGCTCCTGAACCCATATGAAAAACATAACCAGAAGTGCTCTTCCGATCATCTACACTTCCAGCCCAATCACTGTCTGTGTATCCAACTAAATCTAAACATTCTGAAGTAGTATAGAAAATACCAAACCTCTTTGTTCCTTTAACATACCTCAAAATTCTTTTTGTTGCTTGCCAATGTGAATCCTTTGGCTTTTCCATGAATCTGGAAATCAAACTAACAACATGCATTATGTCCGGCCTAGTTGCAGTCAAATACATAAGGCTGCCAACTATGCTCTTGTACAAGCTAGGATCAAAATCCTTGCTGTTGTCCTCTCTGCTGAGTTTTAATCCCATTACTGTGGGAGTGATTGTTGCTTTGCACTCCTGCATGTTAAATCTTTCAAGAACCTCATTAACATACTTTTCCTGTGAGATAAAAATCCCACTTTCATTTTGTTCTACTTCTATTCCCAAGAAGTATCTTAGCAAACCCATATCAGTCATTTCAAATTCTTCTTTCATGACTGTTTTAAAATGTTCAATAAGCAATCATCATTACCTGTAAAAATAACATCATCAACATATAAGACTACAATCAAGATTTTTCCATCTTTTTCTTTGATGTAGAGGGTGGGTTCTCCCTCACACTTTTCAAATCCATTTTCCAGTAGATAGGAATCTATCCTACTGTACCATGCTCTTGGCGCTTGCTTTAGCCCATAAAGAGCTTTCTTCAACTTGCATACTTTGTTTTCTTGGCCTTTCTTTTCATAACCGAGAGGTTGTTCAATGTAAACCTCTTCCATTAACACTCCATTTAGAAATGCTGACTTCACGTCCATTTGGTAAAATTTCCATTTATTTTGTGCTGCTATGGACATCATTGCTCTCACGGTTTCCATTCTGGCAACCAGTGCGAAAGTTTCCTCATAATCTATCCCATGCTTCTGCTTATAACCTTTGACAACAAGTCTTGCCTTGTGTCTCTCTATTTTGCCTTCAGCATTACTCTTGGTCTTTTAGACCCATTTAACTCCAATGACATCTTTACCTTTTGGGAGTTCAACTAAATCCCAAGTTTTGTTCCTCTCTATGGCATTTATTTCCTCATCCATAGCTTCTATCCATTTCTCATCCTTGATGGCTTCTTCGAAATGAACAGGATCATCAACATGACAATATAAAGCAAATAAAGAATTGATACCTTCATTAGCTAAATCTTGTTCATAAATATCTTTCAAACTTCTGAATTTCTTACCTCTTTCAGTAGGTGTACAAATGCTTGAAGAAGCACTTGAATTTCCTCCTTGTGGTGTGCTTGGAGAAGCACTGTCATTTCTCCTCAAGGGTGTGCTTTGCTGCTCTTGTGTTGGTGCTGCTGTTTGGGGATGTATTTCAGCCAACTCATCATCATTATCATCATGAGATAAACATTGTTTAACATTTACTGTCTTCTCTATGCTTTCATCCCAAGATTCCTCTTCAATGAACTGAACATCTCTGCTCACAATAAACTTCTTGGTGGATGGGTTATATAACCTATATGCCTTGGATTCCTCACTATATCCAATGAAAATACATTTCTCCCCCTTGCTGTCCAACTTCTTCCTTAGCTGATCCGGAATATGTGCATAAGCCACACATCCGAATACCTTCATGTGTATGACACTTTGCTTTGTGCCACTCCATGCCTCTTCCAGCACTTTGTTCATAACTGCTTTTGTAGGGCACCTGTTCAAAATATATGCTGCATAATGTACAGCTTCAGCCCAATAATCATTAGGCAAATGCTTTGCCTTTAACATACTCCTCGCCATGTCCATTATGGTTCGGTTCTTCCTTTCGGCTACTCCATTTTGCTGCGGAGTATATCTAGTTGTAAACTGCTTATGAATACCATTTTCTCTACAAAAACATAGAAAATCTTTAGAGATATACTCACCTCCTCTATCAGTTCTTAGGACTTTGATATGCAGCCCACTCTAGTTCTCAACAAGTGCTTTGAAATTGCAAAAATTTTCAAACACTTCACTTTTGTTTTTCAAAAAGTAAACCCAAGTTTTTCTTATAAAATCATCTATGAATGTTAACACATAGTGGCTGCTTGCAAGCGATGGAGTTTGCATCGGTCCACACACATCTGAGTGGACAATCTCTAAGGGTGTTTTTGCCCTTATGCTTTTCCCGAAAGGAAAACTTTCTCTGTGTTGTTTCCCCAAGATACAACCTTCACAAAGGCAGTCTGGTTTCTCTATCAATGGTAAACCACTTACCATTCATTTTCTGTTCAACATATTAAGACCTCCAAAGTTGAGATGTCCAAATCTCAAGTGCCATAACCAATTATCATCTTTTGGTTCGCTTTGGAAAGTCTCTTGTGCAACTGCTGCTTTCTCTTCACCATTCTTCAAATCTGCTCTCATTCTGAGAGGGAACATCCTGTTCCTTGTCATCTTTACTTCAGCAATACACTGTTTGCTGGGTGGTTTATCCATGATGGTACAAACATCATTATCAAAGAAAACATTATACCCCTTATGGACAAGCTGTCCAACACTTAAGAGGTTACACATCATTCCTGGAACATAACAAACATCTGCTATGGTTTTCCTTGCACCTAATCTTGTTAAAACATTTACATCTCCTTTTCCCATAACAGAAACTTTGCTATTAGTTCCTAGTGTGACTTGTGACTGCACACTTTCATCTAACATAGAAAACATTGCTAAGTTTCCTGTCATATGGTTACTGCAACCGAAATCTAGAAACCATAAATCCTCATTCTTTTCTTTAGCCATATTACAAGATAAAAACAAATTATTTTCGCTGATATTTTCCTTAGTGAAATTTGCACTAGTTCTACTTGCCATATCTTGCTGCTTCTTTCTACATTCATTAGCATAATGACCATATTTTTTACAATGGTAACATTGGACATTGGACTTATCATACCTTTGTCCTTGAGCATTATTCTGACCATTTTGTTGGTTGTTGCCTTGGCCTTGATGCTGATTTGGATTGCTGCCCCTTCCTTGAGCATTTGCTGGACTGTCTCTTCCACCTCTGTTTTGGCTTCTTCCTCTTCCTTTCTTGTTTCCTCTGTCTTGCCCTCTTCCTCTTCCGAAATACATCTGGGTCTTAAAGGCTTGCTCAAGAGATGAGTTTTCACTCCTACCCAATCTCTGTTCATGGGTCATCAATGATGCATGTAGCTCATCCACTGAAAACTTTCTGAGATCCCTAGTCTCCTCTATGGTGGTGACAATCACATCGAATCTTGAGGGTAAAATTCTTAAGAGTTTTTCTACAATCCTCTTATCTTCAAGAGTCTATCCATGAGATCTTATTTGTGTGACCATTCCAATCACATGAGTGAAAAATGAGTCAATATTATCTGACTCCTTCATACAGAGAGTCTCAAAATCTTTCCTCAGAAATTGAAGTTTTGCTGTCTTCACTCTTTCCATACCCTGATAGGCTGTTTTGAGAGTTTCCCATGCTTCTCTAGATCTCTTAGCTGTTGCTATCCTTGGAAACACACTCTCATGAACTGCTTGATACAAAAAGAAAAGAGCTTTGGAGTCTTTCTTCTTATTGCTCTTCAGCATCTCTCTTTCTGCCTGAGTTAATAAATTAAACTCATGTTCATCTACTGGCTCTTCAAAGCCATCCTCAACAAATTCCCATAAGTCTTGGGAGACAAATAATGCTCTCATAGTTATTGACCAGTAGTCGTAATTTTTCTCATTAAACATTGGGAGATGGATATTTCCCATACCCATACCAGTGTTGGCTCCAGCCATTCTGCACTCTTAACTATGATTCAAAAACACTTGACTGTGTGTTTAAAATTAATTAACTGTACTGCAACAGTAACACAAAATTGTTATAGAGAAATACCTTTGAATTATTCTTGTCTGAGTCTTCACACTGATGGAGAAGCTGCTGAAACTAAGAACTCCTTTCCTTCAGCTTATTTGACCTTCAAATAGCCTAGAATAACTCTGATACCATGTTGGAATGTTTCAGAATTCCAAATAATAAAATTCCCTTCCTTAACACAGAGAAAAATTCTAAAATTTCATTCACAGTGACAGAGTTTCAGCATAAAAAAAATCTATTTCAAAAAAAATGTTACAGTCTGATAACTTTCCACTGCTAGGAGATTACAAAATATGGAACTACTTCACACACATTGTCCAAATCACTCTTCTCTGTCTCACACAGAGAATACTCTGTCTCTAAAAAAAAAGTTACACTGCTGTGTATACTCTGTTTTTTTTTAAAACACTCTCTGTCTTTACAAATGCACTCTACTATGCATAAAAATTATTCTCTGTAAAATAAAAAATATTACAGCACTCTGTTTCTGTATTAAAACAAAAATATCTTAGCCCAGTTTAATTCAATGTCATTAATTGACATACAACAAGAAAATTCACCGCTTGAACAATCTTTATGGCATCATTAACTTCTGCCAGCACCGCTTGGAAACGCATTGAAGTCGAATTGGCTTGGTGGCACCAAGATTTTTTTCCGCACTGCTGTGTTTACATTTCTGTGTAATATTAACAGTTCTGCTGTCTTTTCCCCCTTTTTTTTATATACATTGCTGTGTAATAAAAAATTATATACGCTTCACGGCTTTCTACCTTTTATAAAAAAACATTACATTTCAGGCTTTGTCAATATATATATATATATATATATATATGACATGTTTTAATAAAACATAATAAAAAAGTAAAACAATAAAATCATTAACAACGACTTATGCTTTTTAAAAACAAATGCCGTGATAAAACATTTAATCGGCGATCATTTGTGAACGTATAACATGTGGACCCTGCTGACGTCATCAGCAACTCCGAGGGGGTATGCTCCTCCGCCTGCCTTGCTTGTTGGACCCCCGCGGAATTTACTTTCCGCTTTGTCTCTCTGCTGTTCGGTTATGCGGGCAGTTGGAAATTAATTCCAACAGTTGCAACGTAAATACAATTTGACGAATCTAAATCATATAATGCAACACATCAAATTTCTTATCCTTAGATGCAAAATTAATACTTGTTATCACTATCACCATGACCATAATGACTTTGAAACTCAATAATTATTGATTTTCATTTTCTTACCAATACTAAATTACTCTCATATACATGATTATTACAAATTTAGGTTAACTTTCAAGTTTACAAATTATGTTGTGTAATTTGTTTTTTTCCACCAGTCCTCTTAATTATGGTAATAGAATCTGTTGCTAATTTTGTATGTAATGCTTATAGTTCATATTTCCTACTTTACTCTTGACTCATATTTCATATATTACAACTTCCAATTATCCATCAACAAAGAAAATTAAAATAAAGACATGGTAAATATTGCAATATGTTCTCAAACATAACCCAAAAGTTCATAAACTACATTAAGTCAAAAAGCATGATTTCCAGCCTAGTTTTTTCTTCAATGTTAGTTATGATTTGACATGGTGTAACACAAAATCCATGCATATATTTTTAGTATTGCATTTTGTTACTTGCATGTACTTTTAGTATTGCATTTTGTTATTTTGGTTTATTAGACAAAAGCCACTTGGCATTAATGTCCAAAAAAATTGCAATGGGGTTTGTTTATGTTAATCACCTTTTAAATTATTAACATTTAATGTTATTGACATAATAACATTAATGTTATTACTAACATTTAAGTTATAATATAAACATTAATAATATTAATCTTATTAAAATTATTAATAAGGTTAATGTTAAAATTATTTATATAAATATTATAAGCTTTAATGTTGGTAAATATTATTAATAATATTAACACTAATATAACATTAATAATATTAACGCTAATCATTAATATATTATAGTAGATTATTCATAACATTAATATAATGATTATTAACTTAGTATTGATAATTGATGTTATAATATTATTGGATATAATAATTCATTTATTTTATTATAATAATATTATTATATTGTAATAATGTCATTAATCACATTTTACGTGATAACATTAATATTAATATTGTAATAATAATGACAATTTAGTAATAATAATAATAATTTAAACCATATTTAAAACACAATAATAATAATATTAATAATAATACATTAATTATTACATTAAAAATATTATTAATAATGTCATTAATAACATTATTAATATTAGAGTAATACACTATTAAAACATAAATGCATTATTAATGTAATAATATTATTCTATGTAATAATTCATCTTAATACTAATATTGACATTATTAATAACATTTACATTAATATTAACCACAATAACAATAACAACTTAATAACTTGTTATTGAAATGTCACAAAGAAAGCCCACTTCTCAATGTAATGAACATTCCCTACATCTCATTCTAATGAAAATATCCCCACATAAACATTGACCATAATATTATTCTATGTAATAATTCATCTTAATATTAATATTAATCTTATGAATAACAATGAAATTAATATTAACAACAACAATAATATCTATCATAGTGTGACAAATAAACAATTCCATTGTAATCTGATAACTAACAACCAACGTAACAATGTGACAAACAATGCCACAATGTTACGAATAATCAACATTGTTGCAATTTCCAAAGTAAGAAATGACATCTCAATGTGATGAAAAATAAATTCCAAGGCAATGCGACCTACAATATAAGTTTTATAACTTTAAAGTTGTTCGCACTGTGATGAACAACCAATGATGTGGCAATGCAATGAATAATAAATGTCATCACAGTGTGACGAAAATTAAATGTCATTGTAATGTGATGATGTTAGGTCACTATATTACTAGTATAATCCCTTATTTTTGTTAGTGTAACCCCCTTATTGTTATTTTTGTACCCCTGTAACCCCCATATTGTTATTATTGTGCCCTTAAATTATTATTGTTAGGTCGGCTAGGATTACATTGTGGCCCTATTGGGGTTCCCATGTTTTGGCCAGATTGGCAAGACCAAAACATGAGACAACATCAGAACCACTTTCAGACCTCGGGATCTAGCCCTCCTAGGTCCAGAGAGGGATCTCTCTATATGATCAAAGGTTTTATGTCTTTGAGGCTCGAATGTTAAGATGTTAGGCTAGTTATAGGCACAAGGTTTGTTTGTTTGATTTTTCTGTTTTGGTTGCTGGTTATCAGGAAAGAAGGATTCAATGTAAGACCAATATGAGCAAAGAGTAAAAAGGGAAGAGGTGAAGTATTCCAGGAAATATACAGAACCATTGGGCAATGGAGTCAAGAAAGGATTTGCTTGCTAATCAATAGGCAGGCTTTCAATTGGGCTAGTCATCTGAAACATAGGATCTTAAGATGATTGTGTGAGATGGAAAGGTAGGATAGGAGGGAATGACACAGATTCAGAGCACAAAGTTAAATACCAGCTGGTCGCACAAGGATCCTAGTGGACAGGGCTAACTCTAATCCCTAGTGTTCCCAAATCTTCCAACGGAATCTATAACAAGAAACATCTAAGAACTGAAATCATTTAATTCATACATTAGAGAGCAGGCAACAACATCCACTACACTGGTTAAACCAACTGAAATCATTTCTTAGATAATACATTCAGAAGAGAAACATCAATGGCAAGGAGAGCAGAAACATAGGGTACCTAACAAGGGTAAATCTTATGCCAATATTCTGATGCAAGCTAGTAGAAACGAAATGAAATGAATGTAAACACAAAGATAGGAAAACATCACCGCTGCTTCAGATCAGAATCCAAAGAAATGTGCTTGTCATATTAAATAGCAACACCAATCAAGTACAACATTTTCCAATAGCTGAATACTCCATCTGAAAACATCTCCTCCAACCTATCTTACAATTTTACACAGAGACTGTGTTCCAAAAGAAACTACTTGCAGTTCTCTGATAACTGATCAACAACCTTTACAATGAGTTTCTTCATGAATTTATAGCTACGGAGGAGCAGAGGAGGTAGGTGAAGAACTAAATGCAGTATTAAACTTCTAAAAAGAAAGAGGGCCGAAGCCCATTCTGTATAAATCCTGTGCATTAATCTCTGGTGTTCTTTTGGTGAACAAATTATCTTCTTCAGTCTTCAGACTACTCTGATATAACTCTGATGTACTCTGACTACAGTACTGGGTAGTGCTATTGGTGAATAAACAAAAGATACATGAATGATAAAGAATCCTGCCATACTGATGGAATAAATGCTCTGATAGTACCGGAGCTGTTTTCAGGGTAGAAAATCTCTCCAGAACACGGCATAGATTGAACACTACATGGGCGCTCTGTCCTTCATGGAGGAAAAACATCTTGTTGCTGTAGAAACCCCTGATATGCATTTATTTCTGCGTGTTGTACTTTCTGCGTGGTCCTTGGGTCTTCAATCCGGTATTTTGCCTCTAAACCTTTGAACCTAAGGCTTGTATGTCCTCATTTGCATGCCTTAAGCTCTCCGTTGCTCCATTTGTACCTCTGACTGTGAAATCTACGTGTTGATGGCACCTGAAAGATTTGCAGAGTTTGAACTCTGCTATTTAATGCAAATCCTGTCAGCCACCTTCCCGGGCTATCTTCATTATCTTGGCCTTTGGAAATGGTCTTTCCTGCGTTTATGTCACTGTGGCAAAGATAATAAGCCATGTGGTTTCCTATCCACCTGCAACCCTACAGAACACGAAACTGTTAAGAAAACAATGAATGGGGGTGGCGGACACAATGGAGACAATGAGAATGGTCATGCAGGACGAACGGACGGCGGAATTGTGCAGGTTGAAGGTAGAAAACGCAGCGAAACGATGAAATATGGTCTGGAGAACGTGAGCATAGCGGAGCGGGTTTGTTAAATAAAACCTACAAAAAAGACCTTTGAATGGATATAAAGAGGAAAGGGTAAAAAATGACAAATTTACGTGGAAAGGTTGATGCGGTGGGTGTACAATGGACACACGATGGTACACGTGGAATAATGACGTGGAGGATAGGGTGATGGCAGAATAGTCAACAGCGGGGCAATTGAATGTGGACTGTCCGATCTCGGGAGGAGTTCGACGGCTGAAAATGCATCGGAGGGCAACGGATGGTGGGCCATACCCTGAGTTATCGCATGCGCATCTGAATTAACTATCGTGCATCTTCGGCGAGTGATAGCCGTTGGATGGCCCGCCCCAGATTGGACGGTCCACAACAATATCACTGGGCATCCGCGTTCGAACAATAATGCGCGATGGACGGCGTTTAACGCGTTAGGACGGCGGTTTTGAAAAAGGTACAGGGGATGCATGTCATGCGATGTATGGAATTGCTGGCCGATCGGTAAATACCGCCTACCCTCGAAAAGTGGTGCGATGGAAACCAGATGGTTTTTGAACAGTGAAAGTGGGCAGGGACCACCGGGACGGGCGGATTCTGCATCGTCGGATCTGTACAGATCAACAGTTGAAAACGCACCCGATATGAATGAACTGCGGACCGTCGGATCTGGCGGGTAAATGGACGGTTAAGATGTGGTGAACGGGTTGGGCCATGGGCACTGCGGAGCTTGCGATAGCCGTTCGATCAATACAAATCAACGGTTCAACCTTCGCCCCACATCTCTGTGTTAAGCGCTCCTGTGGGCTTGCGGGTGGTTCTAGTGCCCAGGTCACACGAGGGGAAATGGTTTAGGGGTTGGCGGAAAAGGGTTTGAGCCTTATTATAAAGTTAAAAAGTGGGTTTTGGCCCATTTTAATGAATTTTAAGGGCAAAGAAGGGTAACGATAGGGGAATGATGGGGATTTAGGCATAAAAAAAGGGAGTAAGGATGTTTTAGAGGGGATTTCTGGGATGGACGAGGGAAATTAGGGGGAAGAAAGGGGACTTATGGGAAAGCAACAAAGGGGTGAGAATGAAGCATTTTGCAAGGGTATAAAGGACAGAATAAAGCCTTTGGAGCATAATTCTTTGTCAGCAAGGCTTGTTTACTCAGAACAGCAGAGGGAAACAGACACAAGGCAGGGGACATGAAAATGTTGCAAGGATTATGTGTTTTCAAGGGAAATGCATTCCTTGCAGGCTTAAAAAACAAATTAGCCCCTTGTTTGCTTGTTATGAAATTAATAAGAGGCTAACAGTGGCTCCACATGGGGATGGCTTCTTCTTGAAGGAATCAAGAATTCAGAGAATAGATCTTTGGAGAAGGCCATTTGCCTGCTGCTTGGCACATCCCTTTCTTTATTTAAATCAGCTGCCACAATATGAAAACATTACATCAGCAAAAAAACTTTCCCAATCACTCTACCTACCCACACTACAATCCTAACATTTTTCTTCCTTTAGGGTGCATTTGAGCTAGCAGACCCTTTACATCATTTATTTTTACAAACAGTAAATAAACCTACTCTAAGTCTACCCTTATTGCTCCATGAGACCAGATTAGATTGTTGGTCCCATATGTTTCTCTACCTAATCTAATATCTGTTGGGATTAAACTGTCCAGCAGATCTCTTCTCTATATTCTACGACGGAAATTGAAAAACAGTCAAGCCAGGATTAGACTGTCTGACTTGCTGTGGATCCAAGGCATAAAGACAGTTGCACATGGTCAAAATTTGCAAGAAACTGAAAACAAAATTGTGAAGGCTTGGGATCTGAAACTTGAAAAATCCTTCTTCTCTTTGTGACTCAAGTTTTGAGCATGTTAGAGTCACTTCTTTTCTTCATCTCAGCTCTGGTTTTGGGCATGTTAGAGCTGATTCCTCTTTCTTCTTTACTGGTCCAGATCTTGGGCATGTTAGGACCAGCTGTTTTACTTTCTTTGGCTCAGGTTTTGAGCTTATTAGAGCCAATCTTTTGCACATCAGAGGTTCATGTTTTAAGCATGTCTAAACCTCTCCTTTTCCTCTGTTTTTTTGAAACATTTTCTCTTTTTCTTTGAAAATAAAAACTGAAATGTTATGTACAATGGAAATGGAAACTGGAAATTGTAAATCAGTAGAAGTAGTGTTTGAGCATCCTACCATTGACAGGACCCCCAAACAGCTCAGTGCCATCTAATTCTTGTAAGAAGAAGGCATTTGGACCCACTGTGGCCTGGATGATGTACGGACCTTTCCATAAACTGTCAAACTTGTTGTGCTTTCCTTTGTCCTCTCTTCTTGAGTCCCACTTCAGAACTCTATCTCCAATTCTAAAATCAACAGCTTTGGTTCTTCTGTCAAACAATTTATTTATATTTTCCTGAACTTTCACTGCTCTGTTGTAGACCTCTTCCCTTGTTTGCTGGAGATGAATTGTCTGGTTTATTCTCCTCACCATACTGTCTTCTTCTGTTTGAACTCCTAGACTATTTTAATCACTGGTATCCCAAGGCTGGTAGGAAACATTGCTTCTATACCATAGACAAGCTGAAATGGTGACATGCCAATGGACTTCTTTGTTGTAAGCATGTCAACCCACAAAGCGTGCACCAACTTGTTATGTCATGACTTTTTGTTCTCTTCTAATAGCTTTTTGATGATGATCACCAGGCTTTTGTTTGATGATTCATCTAATCCATTACCTTGAGGGTAATATGTAGTTGAATGGCTGAGTGCTATTTGATACCTGTGAAAAAAATCAACCATCTTCTTGGATCCGAAAGTAGTAGCATTATAAGTGATTATTTTCCTTGGGCAGCTAAACTGAGAGAGGATGTGACCTTCTAGGAAGCTAACGATGACTAAATCTATGGAATTCCTAGTGGGTATGGCCTCTATCCACTTCGTGAAGTATTATGTGGCTGTTAGGATCCATTTGTGTTGTGCAGAAGAAGCAGGGTGAATCTCCCCTATGAAATCTAGGCCCCATTGCAGAAAAGGACCTTCAACAGTGACGGGTTGTAGAGGTAAGGGAAGGAGTTTTCTTTTTCCCTCAAAGATCTGGCATTTGTGGCAGGCAATTATCATCTTATGGACATCATTGAAGAGTGTGGGCCAATAGTAGCCAGCTCTGAGTATTTTGCTTGCAGTGGCTTTCCAAATCAGGTGGCCTCCACATTTTCCAGCATGGAATTCTTGTTTAACTCTCTCTGCCTCATTTTCAGGCAAACATTTAAGCAATAGGTCATTAGGATTCTTCTAGTATAAGTTTTCATTCAAAATGCAGTAGTTTCTGGCTTTTATCTTTAAGAATCTGGCCTTGGTCTTAGATAGTTTGGGAGGGGCATTGAGGTGTGTAAGCACATATAAAATGTCAGAATACCAAGGGGAGCTCTGAAATTTTTCCTCAACAGTGGGATCATGCAATTCTTGTTGCTCATCCAAGGTATTTATCATGTTAATGTCTAGGGCTTGTAAGTTTGATTCAGCCATTAATTTAGCTAATCCCTCACCCTTAATCAGTTTGGTGGGTTTTATCTCAAGGTCATATTCTAAGATCACAGCAATCCATTTTCCCGTTTTCCCATCTGGGTCCTGGGACAAAATGTATTTGACTATGATGTTGGGCACATAAGCTATGGTGTGAGAATGCAATATGTACACCCTAAAGTCTTTCAAGGCCTTAATCAGAGCATAGGCCTGTTTCTCCATTATGTTGTATTTCAAGGGTGCATCTTTGAGTGCTTTGCTAAAAAAGGAAATTGGCTGTTCCATTCCCTCCATGTTTTTATGCAGCAAGACTGTGGCCACTGTATGCTCATAGGCAAATGAAAAGATCAGGAAATATTTGGAGAAATCAGGGCTAATTAGAACAGGAGCTTGGGTGAGAGCAAGTTTTACTGATTCAAAAGATTATTTAGCTCCAACAGTCCATTTAACCCCTTCACCTTTCTTCAGCATGTTAGTCATGTTCCTATGGTGTTCAGCCAGATTTGGAATAAACCTCCTAAGGAAGTTAATCTTCCCAATGAAGGACTGTAATTCCTTGATGTTTCTTGGGTGTGTGATCTTTAGTATTCCCTCAACTCGTTTTGGGTCTATCCTAATTCCCTTCTCAGATATAATGTGGCCAAGAAGTTTTCCTTCTTGTAGTCCAAATACAGTCTTTTTGGGATTCAGTGACAGACCAAACCTCCTACATTTTTCAAACACTTTTCTCAAATGTTTTAGATGTTCTTCTTCGGTCTTGGAATAGACTTTTATGTCATCTAAGTAAATAAAAATGAATTGTCCTATCTCATCTGAAAAAGCTATGTCCATTGCTCTTTGGAAGGTTGACCCAGCATTCATTAGTCCAAAGGGCATTTTTACATACATAAATGTTCCCCATGGAGTGGTAAAGGCTGTTTTGAGTTGGTCTTCTGGGATTACTAAGACTTGATTGTAACCTGATAAACCATCTAGCAGGGAGATTCTCTTAGAGCCCACTACCCTCTGAAGAATATGTTCCATTTTAGGCAAAGGGTAATTGTCTTTGAGTGAGGCTCTATCAAGATCTCTGAAGTCTATACACAGCCTGATTTCCACCGTTTTCTTTCTCACAGCCACTAGGTTTGATACCCAATCAGAGAACCTTACAGGCACAATTATACCTACTTCATACATTTTCTTAATCTCTTTTTCTACTGCAGGCAATTGTTTAGGATTTATTCTGTGAAGTTTTTGCCTAAAGGGATTTTGATTTTCTTTCAAGGGTATTTTATGCTGAATGATGTTTGTGTCATAGGCCTTTAAGTCTTCATAACTCTAAGCAAACTCATCAATGAATTCCTTGAAAAGGTCAATGTATTTTTTCTTCATGTCCGCCGGTAAAGACTTAGCCAATTTAATCATTTTGGGGCTTATCTTCGATGCCTATGTTGCATTCTTCCACATCCGAGTCTGCATGTTCTATAGTGGGCTTTTTTGCTACATCATCAAAGTCAAAGAGGTATTCTAAGGGTGCCAGGCCTCTGGGTATATTCTTATCTTTGGCCTGCAGCACCTCCACTTCTTCACTATCTGTGTTTTCACATTTTCCGTCTGAATTTCCAGTTTTCTCATCTAAAGAGTTTATTTCTATGTTACAGGGTGTTTCTTCCTCATCTAAGGATTCTTCACTTAGGCAGCTACTATCAGATTTGGAGTCTGAATCGGAAAATTCAAACTCGTTTCTGCCTACGAGGAAATCTTCAATCTGTTTATCACCTTCAAAAACCTGCCAATATTTTTCGTTGTCTGGCACAACAGGTCTGACTTTAGTCTGAATGATGATCTGTTGGTCACTGGAAGTCTTGGGGTAGGAACTGGCTAGGTAAGCTAATCCGTTTGCAATGGCATTTTGACCCCTAGGAATGAACACTAATTTGTATTCAACAAACATTTTCAGTAGATCCATAGTGTCATTCCTATATTCTCTTAGCCTAGGATGTTTCACTGTGTATTCACCATTCACCTGTTTAATAACTAGCTCAGAGTCCCCACGCACGTTTATCCTACGGGCTCCTAATTTTCTCAACAGGTTCAAACCTAGGATAAGCGCCTCGTATTCTGCAACATTGTTTGTACATTTGAAGTGCAGGTTGCAGGCATGACTCTCTGCGTAATCACTCTCTGTGTTATGTATCCACACCCCTGTCCCAGAAGTTCTCCTTGTGCAGGACCCATCGAAACTCATCTCCCACAGGGGTTCACTTTCGTTTCTATTATCATTTCTTTCCCTACAGCTGGGTTCGCCATTATGTTGCGTTATAGGGTCTGCACTATCCTGTGTGCTGTTTAGTTTTTCGTTATGGATGTGGGAGTCAGAGAGGTGACTAGTTGGCTGATTGTGTTCTACTTCTGGTTCACTTTGAGTTGTTGTTTCAGTGCACTGTTCAAGGTTTTGTACGTTTTCATCCTCTGAGTCTAGGGTAGCCATTATGTTAAAATCCATTGGCTCTGTTTCATCCCATGTACCTTTGCTTGTATCTATGTTTTCAGATTCTGGTTCCCCCAAAGATTCATCATTGCAGAAGATAAAGGAATCTAGATCTGTATGTACAGAGTATAAAGGAGAGTTTTCAGGTTTTTCTGGGCTACTTACTAGGAATTTCATTTGTGCTTCCCTGTACAGTCGTCTAAGTTGGCCAAAAATTGGGATTGTGGCATAAGCCCCATCCATCTGCATTGTTCCTTGCAGCTTGGCTCCCCATGATCTTGATAATAACATGCCATACTTGGGTGGAACATCTGCCACCACAACATCCATGACCATACACTTGGCAGGAATCTGAGTAAGGCTTACACATAAATATTTGATCAGGCCAAGACACTTTACTCTACTAGAGTCAAATGAATATAGGTCTTTATAGGGACGGGTTATCTCTAGGCCTAATATTTCCATTACTACTTTAAGCATTAGGTTATGTGATGCCCCAGAATCATGCATTGCATTGTGGAGGATATTATCATGGATGTTCAGACTGATATAAAAAGGAGGTACTACCCCTTCCTGAAACTTTCCTTCTATCTTTGGACCAAACAGAAGGGTAGGTTGATCCTCACTCAGATTTATAGTGTCACTGTTTTCTCCTAAATTCAATGCTTTCAAAATTTGGCCTTTATATACATCAGCTCAGAGAGTGGGACAGAGATTTTAATTTTTGCAATCTCACTCTCCAAATTGAAATTGGACTGACTCTTTGGAATGTTCAACTCTGTTTTATTTGTCACTGCTTTAGTGGTTGAATCGGTGTGCTGATTCTCGTTATGTACAGTGTTTGTGACAGTTTTATCAGGAGAACTAACTGCAGTGCTAGTGCTGCTAGCTGGTTTACCTTGTGTATCAGTGTTTTGGTTGTCCTTTTCTTTGTTCTTTCCAGAATTCTCAGCTGCTGATTTGTTACTTTCAGTAGTTGCTTTAGAAGTTTTCTCAGGCCTTTTCTTGATAGTGACCTCAGAAGCTTTTGGTTTGGCAGTTTCCTCGCTCTTTTTACTCCTGAGTTCATATTGTTCTCTGACCTGCATCATGGCATTTTCAAATCCTAATCTGTAATCTTCAGATTCCAACCATTCCTCCTCCCAACTAGAGGGTGAGGGCTGGTCTTCTTCTGAGTAACAGTTATGGATTGAATCTTCCATTTCAAACATGTTTATTGTGTTCCCCTCAGACTCTTCTATGATTCCCTCATCTTCATCAAGATAGTTCTCTTGGAATGGAGGAATAACTTGTTGATCTGATTCTCTTTGTCTTTTGGGTGTGTTATTGTTTCTTCTAAAGTTTTGGTTCTGGTTTTGGTTTCTATTTTGGTTACTAACTATGACAACCATTTTTTCCATCATTTTCTGTAACCTTTCCACATTTTTAGACAATTTATCATAATTTGGATCAGATGTAGAAGCTATAGTGTCATCTCTATATGTTACCCTTTTCTCAGATCTCAGTCTTGCTCTTTTCTCAATCGGGTTGGCTTCTATATTCACTGCTCCTTTCTGCATGTCCTCCAATGTGTTGTATTCCTTATCCCTAAGCTCATAGGCCATGTCAGCATCAAAGCCTTCAGGGTATTTTTCTAGAGCCATGCCTTGTGGAGGTTTCATATGCGGAGGGAGGGCATTGTAAATGCTGTTAAACCTTGTTGTGTAATCATGGACACTCTCTCCTACGTTTCTTTTGAGGTTCGTGTATTCTGCTAGGAGTTGGCGAGGATTTTCCCTAGCTTCCCATTTGTTTATAAAAGTCTGATATAGAGCTGGGAGGTCATTTATGCTACCTGGAGGTAGGCCCTTAAACCATTTCTTCACATCACCCCCTAAGCTCTGGGCAAAGATTCTCATTTTGACTGTATCATCATCTATTTCCATGTAGTCAAAAGAATCTTCCATCTTATCTACATGTTGTTGGGCCGTGATGGACTCCTTTGTAGTGAAGTGTGGGATCTTTGACTGATAATCATTTGGTAAGGGTACCAGAGGTTGAGGTAAAACCAGAGGTGCATACCAAGTTGCCATGATGATGTTTTGATGAGGTAAAGGATGGACTTGGGCAGCTGGTATATGGATGAAAGGGGTATTATGACCAACAGAAGACTGATGAGCAGACCTAGGGTGACTGAGCCCCAAGTTTTGTATGAAGTGTATATCAGGAGGTGTAGATGGAGGGGTCTGTCTATTCCCAAGGTGTCTACCACTTTGCTGTGGTGAATCAGGAAGCCCAGGATCTGGCTGGTCTAAGATACTGAATGACCTAGTTCTAGGTAATCTATTAGGTAGGTCTAGGTCAAGGTGAAAGTGTGATAGAGCTGTAAGATCTTCTGGTGCAGAATTATCTCTATAGATGTGACTGGAAACAGTTGGTCTTTTAGGTGTAGAGGCTCCCTTAAGGATGCTCTCGGGGTTGTCAACTATTTCAGGTGGTTCTGGGTTAGGGTAAGCTCTTGTATGAATGGTTCAAGAAGCCAAAAAAAAAATTTCTGACAAAGCAGCTTAACCCTACTTGTTACTTCTACTGTGGTTGATGTTGTTATGGAGGTTGGTCTCCCAATGGAGTCTAATGTGAACCAAGATAATCAACAGGCCTACTGATCACCAGAGGAGTCTTTAAAACATTTAGGAACTATGGAGTCACCAGGTGGAAGGTTTAGGATGTTTTCGGAGGGTACACTGTCCACCAAAGTGCTTATGAGATGTCCTCTTTAAAGGATATCTCCCAAACACAGCAAACTCTAACCAGAGATTGACTGGGAGGGAATTTACTAGATATGTCACCTATGAAAGAGTGTGAGATCTGGAGGCTACCTGGCCCTTTCTAGACTCTGTCCAAGAGTATGGGAGAACACAACAAATGGTATAGAGGTTGATGTGTGAATAGGAATGTTTAACTGCCAACCTAACCAGATATTGTAGTTGTTTTGAATGCTTAAGAATGTTTAAGGTGTAATGCACTCAGTCCCCAGCGGAGTCGCCATTATGTTGGGGTTCCCATGTTTTGGCCAGATTGGCAAGACCAAAAGATGAGACAACATCAAAACCACTTTCAGACCTCAGGATCTAGCCCTCCTAGGTCCAGAGAGGGATCTCTCTATATGATAAAAGGTTTTATGTCTTTGAGGCTCGAATGTTAAGATGTTAGGCTAGTTATAGGCACAAGGTTTGTTTGTTTGATTTGTCTGTTTTGGTTGCTGGTTATCAGGAAAGAAGGAGTCAATGTAAGACCAAGATGACCAAAGAGGAAAAAGGGCAGAGGTGAAGTATTCCAGGAAATATTCAGAACCATTGGGCAATGGAGTCAGGAAAGGATTTGCTTGCTAATCAATAGGGAGGATTTCAATTGGGCTAGTCATCTGAAACATAGGATCTTAAGATGATTGTGTGAGATGGAAAGGTAGGATAGGAGGGAATGACACAGATTCAGATCACAAAGTTAAAGACCATCTGGTCGCACAAGGATCCTAGTGGACAGGGCTAACTCTAATCCCCAGTGTTCCGAAATCTTCCAACGGAATCTATAACAAGAAACATCTAAGAACTGAAATCATTTGATTCATACATCAGAGAGCGGGCAACAACATCCACTACATTGGTTAAACCAACTGAAATCATTTCTTAGATAATATATTCAGAAGAGAAACATCAATGGCAAGGAGAGCAGAAACATAGGGTACCTAACAAGGGTAAATCCTATGCCAATATTCTGATGCAAGCCAGTAGAAACGAAATGAAATGAATGTAAACACAAAGATAGGAAAACATCACCGCTGCTTCAGATTAGGATCTAAAGAAATGTGCTTGTCATATTAAATAGCAACACCAATCAAGTACAACATTTTCCAATAGCTGAATACTCTGTCTGAAAACATCTCCTTCAACCTATCTTACAATTTTACACATAGACTGTGTCTCAAAAGAAACTACTTGCAGTTCTCTGATAACTGATCAACAACCTTTATAATGAGTTTCTTCATGAATTTATAGCTCCGGAGGAGTAGAGAAGGTAGGTGAAGAACTAAATGCAGTATTAAACTTCTGAAAAGAAAGAGGGTCGAAGCCCATTCTGTATAAATCCTGTGCATTAATCTCTGGTGTTCTTTTGGTGAACAAATGATCTTCTTCAGTCTTCAGACTACTCTGATATAACTCCGATGTACTCTGACTGCAGTACTGGGTAGTGTTGTTGGTGAATAAACAAAAGATACATGAATGATAAAGAAGTCTGCCATACTGATGAAATAAATGCTCTGATAGTACCGGAGTTGTTTTCAGGGTAGAAAATCTCTCCAGAACACGGCATATATTGAACACTGCATTGGCACTCTGTCCTTCATGGAGGAAAAACATCCTGTTGCTGTAGAAACCCCTGATATGCATTGATTTTTGCGTGCCGTACTTTCTACGTGGTCCTTGGGTCTTCAATCTGGTATTTTACCTCTAAACCTTTGAACCTAAGGCTTTTATGTCCTCATTTGTGTGCCTTAAGCTCTCCGTTGCTCCATTTGTAACTCTGACTATGAAATATGCGTGTTAATGGCGCCTGAAATATTTGCAGAGTTTGAACTCTGCTCTTTAATGCAAGTCCTGTCAGCCACCTTCCCTGGCTATCTTCATTATCTCAGCCTTTGGAAATGGTCTTTCCTGCGTTTATGTCACTTTGGCAGAGATAATAAGCCATGTGGTTTCCTGTCCACCTACAACCCTGCAGAACACGAAACTGTTAAGAAAACAATGAATGGGGGTGGTGGACACAATGGAGACGATGAGAACGGCCATGCAGGATGAACGGACAGTGGAATTGTGCAGGTTGATGGCATAAAACACAGCGAAACGATGAAATATGGTCTGGAGAACGTGAGCGTAGCGGAGCGGTTTTTTTAAATAAAACCTACGAAAAAGACCTTTGAATGGATATAAAGAGGAAAGGGTAAAAAAAGACAAATTTATGTGGAAAGGTTGATGCGGCGGGTGTACGACGGACACACGATGGTACACGTGGAAGAATGACGTGCAGGATAGGGTGATGGCGAAATAGTCAACAGCGGGGCAATTGAATGTGGATTGTCCGATCTCGGGAGGAGATTGACGGCTGAAAATGCATCCGAGGGTGACGGATGGCAGGCCATACCCTGAGTTATCATGTGTGCATCTGAATTAACTATCGTACATCTTCGGCGAGCGATAGCCGTTGGATGGTCCGCCCCAGATTGGACGGTCCACGACAATATCGCTGGGCATCCGCGTTCGAACAATCATGCGCGATGGATGGCGTTTAACGCGCAAGGACAACATTTTTGAAAAAGGTACAGGGGACGCGTGTCACACGATGTATGGAATCGCTGGCCGATCGATAAATACCGCCTACCCCCGAAAAGCGGTGCGATGGAAACCAGATGGTTTTTGAACAGTGAAAGCAGGCGGGGACCACCGGGATGGGCGGATTCCGCACCGTCGGATCTGTACAGATCAAAGGTTGAAAACGCGCCCGATATGAATGAACTGCGGACCGTCGGATCTGGTGGGTAAATGGACGGTTAAGATGCGGTGAATGGGTTGGGCCATGGGCACTGCGGAGCTTGCGATAGCCGTTCGATCAATACAAATCAACGGTTCAACCTTCGCCCGATACATCTCTGCGTTAAGCGCTCCTGTGGGCTTACGGGTGGCTCTAGTGCCTAGGTCACACGAGGGGAAATGGTTTAGGGGCTGGCGGAAAAGGGGCTGAGCCTTATTATAAAGTTAAAAAGTGGGTTTTGGCCCATTTTAATGAATTTTAAGGGCAAAGAAGGGTAACGATAGGGGAATGATGGGGATTTAGGCATAAACAAAGGGAGTAAGGATGTTTTAGAGGGGATTTCTGGGATGGACAAGGGAAATTAGGGGGAAGAAAGGGGTCTTATGGGAAAGGAACAAAGGGGTGAGAATGAAGCATTTTGCAAGGGTATAAAGGGAAGAATAAAGCCTTTGGAGCATAATTCTTTGTCAGCAAGGCTTGTTTACTCAGAACAGTAGAGGGAAACAGACACAAGGTAGGGGACATTCAAAGGCTGCAAGGATGATGTGTTTTAAAGGGAAATGCATTCCTTGCAAGCTTAAAAAACAAATTAGCCCCTTGCTTGCTTGTCAAGAAATTAATAAGGGGCTAACAGGCCCCATGGACTCCTATATATAGAAAGGAGGTTTTGTCATTTGTATCATCCAAGAATTGTTCATTTATGTAATGTATTGGAGGTTGCCCCTCGAAGTGGTTGATTTATAAGGCGTTGATCTCTCGTTTCTTCTATTTTTGGAGCTGTTTTCACAAAATTTGGTATCAGAGCTTTGGATTCTAGGGTTTCGCTGCTCCAAATAGGTCATCATCGTATTTTCGCTATAAATTTTATTCTACGAAGGTTCAGAAGCTGAAATTTTTATAGCGCGAAGCCGAAATCCTGAGGAGCATCATCGAAAAATTTCAGAGCTTGGTTCACAATATTTTCGGAGATATGATCGGTGGAATTTAGGGCTTTTTCAAGCTCCCGAATTTCATCTCAAAGAGGTGATCGTGAAAAAATATTCACAACTCTCTCTCTGAGAATCAGATTGCAATGCTGTAAAAATTGGCTACAAGTACAAGACTATAGTTTCTTGTCTATCAATTTCAGAGCTGAAGGAGGACACAGTGACACATGGCAAGTAGTACAAGTTCGCTCTACTGAACTAGTCCATAATTAGGTCATTGTGAGAGATTGGACATAACTTTGTCTTGAAGAATCCAAATCAGGTCAAACTTGTGGCATTCGAAAGAGGATTCATAGGGCTACCTCAGGGCCAAATTTCAGATATGGAAGATCCGAAATCACAGAGATAATTAAGTTTCAATATCAAGCTCCTCAAAAGAAAGAAAAATGTGTGTATTTGTTTCTGAATTGCATAATTCTTGTGTAAAAAACTAGTTTGAAGTGATTCCAAGGGCCTATTGAGCATATATTTCAGTAATGGGTTCTGAAATGCCTCCTAAAAAGAATTAAACACCTATTAAGCCCTCAAAATACTCTATTATGACTCATGAAGATGAAGAATTGCAACATGATCTATCAAAATTACAAGATCAAGTGCACCAAATTTCTCTCTCGCAAAGAGCAGCAAAAAATGAAATGGAATTTTTGAAGAAAGGCGTGGAAGTGAAGATGGATGGTTTGAAGAAAGGCGTGGAAGCTAAGATGGATGCTGTGGAAACTAAGATGGATGAAGTGGAAGCTAAGATGGAGGACATGGAAGAAAAAATGAAAGACAACATGGAAAACATGAAGAATGATCTAAACACAGTCATCGAAGGTTTGAAAAAGTTGATACAAGAAATTATTCCTAATGGTGAAAAGACAGTAGAGGAAACTCATGATGAGAACAAAATAAATGTTAATTGTGATTTCATAAACTCTAATTTTGGATTGTAGAACCACCATATTCCAAAGATGGATATGAGGAATTTTGATGGCAAGGATTCCGTAACATGGATACTACAGATGGAGCAATATTTTGATCTCAATAATGTGCAAAACACACAAAAGGTACACATTGCAACTTTACATTTAGAAAAAAATACATTTGTATGGTATCGATGGCTTTGCTCCTGTAAAAAATTTGTCACTTGGTCAATTTTTATGGAGGAAATGATAGCACTTTATGAGGATACAAAGAGTAACACCTTCTTTAGCCAATTGATAAATCTCAAACAAAAGGGTTTAGTGGCGGAGCACATTGAGGACTTCCAAAAATTGAATATAAGGGTAACTGATATTCCAGAGGAACACAGGATTGATGTCTTCATAGGGACTTTATAGGATAACATCCAACATGAAGTTCACGTTTGGGAACCTGATTCGTTGGAGAAGGCATTCATGTTGGCAAGAAAAATTGAATGTAAAATTATGGCGACAAGGAAGCCTACCACTCACATCTATAAAGATGGAAGTGTTGCTACTCCTAGACTTCCACAACCTATGCGATTGAGACCACAACAATTGGAGGAAAAAATAGCAAAAGGGCTTTGCTACAGTTGTGATATAAAATACACAAAAGGTCATAAGTGCGCTGAGAAGAAATTATTTTACATAGATTGTGAAGAGGAGGAAGAAAATGAAGAAGAAACTTCAAAAGTAGAGGATATACACCAAGAAGATACCCTAGAAGAAAAAGAAATGAGTCTGACCATATCATGCAATGCATTTTCAGGAATTACCACTCCTCAAACTCTCAAGATAGAAGGACATATGAAGAAGAAAAAGGTAATAGTGTTGATTGAATCGGGTAGTACCCATAATTTTATTCATTGTAAGGTAGCCAAGGAATTGAATTCTTTCCTATACCCAGCACCAAAATGTCAAGTGATGGTTGCAAATGGAGGAACTATAAATTGCTCTGGAAAATTCCATAATATCAAGCTAGCCATTGGGGAATATGTATTGAAAATTCCTATGCTTTCCATCCCAATGGGAGGTGTTAATGTTGTACTAGGAGTACAATGGTTACAATCTTTGGGGACGGTAGCTTTTAATTTTCAAGCACTTTTCTTGAATTTCTTTTCGAAAGAAAAGGAAATCGAATTACAAGGTATCGTAGGGAAGCCAAGAAAGATAATAAGCTCTAATGTCATGACAAAACTTATAAAGAAAGAACAACGGGGCGTAATTGCACAATTATGCTCACTAGAAGTTCCAACATCTAAATCATCTATTTCTCCAGATCTCCAAAAATTCTTGGACAATCATTCCAAGGTCTTTGATACTCCCAAAGGACTCCCACCTATTCGTGATCATGATCATGCTATTCATTTTATTCTAGGAAGTGTTCCTCCAAACATCAAGCCTTACAGATATCCTTATGTCCAAAAGAGCGAAATTGAACGTATGATTACAGAAATATTAGAGGCTCGTATAATTCAACCTAGTCAAAGTTCTTTCTCTGCTCCAGTATTATAGGTGCACAAGGAATATGGATAATGGCGCATGTTTCCAGATTATAGGGAGCTCAATAAGCTCACTATTAAAAATAAATTTCCCATTCCTGTGATTGATGAATTATTGGATGAATTACATGGAGCAATTTATTTTACTTAGTTGGATCTTCATTCAGGATATCATCAAATTAGAATGAAGACTGAAGATATTCCGAAAACAACATTTTGAACTCATGAGGGTCATTATGAATTTTTATTCATGCCTTTTGGCCTTACCAATGCACCTTCTACATTTCAAGGGTTGATGAATTCCATTTTCAAAACCTTCCTTAGAAAATTTGTGCTAGTATTTTTTGATGATATACTAATATACAGCAGGTCTTGGAAGGATCATGTTCAACATGTTGATAGGGTGCTCAAACTATTGGAGGAGAAAAAAATTATATGAAAAAACATCCAAATGTTTCTTTGGAGTACAAGAGGTGGAATATCTAGGTCTTGATTAGCATCACGAGGCATTAATGTAAGATTTTAACCACAGGCAATTATCTACACACGAATCTTATAACAGAAAATAAACAATAGCGAGAGCATAAAACATAAAACAAATAAACACAGAGATTTTCCCCTGGATCCCAAATCGGGACAACCAGCTTGATTTTTCATTATATTCCTTTTAGTGTTACAACACATATATATACATGCAGAAGCATACATAAACCCCAATCCATTAACCCTGGATTAGAACATAACCGTAGTTCCCTTGACCGGATCTACAAAATACCAGGGGTCGAAAACCATCGTACCCCAAAACCATGTGCAAACTCATGCACAAAACATGGGTGGGTCCGCATATGAGTGGGACCGCATACCAAAAAAAAATTCGTCGGGGCGCTGCCCCAGACCCCGACAGGGGAGGCTGTCGCCCCCCCTGTGACCCCCCTGCTGCGCCCGGCGCAACGTATAGCCCGTGGGGCTAGTCGTGGAAAGAATATAACACATACCAACATTCTCCCACTTGTTTTTTTCTTTCCACAGGGGGCCACAGGAGAGCTTAGTCATTGGGCCAATTCTTCAACACCCATTGTTTCTCTACACCAAGAGAACTTTTGAGTGCTCACAGACTTCGTCAATGCATCTGCAACATTCTTTAAAGTGTCCACCTTTACCAGCAACACCCTTTTAGCCTCAACCATATCTCTAACAAAGTGATATTGAACATCAATGTGCTTTGTCTTTGAATGGTAAGCAGGGTTCTTAGCCAAGAAAATTGCACTTTGGCTATCACAGTCTATCCTTATAGCTTGCTGTACCAACCCCATACTTGAACACAATCTATGCAACCAAACTGCTTCCTTGCTTGCATGAGTGGCTGCTATGTATTCTACCTCTGTAGTTGAAAGCGCCACTACAGACTGTCTTTTACTCATCCAACTAACTACACCTCCAAATAGGCTAAACACATACCCACTTGTAGATCTTCTTTGGTCCAGATCTCCAGCCCAGTCTGCATCAACAAAACCACGAATGTCCAACATTCTTTTCAATCCTGGTCTTCCCTGGTAGCACAAGCCATAATCACTAGTGCCACGTAAATATCTGAAAACCCGCTTCACTGCTATCCAATGCTCCTTCCCTGGGTTTGACATAAACCTGCTCAATACTCCCACTGCATGTGCAATGTCTGGTCTAGTACAGACCATTTCATACATCAGGCTACCCACTGCACTTGCATATGGAACATGGGAAATATCCTCCTCTTCTTCTTGTGTCTTGGGACACTGTTCAGCGGACAGCTTTGCACCTACAGGAATAGGAACACTTTCCGGTTTACTATCCTGCATATTGAACCTCTGCAATATAGTCTCGACATACTTCCTCTGGTTTAACCAGAGCTTCCTCTTTGCCCGATCTCTCTTAAATTCCATGCCCAAAATATAGTTTGCAGCACCAAGATCCTTCATGTGGAATTTGGAGAACAGTTGGGTCTTCAAATCTTGGATAATTTCTTTGTCATTTCCAATCAACAACATATCATCCACATACAAGACCAAATAAATAACACGGTCACCAATTAATTTAAAATAAACACAGTGATCCTCCTTGCTTCTGGTGAAGCCAAGTCCCCATATATAGGTATCAAATTTCTGATACCACATCCTTGGTGACTGTTTTAACCCATACAGAGACTTCTTCAACCTACATACTAGTTCTTTCTTACCCTTCACCATAAAGCCTTCAGGTTGCTTCATGTAGATCTCCTCTTCTAGATCCCCGTGAAGAAATGTTGTCTTCACATCCATCTATTCTATCTCAAAATCAAATGCAGCAGCAATAGATAAAAGTAATCTAATAGAAGTAACCTTGGCAACGGGAGAAAAAATATCACCAAAATCAATTCCCGGCACCTGGGAATAACCTTTCGCTACCAACCGAGCTTTGTATTTCTCCACCTTGCCTTCTACATTCATCTTCTTCTTAAACACCCATTTGCTCCCAATGGGCTTCCTTCCAGCCGGCAACTCCACCGGATCCCATGCATCGTTTTTGTGCAAGGATGCCATTTCATCAACCATGGCCTCCTTCCAGAGTTTTCCATCCTCTGAATCTACTGCCTCCCTGACAGTTCTGGGTTCATCATCAGTTATAGTTAAGGCAAAACCTGAACAAAAAGCAAATGGACTATGCCTTTCTGGTTGCCTTCTTTCCCGAACTGATCTTCTCAAAGCTGGAGTTTGTGGCTCTTCATCTTCTGAGTCTTCTTCTGTTGTAGAGTCTGATTCATCCTCCTTTAGCTCAAACTCTATCTTCTCGGGTTCCTTTGGTAGGACTTCATGTTTAACAACATCTTTCACTTCTCTAAACACCACATCTCGGTTGTACACAACCTTCCTTGTTTCTGGGTTCTAAAGCTTGTAACCCTTTAAACCATCCTTATACCCAATAAAGATGCACCTTTCAGATTTATTATCCAACTTGGTCCTTTTCTCCTTTGGAACATGTACATATGCATCACATCCAAATACCCTTAGATGTGAAATAGAGGGTTTCTTACCAGTCCATACCTCATGTGGGGTCTTATCCTCCAACGCTGATGAAGGTGATCTGTTAACTAAGTAACATCCAGTCTCCACTGCCTCTGCCCAGAATTCTTGTCCGAACCCGGTACCACTGAGCATGCTTCTTGCCTTTTCCATCAGTGTTCTATTCATTCTTTCTGCAACTCCATTTTGCTAAGGTGTGTGTGGAGTAGTCTTCTGCCGTGCTATACCACACTTCTTAGAGAACTCTTCAAATTCCTTCTACCATACCATCTCTATGCAGTATCCGAAGGCCCTTCTCTCCAATATGTCCAAGCCTTTGATGCCATAGCATGGTCTTTTCACCAGAGATAGCTAGACTTTCCTTCCCACTTTCAGGAACCACAGAACTATTACACCCATCAATAACAGTGCTACCCTGTAGCTTGTACAGAGTTCCAGTCCGAACTCCCCGCATTAATACCAGTGCTCCCCGAACCATCTTGCAGGCATCTTTCTCGAACACTGTTTTTACACCTGCATCATCCATCTTGCTTACATAAATCAGATTTCTGGCCAATGTAGGAATATACAGAACACCAGGAAGTGTTCTAATCCTCCCACCTTGTAGCTTCAGCTTGACCTTTCCACGTCCAATGATTCTGGCCTTCCTATCATCCCCTAGGAATACATCACCACCATCATATTTCTCATACTCGCAGAACCACTCCCTATGGGGAGTGAAGTGAAAGGATGCACCTGAGTCAATCAACCATGACTCATGATCTACATGTTTATTTGAAGAAGAAGCCAAATACACATCCCCACCTTCATCCGAGGTGGTTTTTGCCTCTGCAGAAGGAGCTTCATCAGATCCCTTTCCTTTCTCAGGAGCTTTAGATCTGCATTCCTTTTTGTAGTGTCCTTCCTTTCCGCATTTCCAGCACACCTTTACAAACTTTCCAGGAGATTTAGATCTCCCTCTAGATTTAGATTTCCCACTCAAACCTTATTCTTGTTTTTATTTTGGGACCTTCCTCGTACAGATAAGGCATCTCCATTTTGACCCTCCATATTTCTCCGTCTCGTTTCCTCCGACAGCAAGGCTGAGACAATGTCATCAAAATTCAAGGTAGTTGTGTTGCTACCTATTGCAATAACCAGACTGTCCCACGAGTCTGGTAGAGAACACAACAAACTGATGCATTTATCTTCATCTGAGATTTTAATATCAACAGATGACAGCTGACTTACCACAGTATTGAAGGCGTTCAGATGCTCTGTCACCGAGTCTCCATCCTTCATCCTCAGGTTATACAGCTTTTTACGCAGGAACAACTTATTCACCAGAGACTTAGATTGGTACAAAGTCCCAAGTTTTTCCCACAAGGTCTTCGCCGTAGCTTCCCCAGATACATTCAACAATATTGAATCTGAGACACACAACCGTATTGTGCTCTTAGCCTTCCGATCCAGTTTCTTCCAGTCTTCATCTGACATTGCCGTTGGTTTAGTACCTGGATCTACCGCAATCCACTGATCTTTATCCACCAGAAGATCCTCCATCTTGAGCTTCCACAACTCAAAACTCTGACCATTAAATTTCTCGATCTCTATCTTTCCGCCGCTCGCCATATTCTTTCACCGCAAGAATCGATCCCGCAGATCTCCCACTGCACAGGGTCTACCACAGGCCCGAGCAAAAAAACCTCAACAACAAAGGCGTCCCCTTGAAGCCGAAACAACTCTGATACCAAATGTAGGTTTTAACCCTGAACAGAAATATCTACACACGATTCTTATAACAGAAAATAAACAATAGCAAGAGCATAAAACATAAAACAGACAAACACAGAGATTTTCCCCTGGATCCCAAATCGGGACGACCAGCTTGATTTTTCATTATATTCCTTTTAGTGTTACAACACATATATATACATGCCGAAGCACACATAAACCCCAATCCATTAACCCTGGATTAGAACATAACCGTAGTTCCCTTGACCGGATCTACAAAATACCAGGGGTCGAAAACCATCGTACCCCAAAACCATGTGCAAACTAATGCACAAAACATGGGTGGGTCCGCATATGAGTGGGACCGCATACGACTAGCGCGTGGGGCTAGTCGTGGAAAGAATATAACACATACCCAACAGTTAAGGTAGACCCTAACAAAATTAAAGCCATTAAGGAATGGAAAGTCCCCACCACCATAAATCAGTTGCACGGATTTTTTGAGTTAACACGATATTATCACAGGTTTGTTAAGAATTATGGGAGAATAGCAGCACCTCTAACAACATTATTGAAGAAAGATGCATTTTCATGGACTCCTGAAGCAACTAAGGCCTTTGAACATCTTAAAGAGGAAATGTGCCTAGCACTAGTCTTAGCTACGCCAAACTTCACAAAAAGCTTTATTTTGGAATGTGATGCCTCAGGAAATGGAATTGGTGTTATTTTAATGCAATAAGGAAGACCCATTGCTTTTGAAAGTCATTCAATCAAACAAAAGTATTTAAAAAGGCTATTTATGAGAAGGAAATGTTGGCAATACTACATACACTAAAGAAATGGAGACCTTACCTAATGGGAAGACACTTCAAGGTAGAAACTGATCATGATAGTCTTGAAAAAATTTTGGAACAAAGGATATCTTCAGAAGAGTAGCAAAAATGGGTCACAAAGATGTTGGGTTATGAATCTGAAATCATCTACAAAAAATGGAAGCTAAATGTTGTTGCATATGCACTCTCAAGAAAGGATGAAGAGGTGGAAGCATTGCTTTGTGCCATTTCAATTATCCAACCAGATTGGATAACCAAAGCAAGGGATGAATGGAAGAAGGACGAAGAAGTGTGGACTCTCATTCAAAAGTTGCAGCAACATCCTAGTACATCTGATACATTTAGTTGGAAAAATGATTCCTTATGGTACAAAAACCACTTATATATTTGCAAGAATTACCAACTAAAAATAAATATTCTTTTGGAATTTCACACTTCTCCTCTAGGAGGACACTCGGGATTTTTAAAAACTTACCATAGGGTGAAGAAATTTTTTTTCTGGGATGGCCTTAAATATGATATTCAAAAGTTTGTGGCAGAATGTTTGGTTTTCCAGCAAAATAAAGTTGAGACAATTAAGACCCCGGGTCTTCTACAACCTTTATCCATTCCAAGTCAATGTTGGGAGGAGATTTTAATGGATTTTATCACAGGTTTACCTAAGTCCGAAGGAAGGAGTGTCATCATGGTGGTAGTTGATAGAATTACCAAGTATGCACACTTTTTTCCATTATCTCATCCATTTAAAGCGAGTACAGTTGATACTTCATTTATGGAAACAATTCAAAAGCTACATGGAAACCGAAGATTATTTTAAGTGACAGAGATCCCATTTTTACAGGAAATTTTTGGACGGAATTATTTTCTTGTTTGGGTACTCAACTAGCTCATAGCTCATCTTATCATCCTCAATCCAATGGTTAAACAAATATATTGAATAAATGTTTGGAAGGATATCTTCTTTGTTTTGTATTTGATAAGCAAGCATAATGGGTCAAGTGGTTACATCTCACTGAATGGTGGTATAACACTTCCTTCCGTACTGCAGAAAAAATGACCCCATTTATGGCACTTATGGATATCATCCACCATCCATCACATATTCTTTAAGGGAAAATTCTAGGGTTCAAGCAGTGGAGGATCGCATCAAGCAACAACAAGAAGTTCTCCAACTCTTATAGGATAACCTAAATTTGGCACAAAATGTAATATCCCAAATTAGGGAAATGCTACAATAATGAGAATATCTCAAGATATTCTAAAGTTGGAGACCCAACAATATGCAAACATAACAATGGAGTAGTAGTGACGCTCAACTCATAGAGATGTGAGAAATATCCATAGCTATATTATTAAGAAATAGTAGGAACAAATGAAAACAAGGCCTTGAGGAAAATGTCACTCAAGATAGGAAATGCTCAGCCTCAAGATACATGTACATAAATCATGATGAAATACTACTACACAAGTATGCCCAAGCTATGACAGCGCAGTTTTATAGAGAAACTGCATGCTACATATTTCAAATACATGGATGTACAATTATATGGCCCAATACAACATTGGGAGTGAAGATCTCAGCTCCCAAAGGCTACCTCATGTCAATCCTGGGAGGATTGGCTATAAAATACAAAATCTGTAGAATGTCGGAGTTGCTGGGTAGCAGCTGCAACTCAGAAATAGAACTAGATGGAGATAGCTATAGATGATGCCCAAACTGAATATGCCTCCTCCAATGGATCTTTCAAGTGTAAGGCTGATCCCCTCACCAAATATCTCACCCTCCAACAATCTGCAAGAGCCCTGCTACAAATGCTTCACTAGAAATAACGCAGTCACTGGATGGAACTATGCTATAGGAGAAAGAGAATGGGTTTTCCCAATGCCAAGATCTGCAATCAGCTCCAAAGGCCTCCAAACTGATCTCTCAAAGGAAAGAGAGACTCCTCCTCTGAAAATTAGCTAATGGAGGTGGTGTAGTGAACCCTCACTGCAACACCCTACAACACAACATTATTCTACTACAGAAATAATGTTGTCTTGGAGGAGGATGCTTGGCCTCAAGCCTAGATGTGAAGAAAATCAGTGCAATCCCTCAAGAGGCCTCTCAGGAAGGAGAAGGAATCCTAAACAGGAATTCCCCTGGCAACTCTTGCTAAATAGCAAAGAATGCACAATGTCCGAATAGACAATGAGATCAATAATACAAAGCATGAGAAACAATGGCTGCCTTGCCCTCCTTTTAAACAAGTGAAAGCCCCTATCCATGGGTCCCACTCCTCTTAGGCTTTCCTCCACCAAATAACCCTCTTCCCATTCATACTGCGTTGTTTCTCTAGTGTTCTCCACCTATTATCCCAGTGTTGTTGACTTGGTCAAACTTGACCCTGTCCACTTGCAAATGACCCTATTCACACATGAGTGTGTAAAAACTAGTTCCAAAGATGATCCCCATTCATACTATGAGGGATTTTATTGAGATTATCATTATGCATGGGCTCCTTACCCATTTATTCTCCTCCTAGGTGAAATCAACAAAAATTTATATTCCAAATTACTGTAGGAAAATTTTGGAATATTACACAAAATCGAATGAAACAATAGGCAGATCAACATCGTAGTGAGAGAAGTTTTGATGTGGGAGACTGGTATTTTTACGGCTACAACCATACAAACAAATGTCCCTCAAGTAAGCTAAGAAGGATAATAAATTATCGGCAAATTACTATGGTCCTTACAAGGTTTTTCAAAAGATTGGTACTATGGCATACAAATTGGAGCTTCCTGCTTCTTCGTGAGTGCATCCAGTTTTCCATGTTTCATGCTTAAAAAAGGTTATAGGGGAAAAACTTTCAGTTGAAACAATATTTCCAGAACTTGATGAGGAATGAAAAACCATATTGAAACCTGAAGCAGTCACGGAAACAAGAACCCGACAACTATGGAATCGATTAATTTCAGAGTATCTCATCAAATGGAAGAACTTACCCACTAAATGATTCTACATGGGAGGATGAGAATTTTATACAAAAGCACCCAGAGCTACTTAAGCGTTGAGGACAACACTTTTTTGAACGAGAGGAGCATGTTAGGTCCCTATATTACTAGTATAGTCCCTTATTGTTCTTAGTGTAACCCCCTTATTGTTATTGTTGTACCCTTGTAATCCCCATATTGTTATTATTGTACCCTTAAATTATTATTGTTAGGTCAGTTAAGATTACATTGTGGCCCCACTAGGATTAAATTGTGGCCCCATGGACTCCTATATATAGAAATGAGGTTTTGTCATTTGTATAATCCAAGAATTGTTCATTTATGTAATGTATTGGAGGTTGCCCTCTCGAAGTGGCTGATTTCTAAGGGGTTGATCTCTCTTTTCTTCTATTTTTGGAGCCGGTTTCACAACAAATGAACAAAAAAAACCATTTCAATGTGACGAATAATATTCGTCATCATAATGTGACAAACAATAAATTCCATTAAAATGTGATGAACAATAAACAATGTCACAATGTGACAAACAATGTCATAGTGTTATAAATATTCAACATTGTTCTAATGCAATCAACAATAAACATCATCATAATGTGACCAAACATAAATATCATTGTAATGTGTCATGAAAAATATGGCATACACTAATGGAATGGGCACTCTACTATGGGTTGACCATGGTTGAGATACATTAACATAGTCCTCATTGTCAAACATGGTCAACTATTGTCAACATGGTTAAACAATGACATAAATCCTCAGTCACAATGGAAAATCATGGTTACAATGATCAACCAGTACGAGATGGCTGACCATATTCAACATCATCACATGGTCCACCATAGTCATCATATTCAACTCAGTCAACCATAATCAACATAGGAAACATGATCGACCATAATCAATGATAGTTAACTTTCTCAAACTTAGACAACCATGTTTAACCATGATTGAAACAACTCAACAATGGTCAACCATGGTCACCATAATCAACTATGGTAACCATGATCATCCATGGAAATCCATGTTCGGCCACTTTATCAACCATAGTCAACATGATCAACCATATTCATCTATTGTAAAACATTGCTAACCATTGTCAAGCATGTTCACCCATAGTCAACTATACTTGACCATAGTCAATCATGCTCTTACAATCTCATCCATGGTTGAACCACATGACCATGGCCAAACTTGGACAAGAATTTCAACTAGCTCAAAAATGGTCAACCATGGTCAATCCTTAGAAAACGTTTCAACCATTATTATCCACCGTTAACTATGGTTGACCCTCTTCAACCATTGTCAAACATTGTCATCCATAACAAAAATTGGTTAGCCTTAATCAATCTTACTGAACCATATGTTGACCATAGTCAGCCATAATCAATCTTAGTTAGTCATAGTCAAGTATTGTACACCATATTCAACTTGGGAAACCATGTTCAACTATAGTCAAATATGGTCAAGCCATTTTTAATAATAGTCTCCAAGGTCGGAATGTTAATAGTGGTTACCAATGGGAAACATGGTTGAACATGTTCAACCATAGTCAACATGGGCATCATGATCAACCATAGTTTAGCACAATAATCTATAGTAAAACAATGACAACCTTGATCAAACAAGTGCATCCACAATCAACCATATGTTGTCCTTATTCAATGATGTTTGACCAGCTAAATTATGGTCAAACATGGTTAAACTTTACCAACATGGTCAAACATTATCACTCATTTTCACCCATATTCAACCATATACAACCTTAGCTAGCAATATTCAACCATAAACAACCATATTCAACCAGGGTTAACCTTGGTCAACCATGGTTAGAATGGTTGAACATGGTCAACCAAGGTCTCTATAGTTAAACTTGATCAACCATTATCAACATGGGAAACCATAACTATCATAGAAAATTATGGTAAACCATGTTCAAATATGTTAACCCATGTTCATCCATGGTCAACCAAATAGTCAACCATGGTTGCCCATAGTCAACTAGTCCACAGTCATCACATTCAACACAGTAAAATGTTATCAAAATATCTAACATAAAAAACTTTATCAACCATAATAAAGAATAGTCAACTTGTTCAAACTTAGTCAACCGTGTTTAACCATGATTGAAACAACTCAACAATAGTCAGCCATGGTCACCCTAATTAACCATGTCCATCATGATCATCCATTAACATCCATGATCAACCACTTTATCCGGCATAATTAACATGGTCAACCATATTCATCTATTGATAAACATTACCAACCATGGTCAACCATGTTTAACCATACTCAACCATACTCAACCATACTCAACCATCCTCTTACAAGCTCATATGTGGTCAAACAGGGTGACCATAGTCAAACATGGACACGAATTTTAACCATAGTCAAGAAAATCAACAATGGTGAACCATGGTTAACATGATCATTAGTGGTCAATCGTAGTTAACCATAATTGATCATTGTTAATCCTTATGAAGTAGCCTACCCTAATAACCTATGGTAAATCCTCATAAACCCTTGGTTAACCATGGTTAATACTCATCAACCTTATAAACCTTGGTCAGCCATTATCAACCATCATCACCATGGTTGAGCCTCTTCAACCATCATCAAACATGGTCATCCATAGTCAACAACGATCACCATTAATCAACCTTACTCAATCATATGTTGACTATAATCAATCATAGTTAACCATAGTTACCCAAAATCAACCTTAGTTAGTAATAGTTAACCATTGTACACCATAGAAAACTTGGAAAACCATGGTTAACTAAGGTTAAATATGGTCAAATCATTTTCAATAATGGTCTCCATGGTTAGTATGTTTAATAGTGATCACCCTTGGGAAACATGGTTGAACATGGTCAACCATATTTAACATGGTAATCATGGTCAACCATGGTTTAGCACAATAATCTATAATAAACATTAACAACCTTGATCAACCATGTACATCCACATTCAACCATATTTTAACCATATTCAATGATATTTGACCAACAAAAATATGGTAAACAAAATAAAACTCAACCATGGTCATATATAGTCAAACATTATCACTCATTGTCACCCATGTTCAATCATACACAACTTTAGTTAGCCATAGTCAACCATAGTGACAATAGTCAACCTTGGTCGACCATGATCGACCATGGTCATCTTTGGTCAACCATCGTCATCCTATAATAAGCGATGCTCTACCTACTCTTGATGGCAAATGATGGTCAACCATGGTTAGAATGGCTGAACATGGTTAACCAAGGTCTCTATGGTTGAACATGGTCAACCATTTTCAACATGGTTGACCATGTATAACCATAAATACCTTGGTTCCATGTTCAATCATAAGGTCCTTGGCTAACATAATAAATCATCCTCAACAATGGCCATACATGGTTAAAAATTTCCAACATGGTCAAATATTGTCACTCATTGTCACCCATGTTCAACTGTACACACCTTATCTAGTCATAGTCAACCATGGTCAACCATGATCAACCATCATCATCTATATTTAACCATTTTCATCCAAGAACGACCCATGCTCTACCCACTCCTAATGGCCAACCAAGGTCAAATATGGTTAGAATGGTTGAACATGGTCAACCACAATTAACATGGGTAACCATAATCTATCATATAAAATTATGGTCAACAATGGCCAAATACATCAAACTATGTTCATTCATAGTCAAAATGGTCAAACTATGGTCATCATGCTCAACCATAGTTAACTATGGTCAAATATTGTCAACCATGACTAAACATGGATAACCATGTTCAATAATTGTCAATCATAATGTATTGTAGTAAACGCTCAACCATGGTCAATTTTATCAAAGTGTGTTCACTGATGGTCAACATGGTGATCATTCTCAACCATAGTACATCATCATTAACCATGATCAAACATGGACAACCTAGTTAACATTGTAAACCTAGTTAACTGTGGTCAGACATTATCAATCATAATCTATCATAGGAAAGTATAGTTTAATGTGGACAAGCATGGTCATCCATGGTCAACTATATGTTGGCCATAATAAACACTCCTAAATCATAACTTGAACAAATTTACTCATATTCAACCATAGACAACCATTCTCTACTAATCTTCCATGCACACATTGCTTTTCAACGAGCACAACCACAATAGTACATATGGTTGATATACATCAATCGATGACATTTTTCAAGTTTTATACACCAATAAACATATATCAACAAAATATACTAATGTGTTTGTGTGAGTTATATTTTTTTTAAACTTTATAATATGAGACGTATATAGAGTAAGGTCGTAGTCTATTTTTTATATGTGCTAGAGGGTTTTCCAATTTATTTTCCTATAATCCGACAGAGATTTGTTGGAATCACAAGTTTGAGTTGTGAACTCTCCACAATATGAGTGCCCCAAGGGATTTTTAGGGTGTTGAATCCATATATGGAGTCAAAAATTGTTTTTAAACAATAAAGACCAAGATTTTACCAGATAAAAATTTGCAACCAAGAACCCCAAAACGGATATGTTTAGACAATGTCTAAAGTAATCTTTTTATGATGTTTAATTTATATAAGTATTTGACGTCTATCTATATTTACCAACCAATAAATTAATTTATAGGAATACCCTATTAATAATTACAATAAATTTTACACCACACTTTATGCTTATTATCCCTGCCACTAGGTATTATGCAATGGGTATTAAGTTGTTCGCTTATTAATGGTCAAACATCTTAAATAATTTTTAATTTAAAAAAGGGTAACTTTAACAATTATTTTTCTATTTTCTTCAAATTATTTTATTGGCATTTATACATGTTTCTATTGGTTGTGAATTTGGAGATGTTATTGGTCAATGCAACGTAACCAATGATTTTTGTGGCATGCAACATGACATGTAGTCGATTCTTCATACCTATGCTCTTTCTCGCTATCATATCACCATTATTATTTGGATCTCTTTCATCACTCTTGGGATGATAATAGGGTGTGAGATTAAGAATATCATGGTACAACATTTGCAAAGGAATTGAATGGCATACCCAATGTTTTACATCATTAGTTATGAAATCGTCCTAAAACTTTGGTGTTTAAGAGTTCCAGACACAAATTACATATAAAATAGAATCCTCATCAAACTTCTAAGTTTTACAGAAATAAATAAGGAATTTCATAAACATATAAATGCAAGGTAGAAGTGTTAAATGTACCCACTTCTGACATTTTAATGCCATTAAGATAATATGATCTAGGAGGATCCTAAAAGGCCAAAGTTTTGAATTCCTTGAAAGTTAGTGAAACCTATCTCAAATTGAAGAGCTCATCGTTATGAATCCAACAACGTGAACAATACCTCAATCTCATACTGTATGTTAAAGTTATGGAATGTTGAAATTTTTGACAAATGGTAAAAACAATGTAGCTGCAGGACCCACAGGTGCCATGTGGCAAATCCATACATCCCAGTCAAATCGTTTGGAGAATATTATTGACCAATCTGGTGCTGCCATGTGGTAGCTTTGGATTGGTCAGAAAAGGAGCAATCTAGTGTCGCCATGTGGCCCAATCACAGGGTGCCATGTGGGGTGCCATGTGGGACCCCATGACTAGCGAGGGGACTGGTACCGGGCAAGATTTGGTGGTTAACCTGACATACAATTGGAAATATTTAAATTTGGTGATCGAATATCTTGGCAGAAATTCTAGTGGACCCCTAGCTAAGTTTAGAAATGCGATTGGAAAGTGAATTAACAACAGTTAAATTGGCGATTCTATTGAATTTAGAGGTAGTTTGGTGGAGAGGTGGGAAATTCACGGTGGTCAGCTAAATTAGGTTGGCAGTCCACAAAGTTAGCGTATCTGCCAAACCTATGGTTATAATTTGCGGCAACAACAATGCCAAGTTCTATGGTTAATTCTAATTGCCACGACAAAATCCTCTAATATTTTTTTATTTAATATATAAAAAAATATGGGAGGTGGTTCATGGGGTTCGAACCCCTGACCTCCAGTGAAAAAATGACTCAAATTTCTCATGTTGACCAAGAAAGACAGTTAGCACATTAGTTATAACAATGAAAAATTTTACTTAAAGAGGAGTTCATTTGTGTGACAAAGAGGAGATAGTGCAGAACCTGAACGACCACAGAACCCAACCACTGGAACCTAGCATGGAACGCTGCATACATGTGGGCCAAGTCAAAGAATTTCCCTAATATATTCCAAAAACATTCGTTGAATATTCCTGTGAAGGAATCTACAGGGAATCTAAAAGATTCCCTAGAGCTCGAGAGGTCACCAATACAAAATTGTGCTAACTTTATATTCATTTTCACAAATTTTAACTAGGAATTCAATCATGTTGTCCATTTCCTGAGCTGTGCATTTTCTGGGCATCCCTGAAAGTGGAGGTATAAGGTGTAATTTTTCTTTGTATTCATTTTTGTTTTGCTAAGAAGTAACAAAAGAGGCCTCCCCACATTAAGAAGGGTCTAGAGATGTAGTCCACCAGGGACGAACTCTGCTAGCAACTTGTGTATGTCCATATTTTTCATGGTTTCCTTTTATTTTCCTCTTCTTTTATGTGTATGCATCCATGGTTACATTTTATTTTAAATTCAATTTTGTATGCATCCTTGTGGTAAAGCGATATGGATCAAGTTTGGTATCAAAGAAGGTCTTCTTAATGTGGATTGCATGAGTTAATGTTAAACGGGAACAAGCTCCAAAAGGGTGAAGGTAAACTTAAGTCCTTTGATCGAAAAGTGGGGCATGCAACACAAAGAAGGAAAATGGAAGATTAAGAGGCTTGGCTGGAGGAAGAGAAAAAATTTCGCAAGACCTTTGACAACATGCTCAACAAAGTTGACAAAAATTTTGTAGAGTATGAGAAGACAATGGTGACGCAGGACAAGAAATAACTATATGAGCATGCCTCGGTAAATCAAGGAGAAGGATGAGAGCCTCCTGAAAGTTCTTATTTTTCCCTTCTCATCATGCTAACAGATGTTATCCCCCCAGAAATTTCTTGACAAGCAAGCAAGGGGCTAAGTTGTTTACTGAGCCTTAAAGGAATGCATTTCCCCCTGAAAACACATCATCCTTGAAAGCCTCTTCATGCTTCATGCCCGTTGATTATTCTCCTCTGTTGTTCTCAGGTCAGTAAGCCTCATTGAGGATGACAAATTATGCTCCTGAAGGTTTTCTTTTGCCCCTTATACCCCTACAAGATTTTCCATTTCATCCCTTTCCCCAAGTTTTCTAGGCCTCCTTTCCACCCCAAAATCCCTCCCCTAATCCTTCTAAACCATCCCAAAATCTCTTTCAAACCATACCCACACCCTTGTTTGGTCTCAAAAACCCCTCATTCCCTTTACCGTTAACCTTTGTGGCCTCAAATTGCACTGATAAAGGTTAAAAAACCCACATGTTGACATATATGGGTCTTAGCCCCCTTCAGGCTAGCCCCCTTAGCGTTTCCCTCCACATGACCCAGTGCCGAGAACAAGCGCCAAGGCGAAAGGCGCTTATTGCAAATGTATATCGGGAGCGGTTAAAATCGTCGATCTGTATAGATCGGACGGTCGCCGCGGTCCCACAATGTCCACCATTCTACCCATTCTCTACCCCAATCGCAGATCCGCCGTCCATTTAACCGTTGATCCGACGGCTCACAGTACACCCGTCCCGGTGGTCCCCGTCCGCACTGTTCATAAACCGTCAGTTTCCATCGCACTGTGTTTGGAGGGTGGGCGGTATTTTTTATTTCGGAGCGATTCCACTCGCCGAACGACGCGTGGCACCGGCACTATTTGAAAACCGCCTCCCCATCGCGCGTTATCGTTCGGAAAAAAACTCGGCGCGATATGCACGTCAACCGTCCGATCTGAAGCCCTCCATCCAACAGTGATCGCTCCACGAAGTTGCGTGGAAGATAACCCAAGGAAGCTGTACCCCTGGCCCACTGTCCATCGCCCTCTGGCGTGTTTTCCACCGTCGATCTCCGCTGGAAATCGGATGGCCCAGATTAAACGCACGCCCGCCAATTAACCCTATACCGCCACGTCACCAGTCCACGTGTTTCATCTTATTTTTCATCCGTCCCCCTATATAATTCATTCAAAGGGAAAATTTTAATGTTTTGCGTTAATTTTCCACCTCGCCAGCCTCCAGAGCATATCCTGCTGATCCACTGTGTTCTTCCACGAAACCCTCTGCATTCATCATGCCACATCGCCATTCTTTGCAGTCATCCATGCGACCCTCCCCATGCATGTTTTTCTTAACGTTTTTTCATGTTTTGCAGGGTTACAGGCGGCAAAAACCCGCCATGATTCATATTTACTATTGTAAAGGCACAGTGCATAGAAGGAGAAGAATTTAGAGACTGATTTTACAGAAAAAAGTCTGCGACGTAAATTTCATCAAAGGATAGAGGTCAAACTCTGAAAATCCTCTCCGGCGCCATTAAAGCTCGAATTGCATAAACAAAAACAGTACGGGAGCAGCAAAGAGTTCAAGGCAAGAAATAGAAGATTTTTGAGCTTTTTCAGGGATTTTAGAAGACAAAGGTATCAGTTCAAAGACATCATGGATTGCATGGAAGGTCCAGCGTGCAGAAAACAATGCTATTAGGGTTTCAAATCAGCAGAATGTTTCTTCCTGAGGAAGGACACGGTACACATTATTGTTTCAGTCTACATTGTGTCCAAGTGAAGTTCCCCCCCCCCCCCTACAACAGTCCTATGCTATCAGAAGCATTTCTTGCACAGTATGGCAGATCTTTGCGTCATGATTCTACGTGTTTTGTTTAATTCATCAGAAGTACTACATAGTACTACAGCCAAAGTATAGCAGAGACATACCAGATTGAATGGAAGCCTAGAGAAGACCACTCTTTCACCAAAAGAGTGCCATGGATAAATGCACAGAATTTAAATAGAATGGGCCTCGGCCTTCTTCCTTTCCTGAGTTTTAATGCTGCATTTAGTTTTCACCTACTTTCTCTGCGCCACTTGAGCTATAAATTCATGAAGGAACTCATTGTAAAGGTTGTTGATCAGTTATCAGAGAATTACAAGCTGTTTCTTTTGAGAGAAAGTCTCTGTGTAAAGTTGTAAGATAGGCTGAGGAAGATGTTTTTAGATTGAGTATCCACCTATTGGAAATGTTGTACTTGACTGGTGTTTCTTTTTAATATGACGAGCACATTTCTTTGGATCTTGATCTAAAGTAGCAGTGATGTTTTCCTATCTCTGTGTTTTAATTCATTTCATTCCTTTCTACTGGCTTACATCAGAATATTGGCATAGGATTTACCCTTGTTAGGTACCTTATTTTTCTGCTCTCCTTGCCTTTGATGTTTTCTACTAAATGTGTTATCTAAGAGTTGATTTCAGTTAATTTAACCAGTGTAGTGGATGTTATTGCCTACTAGCTGATGTATGAATTAAATGAATTTTCTCTTAGATGTTCTTGTTAGGATTTAGCTGGAAGATTTGGGAACACTGGGGATTAGAGTTAGCCCTGTCCACTAGGATCCTTGTGCGACCAGCTGGCCTTTCTAAGATCCCTCAATCTGGAGGCCGAAGCATTGAGAGTTCAAAGTCTCTCTCTGATCTCAGGTCTTTAACTTTGTGTTCTAAACCTTTATTGTTTCCTCTTCCCTTACCATTCCATACCACACTATCATCTTTAAGATCCAATGTTTTAGATGACTAGCCCAACTGAAAGCCTGCACATTGAATAACAAGTAAACCTTTTCCTGACTCCATTTCCCAATGGTCTTGAATGCTCCCTGGAATACTTCACCTTTGCCTAAAATCCTGTTTTCTCAGCCTTGTTTTATATTGAACCGTTCTTTCCTGATGACCACCAACCAAAAAAACAATCAAATAAACAAACCCCGAGCCTTATAACTAGCCTAATATCTTAACACCGAGCTTCAAAGTCATATACCTTTGACATATTATGGAGAGATCCCTCTCTGGACCCAGGAGGGCTAGATCCTGAGGTCTGAAAGTGGTTTGATGTTGTCTCATCCTTTGGTCTTGCCAATCTGGCCAAAACATGGGAACCCCAACATAATTGTGACTCCACTGGGTAAATCTGAGAGCCTTTAACTGATAATATTTATCTATATCCCATTGTCATCACCAACATAATGGCGACTCCACTGGGAACTCTGAGTATTTCTCACCTTACTACATCATAAGAGCCTAAGAAACCTACAATCTCTGGTTAGGTTGGCAGTTAAACACTCCTATTCATAGATCAACCTCTATACCATTTGTTTTGTTTTCTCCCACACTCTGAGACAGAGTCTGGAAAGGGCTAGGTAGCCTCCAGACCTCACACTCTTTCAGAGGTGACATATCTCGTAAAAGCCCTCCCAGTCAATCTCTGGTTAGAGTTTGTTGTGTTTGAAAGTTTCCCTTGAAAGGGACATCTCATAAGCACTGTGGTGGACAGTGTACCCTCCAGAAGCACCCTAAACCTTCCACCTGGTGACTCCATTATTCCTAAACGATTTAAAGACTCCACTGGTGATCAGTAGGCCTACTGATTATCTTGGTTCACATTAGACTCCACTGGGAGACCAGAGCCATTACAACATCAACCACACTAGAAGTAACAAGTAGGGTTAAGATGCATGGTGAGAAAACAACATTCTGGCTTTCAGAACCATTCACACAAGAGCTTATCCCAACCCAAAAACCCCTGAAATAGTTGATAACCCAGAGAGCATCCTCAAAATATCTCCTACACCTAAACGACCAACTATTTCTAGCCACATCCATAGAGCTAACTCTACACCAGCAAACTTTACAGCTCTATCAGACCTATTTTTTGACCTAGGCACTCAAAATAGTTTGCCAAGAACTAGGTCATTCAGTGTTCTAGACCAGCCAGACCTTGAGTTTCCTGTTTCACCACCTCAAAGTGGTAAACACTTTTGGTATAGACAGACCCCTCCATCTACTCCCCCTGATATTCACTTCATTCAAAAATTGGGACTCATTCATCCTAGATCTACTCATCAGTCTTCTGCTAGTCATAATATCTCTGTCATCCATATACCAGCTGCTCAAGCTAACCCTTTACCTCCTCAAAACATCATCATGGCATCATGGTATACACCTCTGGCTTTACCCCAGCCTCTAGTACCCTTACCAAATGATTATCAATCAAATATCCCACACTTCACTACAAAAGAGTCTACCACAGCCCAACACCATGTAGATATGATGGAAGATTCTTTTGACTACATGGAAATAGATGATGAAACAGTCAAAATGAGAATCTTTGCCCAGAGCTTAGGAGGCGATGTGAAAAAATGGTTTAAGGGCCTACCTCCTAATAGTATCCAAGATCTTCCTACTTTATATCAGACCTTCATAAAAAAATTGGAAGTTAAGGCCAACCCTCTCCAAATCCTAGCAGAATATAAGAACCTGAAAAGAAATGTAGGATAAAGTGTTCAGGACTACTCTACAAGGTTTAACAGTGTTTATAATGCTCTTCCACCACACATGAAACCTCCCCTAGGTATGGTACTAGTGAAATACCCAGAAGGTTTACATGCTGACATGGCCTACTAGCTTAGGGAGAGGGATTAAAACACTTTGGAATACATGCAAAAAGGAGCAGTAAGTGTAGAGGAAAATCTGATTGAGAAAAAAGCAAGATTGAGAGTTGAGAAAATGGTAACATATAGAGATGACAATGTAGCTTCCACGTTTGACCCCAATAATGACCGCATATCCAAAAACATGGAAAAGCTACAACAAATGATGGAAAAAATGGTTGTCATAGTCAGTAACCTAAACAGAAATCAACACCATAACCAGAACCAAAACTTTATAAGAAACAACACCACTCCCAACAGACAAAGAGAATCATATCAGCAAGTTATTCCCCCATTCCAAGAGAAATTTCTTGATGAAGATGAGGGAATCATAGAAGAGTCTGAGGGAAACACAATAAACATGTTTGAAACAAAAGATTCAATCCATAACTGTTACACAGAAGAAGATCAGCCCTCACCCTCATATTGGGATGAAGAATGGTTAGAATCTGAGGATTACAGGTTAGGATTTGAAAATGCCATGATGCAGGTCAGAGAGAAATATGAACTCAGAAGAAAAAAGAGCTTAGATACTACCAAACCAAAAGCTTCTGAGGTTACCATAAAAAAAAGGCCTGAGAAAACTTCTAAAGTGACTGCTGAGAGTAACAAATCAACAGCTGAGAGTTCTGGAAAGAACAAATAAAAATACAACCAAAACACTGATAAACAAGGTAAACCAACAAGCAGTACTAACACTGCAGTTAGTACTCTTGATAAAACAGTTTCTAACACTGTACATAGTGAGAATCAACACACTGATTCAGCCACTAAGGTGGTGACTAACAAAACAAAGTTTAACATTCCAAAGAGTCAGTCCACTTTCAATTTGGAGGGTGAGATTGCAAAAATTAAAATCTCTGTCCCACTCTCTGAGCTGGCCACTCAGGATGTATATAAAGGCCAAATTTTGAAAGCATTAAATTTAGGAGAGAATAGTGACACTGTAAATCTGAGTGATGATCAACCTACCCTTCTGTTTGGTCCAAAGATATAAGGAAAGTTTCAGGAAGGGGTAGTGCCCCCTTTTTATATCAGTCTTAATATCCATGATAAGATACTCCACAATGCAATGCATGATTATGGGGCATCACACAACCTGATGCCTAAAGTAGTGATGGAAAGATTAGGCCTAGAGATAACTCGTCCCTATAAAGACCTATATTCATTTGACTCCAGCAGAGTAAAGTGTCTTGGCCTAATCAAATACCTGTGTGTAAGCCTTACCCAGATTCCAGCAAAATGTATGGTCATGGATGTTGTGGTGGCAGATGTGCCACCCAAGTATGGCATGTTATTGTCAAGATCATGGGGAGCCAAGCTTCAAGGCACAATGCAAATGGATGGGGCTTATGCCACAATCCCAATCTTTGGCCAATTTAGAAGACTGTACAAAGAGGCACAAATGAAATTCCTGGTTAGTAGCCCCGAAAAGCCTGAAAATTCTCCTTTATACTCTGTACATATAGACCTTGACTCCTTTATCCTTTATAATGATGAATCCTTAGAAGGGTCAGAGTCCAGAAACAGAGATACAAACAAGGAAATAGATCCCATGGACTTTAACATAATGGTTTCTCTAGACTCAGAGGAGAATGATATGGAAAACTTTGAACAGTGCACTCAAACAAAAACTCAAAGTGAACCAGAAACAGAATACCGTCAGCTGATTAGTCACCTCTTCACAAGTTCCTACACCACACCAAGAACAAAACGATGTTGAACCCAAGAATGAAACCTTATGGGAAATGAATTTCGATGGGTCATGCACCAAGAGAACTGCTAGAGCAGGAGTGTGGATACATAACACAGAGAGTGGTTACACAGAGAGACATGCATGTAACCTGCACTTCAAATGTACAAACAACATTGCAGAGTACGAGGCTCTTATCCTAGGCTTAAACCTGTTGAGAAAATTAGGAGCCCGTAGGATAACTGTGTGTGGGGAATCTGAGCTGATCATTAGATAGGTGAATGGTGAATATACAGCAAAACATCCTAGACCGAGGGCATACAGGAATGACGCTATGGACCTATTGAAAAATTTTGTGGAATACGATATGGTGTTTGTCCCTAGAGGTCAGAACAAAACTGTAAATGGACTATCCTGCATGGCTAGTTCGTATCTTAAGCCTCCCAGTGACCAACAGATCATCATTCAGACCAAATTTAGACCTGCAGTGCCGGACAATGAAAAATATTGGCAGGTCTTTGAGGGCGATAAACAGATTGAAGATTTCCTGGTAGGAAGAAATGAGTTTGAATTTTCTGATCCAGACTCCAAATCTGACAGTAGCTTCCTAAGTGAAGAGTCCTTAGATGAGGAAGAACCACCCTGTAACATAGAAATAAACACTTTAAACGAACAGATTGGAAATCCAAACGAAAAATGTGAAAACGCAGATAGTGAGGAGGTAGAGGTGCTGCAGACCAAAGACAAGAGCATACCTCGAGGTCTGGCACCTTTAGAAGACCTTTTCGACTTTGATGATGTAGCAAAAAATCCCACTATAGAACATGTAGACTCTGATGTCGAGGAATACAACATAGGCACTGAAGAAAAACCCAAGATGATCAAATTGGCTAAGTCCCTGCCTGCAAACATGAAAAAGAAATACATTGACCTATTCAAGGAATTCATTGATGTGTTTGCTTGGAGTTATGAGGACTTAATGGCCTATGACACAAACATCATACAGCATAAAATACCCTTGAAAGAAAATCAGAAGCCCTTCAGACAAAAACTTTGCAGAATAAACCCAAAACAATTGCCTATAGTGGAAAAAGAGATTAAGAAGATGTATGAGGCAGGTATAATTGTGCCTGTAAGGTTCTTTGATTGGGTATCAAACCTAGTGGCTGTGAGAAAGAAAACAGGGGAGATCAGATTGTGCATAGATTTCAGGAATCTTAATAGAGCCTCACTCAAAGACGATTACCCTTTGCCAAAAATGGAACATATCCTTTAGAGGGTAGTAGGTTCTAAAAGGATCTCCCTGCTAGATGGTTTTTCAGGTTACAACCAAGTCTTAGTAATCCCATAAGACCAACTCAAGACAGCCTTTACCACTCCATGGGGCACTTTTATGTATGAAAATATGCCTTTTGGATTGATGAACGCTAGTGCAACCTTCCAAAGAGCAATGGATATAGCTTTTTCAGATGAAATAGGACACTTAACTGTCATCTATCTCGATGACATAACAATCTATTCCAAGACTGAGGAAGAACACCTAGAACACCTGAGAAGAGTGTTTGAAAAATGTAGAAGGTTTGGTCTGTCACTGAATCCTAAAAATACTATATTTGGGCTGCAAGAAGGTAAGCTTCTTAGCCACATCATATCTGAGAAAGGGATTAGGATAGATCCACAAAGAGTTGAGGGAATACTACAAATCACACACCTGAGGAACATCAAAGAGTTACAGTCCTTTATTGGGAAAATCAACTTCCTCAGGAGGTTTATTCTCAACTTAGCTAAACACCTTAGAAATATGACTAACATGCTGAAGAAAGGTATAGGAGTCAAGTGGACTGTTGAAGCTAAGAAATATTTTGAATCAGTTAAACTTGCACTCACCCGAGCTCCTGTCCTGATCAGCCCAGATTTCTCAAATGATTCCCTGATATTTTCATTTGCCTCTGAACATACAGTGGCTGCAGTCCTGCTGCAGAAAAATCTAGAGGGAATGGAACAACCCATTTCTTTCTTCAGCAAAGCACTCAGAGATGCACCCTTGAAATACAACATAATGGAAAAATATGCCTATGCTTTAGTTAATGCCTTGAAAGACTTTAGGGTGTACATACTGCATTCCCAAACCATATCCTATGTACCAAACATAGTGGTTAAAGACATCTTGTCCCAAGACCCAGATGGGAAAAGGGGCAAATGGATTGTTGTGATCTTAGAGTACGAACTTGAGATAAAACCCACCAAACTGATTAGAGGTCAGGGCTTAGCTCAACTAATGGTTGAATAAAATCTACAAGCCCTTGACATTAACATGGTAGATGTCTTGGATGACGACGAGGATTTGATCCCAGCATTTTGGAAAAATGCGAGAGGGGGTGAATCAGTATTTACAGCATTTTCAAAACTTTTTACTTTTCTTTACTTCAAAACCCATACGCTACTTTCCTGAATCAAACTCGCGTATATACGCGGATACCCTTTATTAAACTCGCGTATACACAGAGAACTAATTATGTCATTAATTCTTCATCAGATATTCAATAAATAGTAAACATGTGCAGTAAGAACAGAATAAACCATCACATGAAGCATCACACATGAACACCGGGATTTTTAGGTGGAAACCCAAGTTGGGAGAAAACCACTGTTGAAGTTGCTCAGCCTTCAATATTCTATTATAGAGAAAACATCTTACAACATATGTGCTGGTGCAGACTCTACCAGCACACAGGCACCCACCTGCGCTCGTTTACCAGCCTCTCCTGGAAGGGAGCTCCAACCCCCTGACTCGTTTACCAACCTCTCCTGGAAGGGAGCTCCCGACCCCGTCCTACCGTTTACCGGCCTCACTGGAAGGGGACGCTACAACCCCAGAATCTCGTTTACATTTCCACGGAAGGGAGCCACAACCCAGTAGAAGGCTACACCCTCGACACCACCTTGGACCACGTTTCATCACTTTTCACCACTTGGATCAACACAATCAATAGAACAACACTTGCGGGCCACATTTCATCATATTTTCAAAGCGGACCCTTTCCATTCTTTTAAGAATAAACATACATCACCAACAGATACTTATCAACACAGATCAGATAGCAGAAACACAGCAGAACAGATCAGATATTTCATACCTCTTGCTTCAGCAAACCCTAGTTTGCATACGCGCTTTACCTTCACTGATGTCGCGTATATACGCGCTTCCGTCTACACAAACCAGCGTATACCTCTGTATGTATTTCATTGCGCATACGCGCTTTATCTTAAGCGAAGCCGCGTATAGAAGCGCTTCCTCCGCGGTTAAGTAGCGTATATATCTTCAATCATTATAGAGCAGCATACTTCTACAGATCAGATATTCAGTTCAGATTTACCTTTTTACTTCAGACAGATGTTCGCCTAGATGTTCGCCTCATCACAGATCTAATCACTCCATAAACAGATCTAGTAGATACAAATACATTTCAGATCTAGATATCCCGCTTCATAATTTCTTCATAGGTGCATCATAGATTCAGATCTATCATCAAACCTTTACCCTTTCCATACAGATATACTTCACAGAGAATTATTCATTCAAGCTCATACATCTTGCTCCCACGCTTCTAATTTGCACAATGAATTTCTTCTCCTTATATAGGTTTATCCTTTTTCAATACCACGGGCCCCCCTTTTTTTTTTTTAATACCATGAGCCAAACCAATACCACGAGCCTTCAATACCACGGGCCTCTTTTTCAATACCATGAGCCAAAATAATACCATGGTGGTTACCCCTGGTTTTGCACTTTTTGAGTGCTTTTTCCCATACGCGACTTGGAACGTTCCTTTCCGCGTGCATACGCGACTTCCCTTAGGACAATCCGCGTATACCTAGAGACATACTCTTTTTCATCATAGAATTAGCACATGCTGAATTTCTTTCTTCATTGCCTTCTGTATACACTGTAGATACATTCAGATTTACATCAAGACATATTCTATCAAGCACAACTTCATCAAGTAAGTTGTCGTCATCTTCATCAAGTGGGTTGCCTTTCAAGGACAACACTCAGCATCATATTGTCAACAAACATCATATCACATCAGATTTACATCATTTACCAAGTCCATCAAGTCAAGAATAACTTCATCAGGTGGTTTTCCACAAGGACAACACATGTCAATAGTCGCATGTCTTCATCTTCATTTAGTGGGTTGCCATCAAGGACAACACTCTGCATCATATTTCCAACACACTGTTGAGGAGAAGTTTCAGAGCTCTCCTTGGTATTCTGACATTCTGTATGTGCTTACACACCTCAATGCCCCTCCTGAACTATCAAAGACCAAGGCCAGATTCTTAAAGCTAAAAGCCAGGAGCTATTGCATAATGAATGAAGGTTTATACTAGAAAAATCCAAATGGTCTATTGCTTAAATTTTTGCCTGAGTCTGAAGCAGAAAGGATTAAACAAGAATTCCATGCAGGAGAGTGTGGAGGCCACCTGAACTGGAAAGCCACTGCAAAAAAAATACTCAGAGCTGGCTATTATTGGCCTACACTCTTCAATGATATCCATAAGATGGTAATTTCCTGCCACAAATGCCAGATTTTTGAAGGCAAAAGAAAACTCCTCCTCTTACCTCTACAACCCATCACTGTTGAAGGTCCCTTTATGCAATGGGGCCTAGATTTCATAGGAGAAATTCACCCTGCTTCTTCTGCACAACACAAATGGATCTTAACAGCCACAAACTACTTCACTAAGTGGATAGAGACCATACCTACTAGGAATTCCATAGATTCAGTCATCATTAGGTTCCTAGAAGGTCATATCCTCTCTCGGTTTGGCTGCCCAAGGAAAATAATCACTGATAATGCTGCCGCTTTTGGATCCAAGAAAATGGTTGATTTTTGTCACAGGTATCAAATAGAACTCGGTCATTCAACTGCCTATTACCCTCGGGGCAATGGATTAGCTGAATCATCAAACAAGAGCCTGGTGACTATCATCAAAAAGCTGCTGGAAGAGAACAAAAAGTCATGGCATAACAAGTTAGTGCATGCTCTGTGGGCTGACAGGCTTACAACAAAGAAATCCATTGGCATGTCACCATATCAGCTTATCTATGGAACAGAAGCAGTGTTTCCCACCAGCCTTGGAATACCAGTGATTAAAACTGTTCAAGAGATACAAACAGAAGAAGATAGCATGGTGAGGAGAATAAACCAGAAAATTCATCTCCAACAAACAAGGGAAGAGGTCTATAACAGAGCTATCAAGGTTCCGGAAAATATAAAGAATTTATCTGACAAAAGAACTAAGGCCTATGATTTCAAAGTTGGAGATAAAGTTCTGAAGTGGGACTCAAGGAGAGAGGACAAAGGAAAGCACGGCAAGTTTGACAGTTTGTGGCAAGGTCCCTACATCATCCAGGCCACTGTGGGTCCAAATGCCTTTTTTCTACAAGAGTTAGATGGTACTGAGTTGTTTGGGGGTCCTGTCAATGGCAAGATGCTCAAACACTACTTCTGCTGATTTCCAATTTCCAGTTTCCATTTCCATTGTACATACCATTGCAATGTTTGTTTTCAAGAAAAAGAGAAAATATTCCAAAAAAAAAAGAAAAAAAGAGAAAATAAAAACAGAGAAAAGGAGAGGTTTATACATGCTCAAAACATGGACCTCTGAAGTGCAAAGATTGGCTCTAATATGATCAAAACCTGAGCCAAAGAAAGTAGAGATAGCTAGTTCAAACATGCCCAAAAAATAGACCAGCAAAGAAGAAAGAAGAATCAGCTCTAACAAGCCCAAAATCAGAGCTGAGATGAAGGATAGAAAGTGACTCTAACAAGCTCAAAACTTGAGTCACTAAGAAAGAAGGATGCTTCAAACTTCAAATTTCAAGCCTTCAAATTTTTATTTTCAGTTTTATGCAAGTTTCTGTCCATGTGCAACTATCTTTATGCCTTGGATCCACAACAAACTACACTGTCTAATCCTAGTTTGACTGTTTTTAATTTTTTGTCGTAGAATGTAGAGAAGAAATATGTTGGACAGTCTAATCCCAGCAGATATTAGATTAGGTAGAGAAACATATGAGACCAACAGTTTAATCTGGTCTCATGGAGTAATAAGGGTAGAAATAGAATAGGTTTATTTTCTTGTTTGTAAAAAATAAAAAGATGTTAAGGGTCTGCTAGTTCAAATGCACCCTAGAAGAAAAAATGTTAGGATTGTAGAATGGGTAGGTAGATTGATTGGGAAATTTTTTCTGCTAAATTGATGTCTTCACAATTGTGGCAGCTGAAAATCAAAGAAGAAAGGTGGCTCAAGCAGCAGGCATCTGGCCTACACCAAAGGTCATTTTTTGAATTCTTGACTCCTTCAAGAAGAAGCCATCCCCATGTGGAGCCACTGTTAGCCCCCCGGAAATTTCTTGACAAGCAAGCAAGGGGCTAAGTTGTTTACTGAGCCTTCAAGGAGTGCATTTCCCCCTGAAAACACATCATCCTTGAAAGCCTCTTCATGCTTCATGCCCGTTGATTATTCTCCTCTGTTGTTCTCAGGTCAATAAGACTCATTGAGGATGACAAATTATGCTCCTGAAGGTTTTCTTTTGCCCCTTGTACCCCTACAAGATTTTCCATTTCATCCCTTTCCCCAAGTTTTCTAGGCCTCTTTTCCACCCCAAAATCCCTCCCCTAATCCTTCTAAACCATCCCAAAATCTCTTTCAAACCATACCCACACCCTTGTTTGGTCTCAAAAACCCCTCATTCCCTTTACCGTTACCCTTTCTGGCCTCAAATTGCACTGATAAAGGTTAAAAAACCCACATGTTGACATATCTGGGTCTTAGCCCCCTTAGCGTTTCCCTCCACGTGACCCAGTGCCGAGACTAGGTGCCAAGGCGAAAGGTGCTTATTGCAAATGTATATCGGGAGCAGTTAAAACCATTAATCTGTATAGATCGGACGGTCGTCGCGGTCCCATAGCATCCACCATTCTACCCGTTCGCCTCCCCGATCGCAGATCCACTGTCCATTTAACCGTTGATCCGACGACTCATAGTACACCCATCCTGGTGGTCCTCGTCCACACTGTTCATAAACCATCGGTTTCCATCGCACCGCATTTGACGGGTGGGCGGTATTTTTGATTTCGAAGCGATTCCACTAGTCGAACGACACGTGGCACCGTCATTGTTTGAAAACCGCCTCCCCATCACGCGTTATCATTTGGAAAAAAAATCGGCGCGATATGCACGTCAACCATCCGATCTGAAGCCCCCCATCCAACGATGATCGCTCCATGAATTTGCACGGAAGATAACCCAAGGCAGCCGTACCTCTGTCCCACTGTCCATCGCCCTCCGACGTGTTTTCCACCATTGATCTCTGCCAGAAATCGGACGGCCCAGATTAAACGCACACCCGCCAATTAACCCCGTACCGCCACGTCACCAGTGCACATGTTTCATCGTATTCTTCATCCGTCCCCCTATATAATTCATTCAAAGGGAAAATTTTAATGTTTTGCTTTAATTTTCCACCTCGCCGGCCTCCAGAGCATATCCCGCTGATCCACCGTGTTCATCCACGAAACCCTTTGCATTCATCATGCCACGTCGCCATTCTTTGCAGTCATCGATGCCACCCTCCCCATGCATGTTTTTCTTAACGTTTTTTCATGTTTTGTAGGGTTACAGGTAGCGAAAAACCGACATGATTCATATTTACTATTGTAAAGGCACAGTGCACAGAAGGAGCTGAATTTAGAGCCTGATTTTACAGAAAAATGTCCAGAAAGGTGTCTGCAACGTAAATTTCATCAAAGGACATAGGTCAACCTCTGAAAATCCTCTCCGACACCATTAAAGCTTGGATTGCATAAACAAAGACAGTACGGCAGTAGCATAGAGTTCGAGGCAAGAAACAGAAGATTTTTGAGCTTTTTCAGGGATTTTAGAAGACAAAGGTATCAGTTCAAAGACATCATGGATTGCATGGAAGGTCCAACGCGCAGAAAAAAATGCTACAAATCAGCAAAATGTTTCTTCCTGAGGAAGGACATGGTACACATTATTTTTTCAGTCTACATTGTGTCCAAGTGAAGTCCCCCCCCCCCCCCTACAGCAGTCTTATGCTATCAGAAGCATTTGTGGCACAGTATGGCAGATCTTAGCGTCATGATTCTACGTTTTTTGTTTAATTCATCAGAAGTACTACAGAGTACTACAACCAAAGTACAACAGAGACATACTGTAGTGAATGGAAGCCTGGAGAAGACCACTCTTTCACCCAAAGAGTGCCATGGATAAATGCACAGAATTTAAATAGAATGGGCCTCGGCCTTCTTCCTTTCTTGAGTTTTAATGTTGCATTTAGTTTTCACCTACTTTCTCTGCTCCACTTGAGCTATAAATTCATGAAGGAACTCATTTTAAAGGTTGTTTATCAGTTATCAGAGAATTGCAAGCTGTTTCTTTTGAGACAAAATCTCTGTGTAAAGTTGTAAGATAGGCCGAGGAAGATGTTTTCAGATTGAGTATCCAGCTATTGGTAATGTTGTACTTGACTGGTGTTGCTTTTTAATATTATGAGCACATTTCTTTGGATCCTGATCTAAAGCAGCGGTGATGTTTTCCTATCTCTGTGTTTTAATTCAATTCATTCGTTTCTACTGGCTTGCATCAGAATATTGGAATAGGATTTACCCTTGTTAGGTACCCTATGTTTCTGCTCTCCTTGCCTTTGATGTTTTCTACTAAATGTGTTATCTAAGAGTTGATTTCAGTTAATTTAACCAGTGTAGTGGATGTTATTTCCTGCTAGCTGATGTATGAATTAAATGAATCTGTTCTTAGATGTTCTTGTTAGGATTTAGCTGGAAGATTTGGGAACATTGGGGATTAGAGTTAGCCCTGTCCACTAGGATCCTTGTGCGACCAGCTGGCCTTTCTAAGATCCCTCAAGATGGAGTCCGAAGCATTGAGAGTTCAAAGTCTCTCTCTAATCTCAGGTCTTTAACTTTGTGTTCTAAACCTTTATTTTTTCCTCTTCCCTTACCATTCCATACCACACTATCATCTTTAAGATCCAATGTTTTAGATGACTAGCCCAACTGAAAGCCTGCACATTGAATAGCAAGTAAACCCTTTCCTGACTCCATTTCCCAATGGTCTTGAATGCTCCCTGGAATACTTAACCTCTGCCTAAAATCCTCTTTGCTCAGCCTTGTTTTATATTTAACCCTTCTTTCCTTATGACCAGCAACCAAACAAACAATCAAACAAACAAACCCCGAGCCTTATAACTAGCCTAATATCTTAACACCGAGCTTCAAAGTCATATACCTTTGACATATTATGGAGAGATCCCTCTCTGGACCCAGGAGAGCTAGATCCTGAGGTCTGAAAGTGGTTTGATGTTGTCTCATCTTTTGGTCTTGCCAATCTAGCCAAAACATGGGAACCCCAACAACAGGCATCATAGGAATTCTTCTAAAATTTTTTTTTTTAAGTTCATGTAAAGTTTTATTTTCCCACATATAACGAGGAATGTAATGAGAAAATTTAAATAATTGGATCATATAGATTGAATTTTATTTTCGGATTCAAAATAGAGGAAGATGAGGACAAGATCCAATTAGCATCTCTTTGGCAGAGTGGCGCCACTCTCGTTTTGTGGGAGAGAAAGCTTCATAAAGGTAGCAAAAAAATTGGTAATATACTTTCCTCCTTCCCTATTTTTGTTTGTACATTGCAAGATCAATTTTATCCTTTGGGTTATCGACAAAAGGATTTAATGGAATGACAATATTTGAGGCAAGATAAGGGTCAGAATGTGCAAAGTTTCACAAAACAATTTAGAAAACAAGCTTTAAACTTGTTCCACTAGATTAACCTGAGAATGTAACAAAGTATATTGGTTCATTGCATAACTATATAAGGCATTCTTTATTATTGTTAGTTTTTAGGGTACTGTGGTTATCATTTGTAAGATAATTTATAGGATTATACACAGTGTAATAAGAATAATTTGTAATAATATTCTTATTACACTGTTGATAATCCGAGAAATTATTTATTATTGTTTGAGCCTAATAATATTGATGCGACCAGTGTGAAGGCCATCCATCTTGAAAACAGTGTTAAAAATGATAAGGAAGATCAACCCAAGAAATCATCATTCAAAAATCATAATGGAAAATTCAAAGGAAAAGGCAGGGGAAAGGACAAAAAGGAAGCTACAACAAAGAAGGAAAGAAGAGGAAAACCATCTTGCGCACATTGTAAGAAGGAAGGTCATGATGATGAAATTTTTTGGAAGTTGCATAAAAAATTGAAGCCAAATAAATTTGGTGGAAAGGGTAAGCAAACGAGGGTGGAAACTATTCAAGAGGACCTTATATATTACTCCAATGACGAGACACAAATCATAGAAGTGGACATAAAAGGTAACCATTCTCTTCATTCTAATGCAAATTATGAAATTAATGCAATTTCAAGTTCTTCAAATGAGTCTCTTGTTGATGAATGGACGAGGAATGAGTTGTTCCATATTATGGTTGTGGTGAAACATACTAAACTCAAAACCTTATTTGACCTTGGGCCTCAATTAAAATTGATTTCAAAATCCATTGTTAAAAATTTAAGGTTGGAGGCCAAGCCTCATCCATAACCATACCCACTTGGTTGGGTATGTGACAAAGAAAAATTGCATTTAACCAAGAAATGCAGGGTTAAGTTTTTTATTGTGTCAAAACATGTAGATGAGGTTGATATTGATGTTGTACCTTTGGATGTCTATGGCATTGTGTCGGGGAGTCAATATTTGTATGGCAGGAAATCAGTTTTCTTCAGGCATGAAAACAAATACTACCTCACAAAAGATAAGGTGGAGTATATTGGCATGGCTCATCGTGTGAAGATCAATGAAAATGTTATTAGTGTAGGTAAAATGAAGATATTGATCAGTTCCAATAATGTTTGCATGCTCATTGTTGTGAGAACAAATGATGGAGAAACATCTGAAGCTTTCCAAGGTCGTGATCCTACTCACAAGAAAGAATTGTATGAAATTGTTTCTAACTATGATGGTCTTTTTAAATAACCAAGTGGGTTGCCTCCAAAGCATTATATCCAACATGATTCTACTTTACCTAATGTGGGTATGTACACATTTCCGTCAATTTAGATGGAGAAGATCAAGAAACGGGGATAGGAATTATTGAACCAAGGGTCATAAGGCCTAGCTCTTCTCTATGTGTTTTTCCCATAGTGTTGATGCCAAAGAAGGATGGCACATGGAGGATTTCCGCGGACTATGAGACACTCAACAATATTACCGTGAAAAAGCGCTACCATCTCCCTCACATTGATGATTTATTACATCAATCGAAAAATGTTGTCTATTTCACAAAAATGGATTTGTGCAATGACTATCATCAAGATAGAATTTTAGAACATGATGTGTGGAAGACAACATTCAAGACAAAACAAGGGTTGTTAGAATGGTTGGTGATGCCATTTGGACTATGCAATGGTATGTCCACATTTATTAGGGTGATGAATGATATTTTCATACCTTTTCTTGATGACTTTTTAATTATTTATCTTGATGGTACATACTTTTTTTTCAGTATAACTTGGGAAGATCATGTGAGTCATGTTAAGAAGGTGCTTGATGTTTTGCAAAACGAAAAATTGTATGTAAAAATGTCCAAGTGTGAATTTGGTGGGACCTCGCTGGTTTACTTAGGTCATATTATTAGAGGTGGATAGTAAAAATAGACCCTTCAAAATTTAATGTGATTATTAAGTGGCCTAAGCCTACCAATGTTACAGAGGTTCATATCTTTTTGGGTGCAATGCAGTATTGGAGGAGGTTTATTGCCAACTTATCCATCATCACATCTCCCTTGCATGCTTTGAAAAGTGTGAAGAAGACATTTTAGTGGGGAGGGAAGAAAAACAAGGCTTTTAATACACAAAAAGAGAATATCAATACCACATGAGTTTTGGCCTTGCCTAACCTCCAACAACCTTTTGAAATTGAAATAGATGTCAGTGGTTTCACCATGGGATTCGTGTTGATGTAACAAAGGAAACCTGTATTTTACCATTCAGAGACATTATCCCAAGTTGTTGTGAAATATCCCACATATGAAAAGGAGTTGTATGCTTTGGTACAAAGCATGAAGAAATGGAAGAAATATTTGGTTGATAAGGAGACAATTATTCACACATATCACCAACCCTTGTAGTATCTCCAGTCACAGGAAAATCTATAGTGGGAACGTCATTTCGGGTGGATGGGATTTCTTTAGTATTTTCATTTAGTAATAAAGTAGATGAAGAGAACTAGAAACAAAGTGGCATATATTCTCTCTCATCCTCTTATCTCTCCATCTATTGTTTTTCAAATTGCTTCCTTATCTATGAAATTTATGTCGAAAAATATGCTATTGATGAAGATAATAAGGAGATTTATGCAAAGCTAACTCACGGATCGCAAGTAGATGATTACCATTTACAAAGAATTTTTTTTTACCATCTTGGAAAACTTTTTATTCCTACCAATGAAAGAATCCATGTAATCAGAGAGGCACATGCCTCTCTCGTTTTGGGTCATTTTGGTGCAGGGAAAACTTTGTGTCATTTGCACAGGTTCTATTATTGGCCTTACATGAGAGACATTGTATCAAAATATGTAAAGGGATGTGTGATTTTTTTATTTTGAAAGCCCAATAATAGAAAATTGGGGCTCTACGCACCACTCCTGGTTCTTAGTCATCCTTGGAAAAGTGTGTCTATGGATTTTGTTGGCGGTTTGCATATGTCTAGGAAAGGTCATGATTATTTGTACATCATCATGGATCGTTAGTAAAATGTGTGTCTTAATGCCTTGTAAAAAGAATATCACTACAAAGCATACTGCTCACCTTTTCTTCCAATTTGTATGGGTCCACTTTGGGCTGCCTGCATCCATTTTTTCTAATCGAGACTCTTGTTTCCTTGGGGATTTTTGGACAAGTTTATGGAGAATGATGGACACCAAGCTAAAGAGGAGCACGACAGTTCATCTGTAGACTGACAGACAAATGAAGGTTTTCAATTGCACAATGGTACATTTACTCTAGGGATTTTGTGGCAAGCATCGCAAGTTGCGGGACAAGGGGTTTCCTTATGTGAAATATGCCTACAACACGTTTATGCATTAAACCACTCAGATCTCATTTTTCAAGACATGTTTTGGATATTTTATAAATGATCCCTTAGACATGGCCTTTGGGAAATAAAAATATTCCAATGAATAAGTTAATCACGACAAGGCATAGAATTTCATTCAACGAATCCAGATGATTCACTAGGAAGTGCAGGAGCAATTCGAGAAAATTCAAACTCAATACAAGGCCGACATGACAAGCGCTAGGTTGATCACCAATTTCAGGTTGGAGATAGGGTGTGGCTCCATATCCGCAAGGACATAATGAAAGGGAGAGGAAAAAAATTTAGGCTAATTCGATATTGTATTTTCACCATATTAGAGAATATTGGAGATCACAATGCTTTTCGCCTTGACTTGCCACCATACATGCATATGTACTTAGTGGTGAACGTTGAAAATTTGAATCTCCAAGAGTCTCCTTTGATCATGGACACTGAGAAGGTTGGACATGTTCCTAGATTCGATGATTTTGCACCTGAATACTTGGAAAAATTACTTGAAGATATCATTCTTGATGGGAGACCTAAGACTTCACGACAACGAGATGTGGAATATATTCATACTACTTTCAAGGGAATGCATCCAAGTAAGGTCTGTTGGATTGAAAACAAGAAAGTGAGGGAACCATTCCCTCGCTTACCAATTGACTAATAAGGCTTTTGGTGGCCCAAAAGCTCATTAATGGGGAGGAATGTTCCAAGAGGATCCTAAAAGGCCAAATTTTCAAATTCCTCGAAACTTAGCAAAACCTATCTAAAATCGAAGAGATTTTCGTTCTTAATCCAATTGCGTGAACGACACCTCAATCTAACACCGTATGTGAAAGTTATTGCCTGCTGAAGTTTTTAACAAACAATGAAAATTTTGCAGGTGCAGGACCCACAAGTGCAATGTGGCATGTTCGTACATGGCAACATGACATGTCCATACAACCTAGTCAAACTGTCTGGAGAATATTTTTGACCAATCCGGCCTTTCCATGTGGAAGGCTCAGATTAGCCAAGTAAGGCACAATCAAGGGTCAACACATGGCCTAATCACAGGGGGCACCCCATGAATGGCCAGGGGATCGGGACCAGGCCATATTTGGTGGGTAACCTGGCGAAAAATTGGCGACAATTAATTTTTTTGATCAGATATCTTAGCGGAAATTATGGTGGAACCTCGGCTAAGTTTGGCAATGCAATTAGTAGGTGAATTGACGGAATTTAAATTGGCAGTTCTACTGAATTTAGAGGTGATTTGGCAGGCAAGTGGCAAGTTGACGGTGGATGATTAAATTAGGTTTGTGGGCCCTCCCAACCTATGGTTACAATTAGCGACAACGACAATGCCATGTTTGGAGGGTAACGCTAATGGTCATGGTGAAACCCACCAACAATTTTCTATTCAACATATACAAAAAATACGGGAGGCAGGTTGCGGGGTTTGAACCCCTGACCTCCACCAACCAAATGATTCGACTTGCCTATGTTGACCAGGAAAGCCAACTAGTGCATTTGCTATAATTCTTGGCGAAATTTTATTTAAAGAGGATTTCATTTGTGCGGCAAAGAGGAGATAGCGTGGAACCTGACCGACCACAAAACCTAGCCACTGGAACCTACCGTTAAACCCTGTGTGCATGAGAGCCGAGATATAGAATATTCCCTAGTATATTTTAGGAATATTCTTAAAATATTCCCGTGAGGGAATCTAAAAGTTTCCTTAGAGCTCCAAAGATAAACAACACATAATTATGCTAACTTTATAGTCATTTTTCATGATTTTTCGCTAAGAATTCAATCATACTATCCATTTCTTCATCGAAGTGCATTTTCAGGCCAACTTGGAAGTGGGGGTATAAGGTGTAATTTTTCTTTGTATGCATTTTGATTTAGCTGAGAATAAATGGAAAAGCCTCCCCACATTGAGAAAAGCTACGAACTCCGTTATCAATTTGTGTGTGTCCATATTTTTTATGGTTTCCTTTTATTTTCCTCTTCTTTTATGTGTATGCATTCATGGCTACATTCTATTTTAAATGCAATTATGTGTACATCCTTGAGGTAAAACTATCTAAATAAAAATACCTTTTAATTAATTGCTAATTAAATCTTTACTTAGCCACAAATTCAACATTTTGGAATCTGGATGTGCCACTAATGTACTTTTGACTCACAGTAATAAACAATACATAATAACAAGAATAATTGAACCCATGTTACCTACATTTGGAGAAACAAGGCTAATGCATTCTCACAACACCCATTTTTACCATAAGCAACAATCATCAGAGTCCTTGAGACATTGTTTTGTTCAGGCTTCGAATGTAAAAATCTATGGGCATTCGCCAAGCTCCCATGTGTGGCATACATGCTTAAAAGCTTGTTCCCTATGGATATTTTGTCGCATCTAAATCTAGCATGAATCATGTAGGCATGGACAAATTTTCTTTCTCACAATGCCTTCTTAAACATGCACTTCTTTAGGACTGAATTATACATAGAAAAGTTTGCCTCCTTCTCGTGGAACATATTCATACTCTCCCTCAATCAACTCGGTTTTCACTGGGTTTCTAAATCCCCATAAGAGCTAATGTTGTCATTAGATTTTCCTATGGTAGCGGAAGTTATCGTGGATGTGGCTCTATAGTGCTCGGGCTCTAACCCAAGCCCATCATGAAATATTTGAACAGAGTAAACATCGGATTACAAAACTCAAATAGTTAAAAACACAACGCAAAACAAAGCTAGTGCTATTCGATTAAACATAAGACCACACATGAATTAACAAAAAATCAAACAGCGAAGTATGCAGCTACAACTGCCTTACAACTCGGACTTAGCATCTGGAATCTATGTCCTTCTATCCCAGATCAACTATATATATACAAAATTTATGTCGGTTATTACCCCTTCGATGTTGAAGAGGTTAAGACGGTGATGGATCTTTGAAGCTGAAAATTTTATGGTGGTGGCTCCCTTTTGAACCTGAGCATACGGTGTATGGTGAGGCAGTGGATGATGGTGAGGCGGTGCATTGGTGAAATGAAATGTGTAATTATTTTCAACACTCCCCCTTAATTATGACTGGCAACTTAACTATGACTTAACACAAAATAAACATGCCTGCTGGTCTAAGTCTCAGCTAGGCTTACAATGACTAAAAATATTTGACATTAGCTTTTTAGCTAGATTTATTTTTCCTTTTCTTCCAAATTTTGTATCCTCTGAACTGCTTCATATTTGTCTTTTTGTTGTAGGTTCAAAATTTCAGTTTCTTCATTTGATGTTGCAGGCTCTTCTGTCACAATATCTTTGTTTATCATTAAAACATAAAAAATAATTTCAGGATGTCCATGGATGTCATCTACTGCTTCAAAAATTTGCTTGTATGTGGATTGTTGCCACATCTCATCTTCTATAGTTTGTTCCTCATCATTAATATTCCGATTATCAATTTGCTACAACAAAAGTTCATAATAAAAATTTAAATCTTCAGGACTCCAATACATGAAAATTTCATTGACATTTTCATTTTCAATATCATCCATGTTGTCTTCGACATTCATTGCTGCATCTTCTATACAAACTTCATCAACACATGGTGTTTTAAGCCATGCTTCAAGAAACCTTAATTCTTCTTCGCATTTTTTTGCTTCTTGTTGGTTGCTTCTAACATATTCACATACAAAATTAATACAGTTAAGTTTATACGATAAAACATCTTTAGAACCATATTGGTTCTATTCATTCTGCTCTCGAATGGGAGCTTTCTTCTCTTCTTCCTTCTTCGACTCTGACGATGCCTCATAATTGTGATTTTCTACCTCTTCTTCTACATACAAGTTTCCTTCCACTTAGTTTCCAGACACAAGTGGGTTTCTCTTGCCAAATAACAATACATCAATAAGTTGTTTCTGTTTCACCATTTGCAACCACTCATCACTAGTGCATTCATCTTCATCAAATTTAACATCAACAATTTCAATTGTTGGATCCACTAAATCAATTTCTTCACCACTCGCAACATTATTTATGCCAAAATCAACTCTCGCTCGTAACACGCCATCAATATTGTGATCCACTTTCAGTGAGATTCACCAAAAATCTTCCTCTTTTTGTAGATTTGCTACTACAGATCCATCTTCAATTTCATCTTCAAACACTTCTTCAACAGGTTGTACGATGCTACGATCTTCGACTTGATACTCCCCCTTGAACCATATTCTGCTTCCAAGATCTTCCATGCTTCCTTCGAAGTTGTAGCTTTTGCTACCTTGAACAAAAACATCTCATCCAATCCCTGTTTGATAAAATCAAATACTAAAGCATCACATACTTCATCATATGGGTTATTAGACTGGTAATCAATTAATTTTATGGCTCGAAGAAAAATTAACATTCTCATAACCCAAAGATAAAAAAATTTGCGAGTAAACATAGGTGGTGGTAGCAAATCAAAGATACACCATTCTCCCTTGATCTCTTCTCTGTCATCTACTTTTTGGTTGCTCAACTCCAGCCTGAACCTCTCTAAACATGGCAACGATCTTTGGCTCTTCATTTTGATTCATTTTCTTAATCTTCTTCTGTCTCGCTTAGCGACCCATGAGTGTAGTCTTTCCTCAATATTATAGTTGTTTACTCGATCACATGTGAGTATCTACCGTATCGCCGTCGAAAATATGATTTTTAATATACGCCCCCAATAAAAATAATATTTACCCAAAACATTGTCATACTTTTGTAGATAATCGAAACTTTGCAAAATTCTAAAATTCTAAACTTTCTTTTTCAATAAAATCATTATGCACCTTTTCAAACCATAGTTCTCAACGACTAATGTGCAACAGTGATACATATCTTCTCCACCTTCTCACTACTCAACAACATCAACAACTTCAGCAACTTGAGTTCTTGAGTACAACTTTTTTTTATATCACACAACAACGGATCAGAGAAAATTCTCACCACGTGGTTGAATCCTTCCTCACAAGCTTCCTCTCTTGCTATGACATATGCATGCAGTTAAAATAGTTGAACCACATAAATCAACCTTTAAAATCTTTCTTCCATACCTCTTTTAACAACATGAAAAATACTTCATATAACATTCATTCAACCCTTCCTTCCTTTTAAAAAATGAATCAATTCAAAAACCTTTTCTCCAAAACCTTTATTCCATTACCTTTCGAATAACTAACTCCGGTACAACGTGCAGAATGACTCACGACATTGGTGGTAGTGGCTTGCGGTGGTTTTCGCTTTAGCATCCTCAGTTCTTCCAGAACGCTGCAATGGCGATGCACAATAGCTGCGGAGGCTGCGAATTATGGCGGAGGCCTCTAGTGGCTTTGTCCTCTGGTACACTGACAACAATAACAGCTCCTCCTTCAAAGAAGATGGTTTCTTCTTTTTTCTGGGTCATGGTACTCAGGCACACAAGCTCTTCTAGCTCCAATATTTCTCTACGCAGATTCATAGGCCCGTCCACACATGTACTCTGCCCAGCTGCTACACACAACAATAGTTTCTTAAATTCTCCCAGCCTCAACTCTGATACCTTGGCTTTGATACCAATTGAAATATTTGAACAGAGTAAACTGCTGATTACAAAACTCAAATAGTTAAAAAAACAACTACAAAACCCAAATAGTTAAAAACACAATGCAAAACAAAGCTAATGTTGTTCGATTAAACATGAGACCACAGGTGAATTTACAAAACTTCAAGCAACGAAGTATGCAGCTACAACTGCCTTACAACTCAAACTCACAGTCTAGACTCTATGTCCTTCTATCCTAGATCAACCATATTTATAAAAAATTTATGTTGGTTATTGCCCCTTCGATGTTGAAGAGGTTAAGGCGGTGATGGTTCTTTGAAGCTGAAAAGGTTATGGCGGTGGCGCCCTTTCGTACCTGAGGAGACGGTGTATGGTGAGGTGGTGTGTCGGTGAAATGACAAGTGTAATTATTTTCAACACATCGGAAATTATAGTATCCTTCTCCATCTTGTAGCAAGGGTGCCAGCTTCATCATCCAGTTGATACCCACAAAGTCCACACTTTATTCTGGAAGTCTTAGGAATCCTTGGATAGATGAATTAGTCATTGAATTCAGAGAGTGAATTTTGAATTTTGCATAGACAAATAGGGATAGCTCATTTAGTTCTTTTAAATTTATGATCCATAATTGTGTGAGCCATGCGTGTGTTGACTACTTGACACATGAAAGGATCTTACTCTGTAAAATCCTTTTGATCAACCCTTAATCATCAAGTCACAAAGATGACAATGACCTTATATTTTCTGACCTTACATAATTCCAGGGTAAATCCGTGAGGGACCAAACACTGACAGTGTGTTTTTATATACAAACTGAACTGTAGATCATTTCATTATACAGGGGATTGAGGCCGTAGGTAGTTTTTTTTCTCGTTCTTGTCATTTTTTTAGTTTATTTTTAGGAGAAAATTTTAATTCTAATTCCGCTCCAAAGTTGTAATTATGTCGATTCGTAATCTTTATATATATATATATATATATATATATATATATATATATGTTTTTTAATATGTTTGTTGATGTGTCATTGTTGATTTATCGTCTCGATATCCTCATATTCGAAATCTATTTTTGGTCTCTAGGTGTTTCTGCATATTTTTACATCCCGAGGCATAATCGTCATTGCCTTGGGTATCGAATGACGTGATTTGGTGGGTTGGGGCTACTATAAATTCCCTTAATTGATTACTGAATTGGAAACATATTGTCCTATCGATTTGCTCTTCTACGCTTGGTAGATATGACGGCTAGCTTCATTGTTTTCCAACTTTTCTCCAGGCTATCTTTATTTCCATGTCAGAGATATGATCCATTGATTGTATGCTCCCTATGTGACCTCATTAGGAGTTTGCAACGTCTCTCTTGATTACATTTTCTCACCCCTTATTAAAATGCTGGTACAAAGTATTGTTGTCATTTATTCTCTCTGAATCCAAATGGTCTTTTCACTCCTTAAGCTCTTCTGAGGCTTCAGGACGTTGATGACACTTGGATCTCATTCGTACCATTTTTGACTTGTTGTATTCTAACATCTGGATAGCCGTTTGGGTTTATCGACTAATCGGATATATTGCGGTTACTCTCTCTCCTTTCATGGTTCTGCGTCTATTGTTTTCCTAAGGTATTATCATCATACACATCCTGTCGTTTGCAAGAGGGCTGCAGTGACGGCTTTCTGAGACATCAGGTGATATTATTATACCATTTCAGTAACTCAGATGGTGGGTACCACTGACATTCTATCAAAAAATCCTATATCTCGGATGTTGCATTCGAAATCAAAGGCTCATGACCATAGCATTTCGAAGGGGGTGGCCGATATTGATGAGTTAATTATCAAACAGGGTTTCAAAAACTCATCTTCTGTTGCGTATCAAGAGCTGGGTAGCCATAATAGACAGAAGCGGGGTGGTCATCGAAGGAAGAAGCATCCTTGTTTCAAACACAAAATGGAAATCAAGGAGGTGTCTCTTGATTATGAGGATCTCTGTGGGAGGGTCGTGAGCTTACAGAAACGGGAAGTGATTGGCAGGTGGATGTTCCCGGATAATAGTGAGTTTGACACATCCAACTGGATCAGAAAACACTGGAATTCTCTCATTGGATACACTCCAAAGGCCAGCATTCTCATTAATGGATGGTTCAGCATTCATTTTTTGGATGATAAAGATGTTCAGAAGATTATCAGTAGGACCTGGGTTCGTGGAAGGAGTTTTATGGAGTTAATTCCGTGGTACCTCAGTTTCAATCTTGTATTGGAGGCTCCCCGAAGCCGAGTTATATGGGTGAAGCTTCCGGGACTGCCCCTGGAATACTGGAGTCTTAAGGCTCTCCGGGCAATAGGTAATTCGATAGGGTCAACTAAATACATTGATTCGGCTATATTGGGCTCCAGTGACAAGAGAATAGCGTGGATTCTGGTTGATCTTGAGTATTTTTGGGGGCTGCCTGGTGACATTGATCTTGTTTGGGGTAATAGGAGGCATAGGCAGTGTATTGATTTTTGGGGCATTCCCTTCCGGTGTCTAATATGTCATCGCACTGGACATCTTAGGGAACATTTCCCTTTCCGAATGCGTATGTTTCGTTCGGGTGACGCTCCGTCTGCTATGGCTGATGGTCGTCGGACAAATGCTGCTTCCGGGACCTCTGGCGGATTAATCTCAGGTAATCCTAGTCCCCTTTATTTTGATTATGACGCTCTTGTCACTGCTCTCGACCAGTCCGATGGGATAGTGAATACTGCTGGGGGGGATGTAACTGCATCTGATTCCAATCAACCACCTTTTGACAATTACCATGTACTAGCTCCAGAATCTAATCATGACCCCCATGAAGATTTCCCAGCTCCTCGTTCATATGGGAAAGGGTGTAGTGGCTCCAATATTCATTCCTTCTCTGTGGTGCCTATTGTTTCGGAGAAGGACTCGCTAACTGTCTCCCGCAACATAACCTCTTTGGATTGCGATGGTGATGAGGCTCCTATTTCTCACATTGTGACCATACTTAATGATATCCCTCATGGTAATTCAAACTCTGCTGTCTGTCTTGATTTGAATTGTGATGAACCTCCTATAGGCCCGACTACCTATTTCTTTATTGGAGAATCATCTAGGCCTCCCCCCCTTCCTCTATTGGAGGTCATACGACTCTTGAAATACCGCCTGAATCTGCTGACCCCAACAACCCATCGGATTCCCCTAGGAATTCTGTTGGGAGCGATCTCGATTCCATATTGGCTAACCCAAACATTGACCTTGCCGCTCTCACTGTCTTTGATAGACCTCCGTCATCGACCGAACCTAGATCATCTCTTCGTCCATCCTCCAACCCCTCTGCTAGGCGTAAATCAAAGGTGGTTAATAAATATTCTAGGGGTAATTTTAAAGCTATTTCCCTTTTCTCCGAGAATGAAGAAAATCTCACAGATATCCCAATATCTGTTAGTGAAGGCACATGGGAAAGTCCAAGGGCGCTTAGAGCTAGCAACTCGGAGGCGGATTCGACATGACCCACATTCTCTCTATGAATATTAGGGGGTTGGGCAATGCCTCCAAGCACATTGCCTGCGGGATATGCTATTTTCTGTGAATCCGATCATTTTTTTGGGCTAGGAAACTATATGTGGCCGGGAGAAGGCAATCAAATTGTTTTTGAGTTTTAAGTTGGGGTGGTACGCTACTGCTGTGGACGCTGTGGGGCACTCAGGGGGTCTCATCACTATATGGAACCCGGATTTTGCATCTTTTAAAGCTTTCAAGTTTTTTGGGGGAATATTGTTATCTAGTCATCTCAAAGGGCTCGAGGAATCTGTTAACATCATTAACATATATGCTCCATACAGCAACCAGCAATCCTTTTGGCAAAGAATGGTCGCGTCGGGCATTCTCACGTTGCATAATTTAATCTTAATGGGGGATCTTAACTCTACATTGCGATCTGATGAAATTTGGGGTAAATCTGCCCGAATCGATCCTCTATCCTCCTTTTTGAATGATATGTTTATTGATTTACACATGGTTGATATTCGTCCAATCCCTCTTTTGCCGACTTAGACAAACAGGCGGGCTGGTGATGAATTTGTTGGTAAAAGATTGGATCGTGCTCTGGTACACGTTAATCTTGTTGACAAGTGGGGTATGCCGCGATCAGATATCATTGTTTCAGAGATTTTGGATCATATGCCAATCAAACTATCATGGAAATCTATTGATAAGGTTAGAGGCAAGGCTTTCAAATTTAACAGAATATGGCTTGAGGATGTCGATTGTACGAGTATGGTTTCCAGTCTCTGGCAGCAAGAGGTGGATGATTCGGGCCTTAAGGATTGGGATCTTTTTCATCACAAATTGCAAAAGATTAAGAAGGCGTCAAAGGAATGGGAGATCAGGAAAAAGGCCACGCTTAAAAAAGAACTTCATGAGATCTCCAAGCTGATGGCGGACTTATATGCCTCTTTCTTGGACTCGATCCCTGATGAATCTGCTATTTTCTTATTGAAGGAACTCGGCACAAGGAAGAAGGAAATATTGTGGATTAAGGAGGTAACATGGAAGCTTAAGAGCATAATTTCTTGGTTGAAGGAAGGCGATCTAAACACTCATTTCTTCCACAAAACTGCAAAAGCAAGGAGAAATAGGAACGCCATTTGGCGTATTAAAAGGAGCGACGACATTTTTGTGGTTTCCACTTCTGAGATCCAAGAAGAAGCCTATTCGTATTTCTCAAAGTTCTATATGAAGGACCCTTCGATTAATGTAGACAATCAATCTTGGGTTCTTGATCATATGTCCAGATTTTTCGATGATGAGGCTATTGCATTGATTGACAATTGTATCACTGGGAATGAGGTTCTTTCGGTCCTGAAATCGTTTCCACATGACAAATTCCCGGGGCCTGATGGATGGCCTGCAGAATTTTTCATCTTTTTCTTTGATCTACTAGGATCTGAATTGACTGACATGTTGGAGTTATTCCGCAAACAGGGTACCATGCCTGCAAATCTGAACTCAACATTCATAGCTCTTATTCCTAAGGTCGCAGATCCACAGTATTTTTCAGAGTTTAGACCCATCGCTCTTTGTAATCTCATATACAAAATCACCTCAAAGATTATTGCTAATCGAATCAAAGCAGTCTTATCTGCTCATATTTCTGTGGAGCAATATGGTTTCCTCAATGGTCGGTCTATTCACGATGCTATTGCCATCGCACAGGAGGTTTTGCACTCTATGCATACGGGGAAAAAGGAGGCATTAGTTATGAAGGTTGATTTACATAAGGCATATGACTCTGTGGATTGGTCTTTTATCAAGGTTTTACTGCTCAAGATCAGCCTTCCTGTTTGAATCATTCGATGGATCATGTCTTGCGTGTCCAATATTAGATATGCCGTTATTGTGAATGGCATCCCAACTAATTTCTTCGAGGCTGGTCGGGGTTTACGACAGGGATGTGCTCTTTCCCTGCTCATTTTTATTCTAGTTATGGATGGCTTTAGTAAGATCATGCACTCTGTAGAACAGAAGGGTTTCGTCAAGGGATTTGCATTTTCAAATTCTGTATCAACATCACATTCTCTTTTTGTTGATGACTTATTACTTTTTGGTCATCTGATTAGAAATCACTGGTTCTATATTCATATCACGTTTATGTGTTTTGAAACTGCTACAGGTCTGGCTATTAATTGCAGCAAATCTTTTCTCATTTACGAATTTGGTGATATTCAGGAGGTCAACTTTATCGCTGAGTTTTTGGGGGTTGAAATTCGATTGGCATCTAAGGGTTTTAAATATTTGGGTTATTTTATTAAACCCTGTGGATATAGAAATAGTGATTGGAATTGGATTGTAGACAGATTCTGGGATAGGATTCATCAGTGGTCTCATCGTTGGCTGACTAAGGGTGGTCGACTCATCATGATCCAGTCAGTTTTATCCCAGATGATGGTGTTCTGGGGTCATCTCCTCTTCCTTCCTGCTGGTATTATAAGTAAAATAAACAGTATTATTACACAATTTCTCTGGGGTGGGGCTGAAATGCACAGGAAATATCCACTATGTAGTTTGACAGCTATCAGTGGACCTAAGGACATGGAAGGTTGGGGTATCCTGAACACTCGCGAATTCAATTGTGCCCTTTTAACGAAATCCTTTTGGCAGGCCATTAATAGCACAGGCATATGGTATGCCATCAACAGAGCTAAATACTATCAAGGTGACGCTCTTTTTCTGATCAGCTGCAATGACTTTACTTTCCCTCGAAATATTTCTTGCATTTGGGGCAGCTTTAAAAAAATTATAGCTCATATCGCTCCCCGATTAGTATGGCACTTTCGTGATGGGAGCCGCATACCAATAGGTTCGCTGAACTTTCATCCTCTGACGCCTCAATCTGCTCCATCTCAGTGCCTTCTTCACGCTCTGACTCAGAGGGGTATTATGTATTATTCTCAAATTATATATTTTTGGTCTTTTGGAGCTCCTATATTCAAGACTGCTGCTCAATTAGGTTTGGAAGATACTATGTCTGGTGAATGGGATCAATTTCGGGATCATTTGCGATGTGTTGGGTTGTGTTATGCACCTGGTGGTGATCATATTATGTGGAACGGCCCGCTCAAGAATAATATGGTAATTGTGCAGGAGGTATATCGGAACAACATTACTCTATCTCAACAGATTCAGGTTTCCAAAATTTTCTATTCTTTCTGGCATAGGAATATCCCCACGAAAATTACTATCTTTGGATGGCTGGTCTGGCGAGGGAAAGTTCTCAAATGGGAAAATCTCAAGAAGAGGGGCCATCTGGGGCCCAGCTGTTGTGCACTCTGCTGTTTGGAAGAGGAAACTACATCACATCTTTTTTTCTCCTATCCTATAACAACTAAACTATGGAAGTTATTCAGCGCCTATATTTTGACACCATCATGGATTCCTGTTGATTTCATATCTGCTGCATATGAATGGGATAAGCTGAATAGTAAATTCAAATCGCTCCCGTTCTTTTTTATTTGGGAGGTCTGGTTGGCCTAGAACCAACTGATTTTTTAGAACCGACCTTTCAATATCCAACGGGTTTTTTTTGCTATTAAAAATTGGGTAGACGATCGTCCCTTTCAATTGCCAGCTGTGACTGATTGCTCCATCGTATAAGACCACATTCGATTGGTATCCCTGCAATATTTTTTGATGGGGCCTCTGTCGATGGAATGATTGGATGTGGAGTGTGGATCAAACTCTCTGATTGTGAGCAGTATCACATCTTCTGGAATGGAGGTCCCGGAACTAACAATAAGGCCGAGATCATGGCTCTTTGGGGGGGTCTCCTGGCTGCCTCAAATCTACAATTACAGGGGGTCTGCATATATGGGGACTCTCAACTGATTATTGGATGGATTACCAATAGATGTCTCATGTTATCCCCGCAACTTCAAGGATGGATTGAAAGAACACAACGACTGTGGCGAAGATTGGACTGTCTTCCCATTAATCATATTTTCCGTGAGAATAATACCAGGGTAGATAGGCTTTCAAAGAAGGGGCTTGAGGCTAATTATGGTCTGATGAAGTTTATCCTTTTTTCTGATGGCAGACAGATTGGGAAATTTTCCATTCCCATTCCATGAGCTTTATGATTATACTTTCGTACTTTCTTTAGATGGCTTATAAGTGGTATATGGTTCGGTTCCGGATTTTTGACACAGGTTTTTGGTTCGTGGTTTTTTGGTGGATCTACTTGTCTCTGAATTTATGCTTCCCAACCAAAATTGAATATTATCTTTCTAGCATTGCTGATTTTTTGATATTTTTATGTGGACAAGCGAGCCAGCTCATGGAGATGGAAGGCCTGGATTACTTGGACAGGAATTTACATCTTTTCCCCCTCAACAAGCGAGCCTGGTTAACAAATCGACAAGCATATTTGCGTTTCATTTGTGTAAAGCATCCCTGTCTATTCTCATCAAGCGAGCCTGTAGTATCATTCTGTCATGATGAGCCAGAACTCTCATAACAAGCGAGCCTGAGTATGATACAAGCGAGCCTGAATCAGAATCAGAATTATATCTTGACAAGCGAGCCTGATCTGAACTTTTCTCATGCCAGACGTATAGATATCTATGGTGATTTGAATGTCGGTATATATATTGCAAGCGAGCCTGTCTAGCATATGGATCTTGTATCTGCTAAGTGTCTTAGGTTTATGGACTGGCATCAACATAGGCGGGGAAGAACATGGGTGAATTGATCTATTTTCTTATATAGTTTTTGTATCACAATCAATCTCATCTCCTTGTTATCACCTACAATTACACTTCCCACATTTTCTGTATGTTCATTTCCATTTTGTTGATTCCATCTTCCCCAATCTCTTATTCTCATGTCATATGTTGTTTCTATTTGTATGGGATGGAATATAGTTCCGTAATGTGGAGGCCGACCTATCACATTTATGCTCATTCACTGTATTAATGAGCATCAATCATATGGCCTAGCTATGGTGGATTTCTCGTTGTTCTCTCTCAGTTGAGATTATATATGTCAATGTGCTGTTTATATGTTAATATAATCAGCGTTTTTTTCTTTTGAAAAAGGATGTGCTCCATAACTTACAGGATAGTTTATCCTACCTTCATCTATGTTCTTACCACTGATCTTGCACACGTAGAGCACAACCTCAGATCTAATTTTGCAAACTACATGTCAGCATTATCCTGTACAGATTGCTTCAGGTATTTTCAATCATATATTTATCAAAGTTGTTGCGATATGCTTATGATTCCTTTGTTTGAAAACTTCACAGGAAACCCCCACCATGACGTTATGGATGACGTTATGACGATATGATGTTATGACTCTCGTGGAGATGGCATTTTCAGTGTTTCCGGGAAAGCTTCATGGAAGCCTGGGCTGTTTCTCTGCACAACACAACCATCAGATTTTAAAGAAAATGTTTTCAGCTTATTACCAGTAATTTTTGTTTATCGTTTTGAATTTTATATGCAGAACTGGCGGAATGCAAAATGCAAAACCCATCCTAACATTTGATTTTTTTTAATTATATATTATTCAAAACAATTTTGTTGTTGTGTAATTTGGATTACGGTGTCCTTCGGTTTTTAGCCAATATAATATATAATATAAGTGTGTATTTTCATTGTTAAAATATGAAGAGTAAGATACATTTTACAATTACATTTTTATAAATGATAATAACTAATATTTTTAATATATAAAAATAATGATTAGATAATAATTGTTAGAATTTTTGAACAATTTCGAACACATAGAGGAATAAAATTAAAAATTAAATTGCGAACACAGAGAAATGAAATATAAAAACTTCTATTTCATTAAACTAGAAAACTCTGTTACAAGATGAAAACAAAGTTCTGCATTCACAACAAAATAAGGCTACAAGAATTTTATCTTTTTATGTCTTTTTCTCTGGCCATTACACTACACACACACATATATATTCCATATTTATAATATATATCAAAATATAAACAAAGCTAAAATAAATGTACCATGGTAAAAGTTGGTAAAAGTTAGTAAAAGTAAATAATAAAAACATAAAAACTTGTATGCTAAGATTTGAAACTTTATTCCATTTATGCTTCGTGGGGCTACTTGGAGACCGTTCACGTGAGTTCCCTTTAGCTCCTAGAATTACTGTGGTGGGTCCAGAGATGAGTGACGTCACCTCTTGGTTGCCTTCCCCTTTGCTGCTCAAGCTTGATGCTCCCCCGGAATGTTGTTGCTGTGCAATGAATATGGTTGGTGAAGTTTAATCTGGTAGATGAACAGCAGATAAGAATGTGGGTGCAAAACTTGAATACAAGAGATTGCGTGTGGACTAGAACTAGAGATTTGTTGCCGCCAACTATCAAGAAATTCACATCAGAATTAAACTTGTTGTCTTTCAATCCCATCATCATTAAGGTTGTCATCCTACTGCTCTCAGTAGAAGTGGGAATTAATATTCCAACAATAATCATAGTCTCTCTATGGTAGACTACGTCAATTTTAAAGAAATAGTGTAATGCTATTTTTTTTTTTTTTTTTGATAAAATTCTCTTATTTTTTGGAAATTTGAGTAACAGTGATTAAGTTTTTAAAATTTTTGAAAGTCCAAAATTTCTGATAATGTTGAATCTATTTGCATAATTAAAAAAACAAGATTCAAACACTCCTACTCCAAAATCTTTAAAAAAAAAAAACTCACAAAATTCCTGAAAATTTTGACCTTTACCCAAATTGAACCCCCATTAGAATCTTTTGCATACAAATACAGTATAGTAAAATGCATTCCAGCCAATAGTGCTCCGCATAAATGAGTCTGATGTACGAGTACTCAGGAGGCATTTAGCTGACGGCCTCACCTAGAAGGTGGAACGTACTATTACTGTAGGTTAGCTTTATGTATTTTTCTGAGGCTTTTTGGTAAGTTTCAGACCTATTCTCTGCATTGAACCTTACAAACGTGTAAGACTTCAGAAAGCAGAACCTGCAACTTAATCATGACCACTGGTAACAATTTCCCAAAATGCATACGACCGGGTAACATAGTTTTCCATGTAACGCAACTAAGTACTAGGGAGCAGGAGGGACTAATAAAGCAATCTGCACTTGGCAGGGATTAATAACTTACTACTGCACTGTGCAGTTGAGTGACTCGCACCTAATCATGTAAAGGAGCTTAATATTAGTGTGAGAATCTCTAGCGTTATATCCATTCTTCCGAAATTATCCAGCACCCGGCAGGTCTCAGAGCATCCGATGCATTATGAACCGACACAGGTTCTTATATCGGAGTTTACTACAGAACCAATAAAAGCGCTCTGCGTAACTGGTATTAATAACATACAGTGCTTTGCGGTATAGGGACTAATAACTGATCATGTAAACGAGATTAATATTAGTGTAAGAATATGCTACTGTAATTTTGTTTCGGATAACTAAATACAATAAAAATACTTCTTGTACCACTTAAACAAACGTATAATTTATTTTTGTTATTACCATGTTGCACTCTTCGTTAAGTGGCACTTCCAATAACAATAATGAAAAGAAAGTTATATAAAATTATATATATATTTTTTATATTTTATTGGGTTAAAAATTCGTTTTCCTTCTCAAGGAAAGAGATTAATTGTCCTCACAATGGTATAATTTTTTCGCGTAGTTTACTCAGGAATGAAATGTCCAGAATGGAACAAAGATTTTGAAAAAATGTAGCAAAGATTTTATCAGAATCTTGTTTACAGTTGTTAAACTTTAGTGTTTTGAGTGCCCTAAGGGTTTTTGATAGTGCTGAATCCATTTCTACTATCAAAAATGGATTCCAAATACTCCAACTACTTGATTTTTTGAATTTTAGTTGACCAGATTCTGGCAAAAAAACTGCCGTCCAGGCTATTCCATTGCCTAAATAGACAACTCCTAATTTTTTTTGTTTGCAAACTTACCTTAATAACTGTCTCATTATTAATTTAACCACTGAATTATAATAACTTTTTCCAATGTTAACAGAATATATAAAATAAAAATTCTGGTAATACATAACTACATTCAAAATCATCCAAATTTACAATGAAACCATACATTAATAACGTCAAATATGAAAGGGTCAACATCCTACATTCCTCATCATTAACTCGTGCTTAGTGGTAAATTTTCATTTTCGTGTACTTTTAAGTAACATCCTTTCAAAATGATGTATATTGTGATATTCAAATAAGTCAATTTTTACATATAAACATTTAAAAGAAAAATTAGCTCCACTCAGGTAATGTGATTTTTTTTATTATGAATCACCCTTATATTTATTTTTTGGAAAATTTGTTTATATAGGTTAGGAACGAATATAAATATTATAACGAGTAATATGCATTTTAGGTTTTATGTGTCTATTTGCAGAAGTTTTGTTTTTTTTAATTAGAAAGGGTGTTTTTTTGTTTAGTAGAGAAATAATTGCAAATTACAAATAATTTAATTTTATAATTAATATAAAATATAAATTTTTATTATCAATTATAATTACACAAAATAAAATTTACTTACAAAATATTATTGATAAACAATACAAATTTTTTATTATCAATTACAATTACACATCAAATAAAGTTAAATGTCAAATCATTGGTTTATATTTTCTTATAACTTAAAAAACATTATGAAATTTAAATGTTATTTAAAGTTATAAGAAAATGTATAGAACAAGAGTGGTATATAATGAAATTTGTGAACACCTTAGCAAATAGCACTTAACTTGTTAATGGAAAAAACTTATGAGAAAATACACTAATAAAAAAACCAAATTGTTAAATTAAATCTTGTTTTCATGACAATGTCTTCATTGATAATCAATGTTAGTATGAATCATTTGTCGAAGCGTACGAAAAATGACCACTTTAGCTACGCATAACTAATAGCCCTAACAACAAAAGTGGCTACCAATATCTTCAGATCTGCAGTTAGTTGATCAAGAAAAGAGCTGCAAAAAACCAGATCTATGCATGGGAAGACATTAAGCAGTAAAAATAAGGGTTTGCTCCATATACCAATAGACAAGACAAGAACAATTTTTGAAAGAATTTTTGTATTAAGGGCACCTAGGAGGAAAACAAGAAAGCGTATCCAATTCTCCTCAGTGGGATGGGTTCTTGGAAGTCCTCAGCACTTCAGATCTACGATCTCTCTCTCTTGTTTGTGTAGAAAACCCAATGCAAAGAATAGAGCTCAAAGGGAGCTCACATAGCAAATAATGGAAAAATGTGACCAAGTGTATAGATCCAGAGTGATCTAATAGGCAACAAAAGGTGAAGAATGGTAGGAAAAACCCTCCTATTTATAACAAAATATTGGGTCATTCTAGATCTTGGTGCATGATTAAAATAATGTTAACCAAATCTAGATCCACCTTTTATGGAATATTTTATTATATTTGTTGGAGGAAAAAGGTATTTGACTTGGGTCAAATCCCTTGATTAGTCAAAAATAAATAAATAAATGATTTATTTATCTTTTTAAGGAAGTGGTTGAAAGATAATCAAATAAATAATGATTTATTTAATTATTTGTGGGTGATTTGGTCATATTCAACAAGGAATATTATCTAAATAAGATTTAAATAATTATTTCTAGAAAATAATAAGATAAATAAAGGTTTATCTAATTAATTTCTTTGTTTTTGGGTTAAACATGACTGGGAATAATAATTAAATTATGGTTTAATTAATTATTCCATGAGGAAAATCAAACAAATATAGGTTTGTTTAATATTTCCTTTTCGGGTTTCCTGTTTAGACCATAAACAACCTAATAAATGTGGTTTATTAAGTTATTTAACATAGTGAAGGAAATTTTACTTAGGGTAAAATTGGTCTTACATGGTGTACTTGGGTCCATCTAATGATAATAGGTTAGATGACCAAAAAATGGTGTAACAGATTTCCCCCCAGCATGCAAGTGTCAGGAGCAAATCGTATGACCGAAGTACGTTGTAAGAACTCAATCACTAGACAACAAAAGGGAAGTCAGAGAGAGAAATGCAAGGTAGATAGTGTGCTGAAGAACTAGACCCCGAGGAGACGAGACTCGCAGGTGCAACAAGTCTCTTTTTATGAGAGGGTACCTGTGCTGAAGGCGGCGGGGGAGGCATACCTATGCCCGCCGAGACAAAGTACAAAAGAATAGTGTGTCCAGTAAACAAGGGCCTGAGGAGACGAGAATTACAGGTGCAACAAGTCTCTTTTTATGAGAGGTACCTGTGCTAAAGGCGGCGGGGCAGGCATACCTATGCCCGCCGAGACAAAGTACAAAAGAATAGTGTGTCCAGTAAACAAGGGACCGAACCATAAAGTACAGTCGGCATAAACATCAGCCAGATAGAAATACAATGAGGGATCCCATATACATGTTGTGCCTGGGATAACAGCCAGGACTTATACAATAATATCTCAGTACATGAGATACCAATACAACCCAAATGCCCCCTAAAAGTGGGGAAGGGCTCACAAAATCTGACTGATATAGGCAAATCAAAGAGGCGTTGCAAGTGGCTAAGGCCAACATCATCAAATATCTGGAGCTGCATCGAAGGCTGCAAAGAAGAGGTCATCCGGGCATGTGGGGGGCTACCTACAGGGCCACCCCCTCATGAGGGTTGAGACATCTCACACACACCGGGGAATCATCAAGAGTTGATGCTGTATCACTGAACCATCAAGTATATGGATCTCGGTCATGCTGAAAGGAGCTGGAGTGGAGAAACAATCAAGTCAAAGGGAAATGAGAGATCCCTTTGCCTGATCCGAGGCACCGAACAAGAGTGGAAGCTAGAACCAAGGTACACCGCCCTCTAGACCTAGCTTTTGGAATGAATGAGCTGATGTCTATAGAAGGAGGTCCGCCATAGGTGAGGCAATGAGAGATCCTCAACTAAGGCATGAGAGAAAATAGTAGAGTGACGGGTAGACTGACACTAATGATGATGGTGAAATGGAAGGGACTGAGTAGCGAATGGACGACTTCCCTTGTTAAAGCATAAAGGGCATGAATGACATGGCAGAGACTGACACAATATCATCAGGGATATGGGACAATGAGACTGAAAGCCATAATGTGTGACACAAGAGAGAGACCAAGCAATGAAGGATGGAGGGCTATAGCGGGGTACAAAGGGACTCGGGATAGACTCCATGAATGCGATGATGACTCAACTTGGATGCTCTAAACAAGGATGACTCAATGGTGTTGCCGTACAGTAAAGGTCCAATGGGGGACCATGATAACATGAGTACAAGGTGGGAACTCATGACGAAAATTGACACGAACATGGACCAGTATGGAGGCGAAGTGGTGCCCCAAGTACAAGTGTCGTAAGTGAGGAAATTCGATTTAAAGGGGAGGTGAAGTGGCCCTTCTTGGACAAAATGGGTCTGGGTGAAGTAGAAAATCACAAAAACGAAAAAAGAAGAAGAAGATGTTGGATATCTAAAAGAAAATAAAGCATGCATTTCAGAAGGGAAATGCTAAGGGTAATATTTCTTAAGATAGAGTGCATTGCGAGGATTAGGAAGGGGGTTGCCTTCGAATTCCTCTAAGATGTATGCCCCCTTACCGATATCCTTACTGATGATGTAAGGGCCTAGCCATAATGAGTCGAACTTCCCATGACCGAGGACATCATGGGCCTGGTCATATACTAGAACAAGGTCGCCTTCGTGAAAAGTGCGAGGCTGGACTTTTCAGTCATACTGAGCTTTGGTGCGTTTCTTGGCCGCTTCCATGGTTTGCAAGGCAACACGGCGGTCTTCAAAAGCGCGCTCAAGCATGATAAGTCGTTTTTCTAGAGGTTGGGTGTCAGGGAGAAGTTCAATGGCCAGATGTAGGGAAGGAATTTCACACTCGATCGGTAAGACTGCCTCCTCTCCAAAAACGAGGTGGAAAGGAGTAAACCCGGTGGCGGTTTTAACAGAAGTTCGATAGGCCCACAAAGCAGGGAAGAGCATGAGATGCTAGTTGGTTTTGTGCTTATTCACCGTTCGTTGAAGCATAGTCTTGAGGATTTTGTTGACTGCTTCAACTTGGCCATTACCTTGGGGGTAATAGGAGGAGGAATACTGGTGCTCAAAACCCAACAGTGAGGATATCTCACGCCATATCTCATCTTCAAAATGTCTGCCATGGTCAGAGACCAGTTGTTTCGAAACCCTGAATCGAGCGATAACATGGTTAAAGAAAAAGAGGGCCGCGGTAGCTACCGTGTTGTTAAATGTTGGCATGGCCTCAGCCCATTTTGTGAAATAGTCAACTGCCACGATGATATATTTGTGGTTACCAGTGGATGGCAAGCGACACTCCATAAATTCGATGGCCCATTTACAGAAGGGACCAGTTGAGACGACCGGATGGAGGGGAGCTGGGGGAGCTCGCACCTTAGGGGCGAAATGTTGGCAATTGGGATAGTGTTTAACTGCCTCGATGCAATCACTGAAGAGAGAAGGCCAAAAATACCCAGCGCACATGACTTTCTGGGCAGTAGCAAGACCGGAGAGGTGGCCACTGCAAGCGCTACTATGGCAGGCATTAAGGACCTTTTCAGCTTCAGCGTGTGTGAGGCAATGACGAAGGACAAAATTGATCTTGCGACGATAGAGGTTGTCACCGATAAGGAGGTATCTGGGAGCCTGGTGTTGGATACGTCGACGAGCCTCACGATCAAGGTGAAGGGCGAAATTTTGGGTTCGCAAGTAAGTAAGAATATCGCCATACCACGGGTCATCGGAAGTAATGGCAAATAAGTGTTGATCAGGAAAATCATCATTAACTGGAGGGTCTTGCGATCCGGTAGGTAATTCAAAAATGAGATCAGCGAGGGCTAAGCCTTTCTTACTCTTTGGTGTGACAAATTCGAGGTCGAATTCCTGAATAATAATGACCCAACGGGCGTACTTCCCAATGAGGATACAACGACTCAATAGGAAAGCCATGGGGTTGGAATTAGTCACAACCTTGGTGGAGCGCATGAGGATATAATGACGAAGTTTTTGGACTGAGAACACGACAGCCAGCGCTAATTTTTCTTCATATGAGTAGTAAACAGGAGGCCCCACAAGGTTCTTACTGATGTAGTAAATCACATGCTCGATACCATTGTCATCTTCCTGGATAAGGACTCCAGCGACCGAATAGATGGACGCGGAGATATACAGGATGAAGTCCCGATCAAAGTCGGGAGGGCGGATCAAGGGAGCGCATGTGAGAGCCTGCTTGAGGGCATCGAAAGAATCATGAGCATAGGTATCCCAAACAAATGGGATATTAGATTGGAGGAGTCTAAGGAACCCATGTGTAGTGGTGGCATAGTCAACGACGAACCGACGAAGAAAATTAGCTTTGCCTTGGAGACTTTGGAGCTGGCGTAGGGAACACGGGATGGGAAGTTCGAGAATGGCTTGAACTTGCAAAGGGTCAAGAGTGATACCATCCTTAGACACTATGAAGCCTAAGAGACGGCCGGCGGGAACGCAAAAGACGCATTTCAACGGGTTAAGGCGGATATTATACTTGCGACATCGGAGAAAAATGGTACACAGATCATGTAGGTGCTACGCCCGATGCTTAGAACGCGCAGTGAGGTCGTCTAAATAAGCAAGGATAATATGAGCTAATTCATGGAAACAATAAGACACGGCCTGTTGAAAAGTGGCGCCGGCGTTTTTAAGGCCGAAAAGCATGACTCGGTAAGCAAAAGTTCCCCACGGACTAATGAACGCGGTTTTTAGTTGATCAGCAGGACAGATAACAATTTGGTTGTATCCAGAGAAACCATCCATAAAGGATAGAACCTCATGCCCTGCACACTCGTCAATGATTTGGTCAATGAACGGTGTGGGGAAGTTGTCTTTGGGACAAGCTTTGTTCAAGTCGCGAAAGTCTGTGCAGACATGGATGGTGCCTTGTTTCTTGAGAACGAGAACTGGGTTGGATACCCAAGTGGTGTATTCAATGGGGTAAATGAAACCAGCCTGCTTGAGCTTATCGATTTCGGCTTTGATAGCGTCACGTCTGGAAGGATGAATGGGTCTCAACTTTTGACGAATCAGTTTGGCATCAGGCCATGTGTCGATATGGTGTTCGACGATGGCGGGATCGAGTCCGGGCATTTCAGAATAGGACCAGGCGAAAATATCACGGAATTCTTTGAAAAGCTTGGTGTAAGCTTTGATTTCTTTCGGGGTGCATTGGGTGCCCTAGGTGACATATTCTTCGATTCCTGGTTTGACTGAAATGTCAATTTTTATGGTAGGAGAGATATTGGCCATGTTTCCTTCTTCGAAAGCATCAGGTGCAGGGATGGGATTTTTGAACCAATCGACTGCATTAGGAATGAAGTGTTTGGTTTCCACAGCATATTGGTCATGGGATTGCTGTGGGAGTAAGTATGCACGATGGTGCATATCATCCCACGGAAATTCAGGGTTGGTCATGGCTTCCATGATGTCTTCATCGGACTGGAAGATGGGAAGACTGGAGGAAGAAGGACCACCCGAGGAGGTAGTGATGTGTGACGGGTCATCTTGAGGAGAAGGGCTCAGATGCGCAACGTCAATAGATCCAAGGTCCACCGAGCGGGAACTAAGAGTGTCTGCAGGGCAAAGGTTAGGTGAACTATCTCTCAAGGATGATGATAGGTACAAAATGGTGGTTGAAGGCTCCGTTGGTTCGATAGTGGGAGGAGGAATGAGAGTAGGAATATCCTTTGGTCCTATCGAAGTAGAACTCACAGACAAGTGAGAAGGTATCTTGTCATGCATAGCCTTGAATTGGCGGTATGTGTCCAAGGAGGAATGATACTCGTCAAGGCCGGGAAAGAGGTGGGTGTAATGGCCGTGGAAATCACACAAAGCACAAGGTTGATTTGTGCGCAATGTTTTGAGTTTCGGGAGAGAATCCGGGATAGTGACGTAGACTTCGGGGATATCAGAGTCGGGAAATGTCTCGTTGACCAGGATCTTGAGGTGCGGCAATTCAGGACACATATGGGTGGCGTGACCGACAATATCACACAAAGCGCACTGGATAGCGGGCTTTGGCAGTTGCAGAAGGGTAGGGGTTGTCGGGGCGGCTTGGTCCTGATTGGTTGCCCCCTTACGAGCTTTTCCTTTCTTTCCCGGGGCTGGCACCACAGGGGCAGGGTCCTGGGGAGGTGCGGGGGGCCTGGAGGAAGCGAGGGGGACCAGTTGAATCGGTGTCAAAGCAAGGTAGGATTTGGGGTGACTGGGAGGGGTAGCGGCTGGAGGGTCAATGTACTAGACAAGTATGCCCAGGTTCAGGTTAGGGAGAGAGAGGGTGGCCATGACTGGTACCGTGTACACTCCTGGCGAGCGAGCTAGGAGTGGTATCTGACCAGAGGGGTAATGGCCAGGCGGGACGGCTCCTAAATGGCTAAGGCTTGGAGGAACCATGCTAGGAGGATAAAGAGGCTCATGACTACCAACTGTAGGTGAGGGGCTAGGAGCAGGTTGCGGAGGGAAAGGTTGCTGTCTAGCCGAAGCAGGTTGCTTGAGGGTAGCCCAAGATGATTGCATCATGAAAACATTTGATGAGCTGGGGTCAGAGATAGGAGGAGGAGGAAGATCAGGGAAGGTTCCGATCAAAGAGGAGTCTTTTTAGATGCCAGGAGAGACACTGGTCAAGGAATCGACGGTTTTCTTGTTGGCTACAGAAAAGATGGTTGTCTCAGGTGAGGTCTGAGATTTTGGCTCATGATATGTCAACTGGTCAATGGTGACTATCTTTCCATTATGAGGGAAAGACATCTTGCGGAAAACCATGGAAGGGACATCAGACATAGCATAAGTGTAGCTCTGCCCCAAGAGAATGTTGTAATCTAGAGGGGCGTCAATGACTTCGACGTCAATGCAAACAATCTTGCCTGCAAGAGTGATAGGGCAATTATGGAAGAGGCCAATGGGCTGGGAAGCATGGCCATCCGACACTCGAAGGCTGATCGTGGAAGGGGCCAACTCAGGAGATCCGATTTTCTTCCAAACTGAAGCGGACATCACACAGGTGGATGCCCCCTCATCAATTATACACCGGGAAACGTTAGCGTTCCAAATTTTGACGGGGATTTGGAAGGCGACGGAAGCAGGAAGAGGAGGGTGCTCTGATTGATGGGCGTCAAAAACAATCATTTGGTCATCAGTAGGATCTACAGCGCCCACGGAAGATAGTAGATCCTTCTTTTGGGAAGGGCATGACTGGAGGAGTTCCAGTGTGGAAATGGCAGCAGGAGATTGCGCCAAATCGTCTACTATGCTATACGAATGAGCAGCTCGACCAGAAGCAGCATTTTGACGTAACGGTCCTTTAGGAATCTTGGTATGGACCTCAAATTTGGGTTGAGGGATATGTAAGGGACCATTGGATGTTGAAAGAGGCTCTGTAGAACCTGAAGAAGGAGGCTCGGGGGCAGACTGAGCAGGAGGCTTGGGGTACTGGCGAGACCGAGTTTGAAGGTGAAGGTCGATGGTTGGGGATGGATTAGAGTTCATCATGAGGATCTGGTAATCAGAGGAACCAGAAATGGAGGGTGGAGTGGCGACCTGTCCGTCAGGTGGTTGGGTAGCCACGAATCCTTGCTGAGGGAAGGGATCGGTAAAAACAGCTAGTTGGGTAGTGGCCACATTAGGAGGAGCATGAGGGGAGGCCTGTTGTCCGCGCAATGTGGCTTGATACTCCCACATCTGCCCCATCTGTGGTAAGAGGGGACAATCGTGGGTATAATGACCGTAAACACCGCAACATGAACAAGTCTTATTGGTGCGAAGAGGCCTGTCCGGCTTGGGCTAAGTGCCCTGTTGCTGGTTAGCAGTGTTAGGGTCAAAACCCTGAGGATTGGGTCCACAAGTACCAAGGGTAGATTGATTTGGATTACCTCTCTGCCTTCTTTGAGAAGAAGGGGGATTAGTCACGCCCTGCTGTGCAAATACTTGCCCTGGAGGGGGCTGTAGGTGCTGGTGCTATGGTTGAGGAGGCAAGGGAGGTGGAAGCACATATGCTGGAGGAGCTGGTGCACCAGGCTGCGAATAAGGGTAATGGTTAGGTTGGGCAACATTGAGGTAAGAAGGAGGTTAGGCAAAAGGAGGAGGCATGCCGTATCCTGGATACATGCTACCGGGAGGGGGAAGAGTGCTAGAGGTGCTGGCCCCTTCGTGAGGGAGACCATAGCCCATAGGAGGTTGAGCATATGGATGGGAAAGAACTCCAACGATACTGTCGGCAGAATGAGATGCCCCCGGGGCGTTAGCGCCACAGGGCCTAGGGAGGTCAGGAAGAACGGTATAAACATAACCAGATTGGGCATAGATCAAGTCATATTTCAAGGGTATTTGGAGGGCGGCTTCTTCGGTTTGAGGAAAATGGGAGGCGACATCTTTGCCAATGGGAGCTAAGAGAGAGCGAAGTAACCAGTCCATATAGATCTGATCTTCGAAGGGGGGAGCTCGACATAAGCTTCGTCTTCGTCGCCATTCCTAAACATGGGTAGAAAGGCGGGTCGAAGATGTTTGCTTGAAGGAAGTCAAGAGCTCCGTACCAGTATCGTATCGGAGAGGGAGCTGGAAGTACAATAAAAAGGCTTGGGCAATGGTCGCAAAGGTGGTATGGGAAGAGGTGGCTTGGTCTACGTACCATTTAGAAGCTTCGTCGATAAGCGTGTGTTGGAACAATGGAAGACGGATGGAGTCATCGGTAATGGAATTGGAGGAACACCACATGTGGAAAGATCAGACATGATTGGTTGGATCTTCTCCAGCAAGGCCTTCGAACTTAGGGATGTCAGAGGGGAGCTTGGTTGGCATAGCAAGCCAACCAACATCGTGGTCGATAGGGTCATTGATCAACTGATTGAAATCGGGGAGGCTAAGGCCTGCGATGTACGGCAGCAAGGGTATGGCCGAGGTAGTTCCTATGGCGGTTCCGCTAATAGTATTTCGGGCATTAGGGCTGGGAGCACCGCTAGCATTAGGCCCTAGACCAGACATAGTGAAGGTGACAGGGGGAGAACCAGAAGGAGAAGGAGAACCCAATGAATCAGGAGAGGAGTCGGAGTGTGGACTCGGGGGAGGAGTGGCTCGATGACGGCGGGACGGAGCAGGTCGATCAACCGGAAACTGAGGGTGAAGGCCAAGAAGTCTCCGAGAAAGGCGCCTTGGGGGCGCAATGATGACAGGAAGAAGGAAACCGACAGGGGAAGAAAGGGACAGAATCAAGTGAGGTCAAGGGCAGAAAATGTGCAGTGACAATTGATTTTAAAGTCCTTTCCAGGCGGTGTTAACTAGGTGCTTCTTCACTTAGGGTCAGTGTGTGGCATGCGTTAACTTTAATTTTTAAAATCCTTTCCGTTTTGAGAGCAAGAAAAAAGTGTGTTGCGTAACTGAAAATAAAGCTGCAGAGAACAGTATATAATGCTGAAATAACAGAAAATTAACAGCTACTTTTGCATCTATCTAACCCACGAAGGCGGGTCTCTCAAAACTAGTCTAAAAAAGGGGAAAAAATCTAGTCAAAACACACAGAAAAGAGGCCAATAGATCTAAGGTCAAAAGGGACAGGGATCTAAAGGATAAAGCTGTTGAAAAGAGGTGCAAATCACGGCCAAGAGACAGAGGCAAGGTGGCTGGAAAAAGGGAGGAAATTAGCAAAAAGAGGAAAGGACAGGGGGGAGGTCCTAAATAAAGGTCCAAACAAAATGACAAGAGGTGATTTGAAAGGAAGAAAGGCTGATTTAAAGCGATCTGAAGAGGAGGTATCAGATCTGAAAAGGGGAAGGCTGAAACTCTGAAAAAAAGACGGCTGAAACAACTAAAAACTCTTCCACAAAAAGTGGAGGGTACTGAAGCCCTAGGGGGCTATGTTCCCACTTAGATGAGCTAAAACAGATCAGAACCAGGTCAAAGCGGGCTGAAATAGAGGCTGGAAAACCCTGACAGAGGCTTCAGCAGAACCCAGAAAAATTGCAGAAAAACAGCTGAAAAAAGGGCAGGTCGCAGTTTCTGACCTATTTTCAGTGCAGGTCATAGAAAAAAGGCTGAAAAGTGCAACCTAGAGGTCCAGGTCGCAGTTTTTGGGCTGAAAAGTGTGACCTCCCGTTCTAGTTGTCTCGGCGGCATATTTTCAGAAAAGTTGTCGTCTCAGTTGCGGCTGATGTCGCTTACCTGCGCAATAGGGCCAGAAACACACGGAAGTTAAAAATTTTAATGTTTTAGGGTTTTATGTGAGAAAAAAAACATAAAAATAGAAAAAATAAACAGCTGAAAAGAAACCCTAGGGTCTGAAGTAGTTGGATATGCAGGAATATGAGAAACGACAGCAGTCGTAATTTAAAACCCGTGTGGAGTTGCCATTTTTTAGTATGAATCCTTTGTCAAAGTGTACGAAAAAGGACCACTTTAGCTACTCATAACTAATAGCCCTAACAACAAAAGTGGCTGCTAATATCTTCAGATCTGTAGTTATTTGATCAAGAAAAGAGATGCAAAAAACCAGATCTATGCATGGAAAGACATTAAGCAGTAAAAACAAGGGTTTACTCCATATACCAATAGACAAGACAAGAACAATTTTTGAAAGAATTTTTGTATTAAGGGCACCTGGGAGGAAAACAAGAAGGCGTATCCAATTCTCCTCAGTGGGATGGGTTCTTGGAAGTCCTCAGCACTTCAGATCTAATATCTCTCTCTCTTGTGGTGTAGAAAACCCAATGCAAAGAATAGAGCTCAAAGGGAGCTCACACAGCAAATAATGGAAAAAAGTGACCAAGTGTATAGATCCAGAGTGATCTATTAGGCAACAAAAGGTGAAGAATGGTAGGAAAAACCCTCCTATTTATAACAAAATATTGGGTCATTCTAGATCTTGGTGCATGATTAAAATAATGTTAACCAAATCTAGATCCACCTTTTATAGAATATTTTATTATATTTGTTGGAGGGAAAAAGTATTTGACTTGGGTCAAATCCCTTTATTTGTCAAAAATAAATAAATAAATGATTTATTTATCTTTTTAAGGAGGTAGTTGAAAGATAATCAAATAAATAATTATTTATTTAATTATTTGTGGGTGATTTGGTCATATTTAACAAGGAATATTATCTAAATAAGATTTAAATAATTATTCCTCGAAAATAATAAGATAAATAAAGGTTTATCTAATTAATTTCTTTGTTTTTGGGTTAAAAATGACTGGGAATAATAATTAATTTATGGTTTAATTAATTATTCCATGAGGAAAATCAAACAAATATAGGTTTGTTTAATATTTCCTTTTGGGGTTTCCCGTTTAGACCATAAACAACCTAATAAATGTGGTTTATTAAGTTATTTAACATAGTGAAGGTAATTTTACTTAGGGTAAAATTGGTCTTACATGGTGTACTTGGGTCCATCTAATGATAATATGTTAGATGACCAAAAAATGGTGTAACAGATAGCATATTGCAGATAGTGGGATGAGACTACATCAGCAAGGAATGAGGATAACTACATCACAAATTTTGGAAGCTCGGAGGAATGGAGAAGACAACAACAGAGAAACAACATATCAAAGCAAAGGACTGGCTGAAGAGTAATGTTTGGGATCCAAGAAACACATTGTGAGGATGCGATGAATTTATTTTTCACCTTAGGAGAATGATGTAGGAGCATCTTACCTCCAAGTCAAAGTTGTATTCTGACTAGACCTAGGGATTTGTATTTTCCAAGGAAGTTGATTCCCTAAATTAAATGTAATCATTTAGTTTTTTATTTTTAGATAATTCTAGAAAAATATGTATTTATAAATACAATTTTAATCAGATCTATTCTTTGGGAAAATTTTCGAGAATATTGAGAGATTTAAAGAGATTTTAGGATTAGTTATATTGTTTGAGATAAATATGGATAAAGAGGATCTAGTTTAGGTGAAGAAATAGTGGATCTAAACCAAAATTTATTTATAGATACTTTTTGTATAAATATGTAATTTTAAATAGGAAATAGAGTGTATAAAAGGTAGGAAAGATATTTTAGAGGATTTTATGACCAATTATGGTCATAAGGCTAAGAAGGACTTCATTGTTGTAATTAGGAAAGAGAGGGCATATTTTAAATATGTTTGATTGTTAAATAATGGAAGAACTACTCTATTCAAGTGTTTTGAGTTGGTCAGAGTTTATTCCTTGTCATTTTGTATAATTTTGTTATGAAACCAACTCCAAAAATAGAATAAAAGAGAGATCAGCGCCTTAGAAATCAGCCACTTCGAGGGGGTAACCTCCAATACATTAAATAAATGAACAATTCTTGGATAATACAAATGAAAAAACCTACTTTCTATATATAGGAGTCCATGGGGCGACAATATAATCCTAGACGACCTAATAATAATAATGTAAGGGCACAATAATAACAATATGGGGGTTATAGGGGTACAACAATAACAGTAAGGGGGGTACACTAACATAATAAGGGACTACACTAGTAATATAGGGACCTAACATGCCCCTATCCTTCAAACAAGTTTTTTCCTCAACGATTGATTATGTCTTGATTCTTTTGTATAAAATTCTCATCCTTCCATGTGGAATATGCTACAGGAAAGTTCTTCGACTTGCTAAGATACTTTAAAATTAATCGTTCTTGTCGAGTTTTTGTTTCTGTGTCTGCTTCAGAACTTCTTTCGACGTGATGTTGATCTTCCTGTTGTTTCATTTGATTCTGCACCAAGTTAGGTTATCCTTCGAGAGTTGGAGAACTTGTTATTGATGCTCGATGTGATATTCCACTACTTCATTATCCATATAATATTTCATTTGATCCTTCAAAATTTCCAACTTAGCCTTCATTTTTTCTTTTAAACCACCTATGTCATCTTTGATTGGTCTTTGTAAGATCAAAATTTGTCACACTTGGTACCGTAATTTTGATATCTCATACTGCAATTCTTCCTCTTCTAGCTTCTGAACCTTCATAGAAAAATGTTATAGCAAAAATGCCAGGATGACCTATTTGGAGCAGCAAAACCATAAAAACCAAAGCTTTGATACCAAATGTTATGAAACCAGCTCCAAAAATATAAGAAAAGAGAGATCATCGCCTTAGAAATAAGCCACTTCAGGGGGGTAACCTCCAATACATTACATAAATGAACAATTATTGGATGATACAAATGAGAAAACCTCCTTATATATATAGGGGTACAAGGGATCATAGTATAATCCTAGTGAACCTAACAATAACAATGTAAGGGCACAATAATAACAATATAGGGGTTACAGGGATACAAAAATAACAATAAGGGGGGTTACACTGACATAATAAGGAACTACACTAGTAATATAGGGACCTAACAAATTTTCATGATAAATGCATTATTAACATTGAGTCCATATTGGGCATGAGCGTGACATAAATACGTTACTATTGTAGTCAAATATCTGGAGGGATTTACACATTTATATATAACATTATCGGATCAGAGTAGCATAGAGGAAGCACATGTGGAGGCTGAGAGAGAGCCAAACATCTTGTTATCATTGAAGTGGAATCCTTTTTATAATAAAATGAATGAAGGTGTTGATCATGGATCAATTATATGATCAATGATTGTGAGTTACCAAAATCTTAGAGGAATTGAAATTCAATGAATTGAGTTAGAGATGGAGGTGAGATAAGATTTACATCGGAGGTAGACCAAGCATTAACAAAGTAGAGCGAAGAAGTGACAATAATTATTTTTTTCAAAGTTTCGAAAGAATTCTGTCAATTAACAAGCGTCAAGATACAAAGTCGTTAAGTGACAGGAGCTGAGCCAAAGGCCTTTAAATGGAAGGATCAAAGGATAACATATAGATAAAGAGCGGGAAATGAGGATCGAGCTTAAGTGGAATTTGGGTCCCGCCCAGAGGTTACACTCCAGCGAAATTTATAAATACCTTTTCCTTGTCATGTTAAACCAATAAGAGCGAGTTAGAAGCATTAAATGAAGGAGATAGTGGGTAGCTCCCAAAGGTTTCTACCCCAGCGTGGTTATCATAGTTACCCTTTTTATTGCAGAAACATATAAAGGAATGGGATTGCATGGCAAGTGGGCCACTCAGGAGGACTTTAGCCTGAATATTTGAAGAATAAGCAATTAAAAGGAAAGGTTGGAATTTGAGGTTGGGTTTTATGCATTGGACATAAAGCGAGGTTCCATGCCTAGAGTATATAGGAGCTAAGGTATGCGGGGGAAAAATAAATGCAATCAAGAGGAGCTAAATAGGCATGTATAAAGGGCTCAGGTTTTAATATATATAACAAAGGATGTGAGAGGAGTTTCAACACTGGAGAATAATTAAAGGGATGCACTCAGGTAAAATCCACTATTTTGACATAAAAATGGGTCGAGATATATATAGAGGGGTCTTTTTTGATTGTTAGTGTAAAATATTGTGGCAAATGTACGAAAAGATCCTACTTTAGTTATGCATGAAAAATATCCCTAACAATAGAAATGGTTGTCCAAATCTTTAGATCTACAACAGATAATTAGAAAAAATCATGCAAAAACCCTGATTTATGCAGTAAAAGTAGCTAAATAGCAAAAATAAATAACAATTGATGAAAAATTAACTCCAAGTGGCCAACAGACAATATAAGTTTAAAGAATGATTTTTTGTATTATGTAACACCTGGTGAAGGAAACAATTAAATGTTACCAAACCCCCTCAATGGGATGGGTTCTTGTTTGTCCTTAATGCTTCAGCTTCGTGAGTCTCTCTCTCTCAATGATGTAGAAAACCCAAATATGTGACGAACTCAAGTGGGAGCTCAAATGGAAAAATAAAATGATAGCGACAATGAGGATGATCAAAGTGAAGAATGAATGGAAAAACCCTTCTATTTATAACAAAATATTGATTTATCCTTGATAATGGAGAATAATAAATTATTATTAACCAAGATCTAGATCTAATCACTTGGAATATTTTGTTGGAGGGAAAAGGTATTTAAATTGGTTAAATACCTTTATTTAGAAATAATAAACAAATAAATGGTTTGTTTATTATTTCAAGAAATTGATTAAAGAATAATAAACAAATAATGATTTGTTTAATTAATCCTAGGTGATTTAGTCAAATTTAACAAGGAATAATAACTAAATAATGAAATTAATTAATTATTCCTTGAGAAAAATAAGAAAAATAATGATTTATCTAAATATTTCCCATAATTGGGTTAAATATGACCAGGAATATTATTTAAACAATGTTATAATTAATTATTCCTAGAGGAAAATTAAATAAATAAGGATTTATTTAATTATTTCTCATGAGATTTCTTATTTTAGGCATAAATAACTTAATAAAATATGGTTTATTAAATTATTTCTTATAGTGAAATCAATTTTACTATGGTAAAATTGGTCTTACATGGTGTACTTCAATCCATATAATTTTTTTTTATTTATTTATTTTTATTTATTTTTATTTTTTATTTTTATTTTTTTCTGAATAAGGCTAATTCTATTAAGCTAAAATATGGTGCAAGGTGAGAATACAATCCAAAGAAGCATGAAGCGGGTCTACTGGAAATGATGAAATATCAACATCGGTCCCAAAAAGAGTAAAAGTGACAAGCACAAGAGCAAAGAAGCAAGACTAGAGAGTTTAGACGGAAAAGATAGATTCTACCCAGAAAGAGTAGAAGCCTCTGAGCACTTTTTTTTCCCTTTATTTTTGCTGAATTTTACCCATCGAGCTTGGTTTGAATGGGAAACAACCATTTGTAAACTAGTGTTGATGGAATGTGGAGTATCCTTATCTGTATTGAAAGAGGAGGACTCATGAGATCGTTTCTGAGCGATCGTCGTGTTTGGAGGATGCTCTCAAATGGTAGTGGATATGTTAGTCTTCTGTTGAGCGTGTTCCATTTCAGCATCTGACTCTTCATCCTATGAACTCAAATATTTAGAGTCATCCATGGGTGGCAGATTGAAAGGTTTCAAACTTTTGGATTTGGATTTTGAAGTGTTTTCCTTTTTTTCATAAAAGAGGAGCAGGAGTTCTGAAGATGCCCTGTTTGGTGACAATGGCGGTAGCAGAAGGTAGTGTTCTCATAATCCAAGATTTGAGTCCATACAAAGTCACCTATATTGAGATTAATTTGGTTAGGAAATCCTTTTCTTATGTCTATTTCCACACATACTCTGGCATATGTGTAAAGTCCTTGGCTCTCGCGAGAGTGATCTACTGTCAAGAAGTGCCCCAGGCTATTTCCTATTCCATGATAAACTGAAAGATGCCATAGTTGGGCCGATAAGTTGGGGAGCTTGACCCAGACTGGACTCCTGGTGATCACTGTTATAGCTGGGTCAAAATCTGGGAACCAAGGGGTGATGAATAGCCCCACTACTCCCCAAAACCATGGCCCTTCTATTAGGGCCTATTGATAATACTTGCTATGGTCAAACAATACTATGAAGTAACCTTTTGAGCAGAAGCTGACCTTGCAGTGGTGGGTCCAGTTGGCATATATCCACTCGTAGAGTTCCTTTGTGTGAGGCCAAATTCCATTGAATCTACAGATAATAGCAAATTCTTTAAATTTTTGGATTTGTTCAGCTAGATCTAGATGGGTGATCTCTATAGAGGGCACATCCTCTAATTTTTCAACCAGAAAGGGCTCAGGGGCCTCATGGGTTTGGGAAAATTTCTTGGGCTATGCATGGACAACATCCTTGTAGGAGAAAACTGGAGTAGAGGAGGAATTTCCTATGGCTCCTCCTCTCAGACGTAAGGATAAAATCAAGGTAGCATCTCTTTCAATCTTGTAAAATGAAAGGGGGAAAGAGGCATCAAGTTGTTTACCTCCATAAATAATTCGTTAAATATCTTTGGGTATTCTCAGCTTGTGCTCTAGGGTATGCATGAGATTCTAAACTCTGTCCAATGGGTTGACCCAAAGCAACATGGATCTACTCGAGAGAAGAGAAAAATGGATTTGAAAAGCAGGAAAACTATCCTAGATTGCAAGTCTACCTGGGGGTTGTTGATGAGGAGGTTCTGCCTTTGGTTCGTGCATGGTGCTGGAAGGGGCAGAGAGATGTGTGAACCCTTGCATACCATTGCAGATCTGAGATGAGATCGAACTGGATCTCTGGTAAGCCAGCTCCTTCAAGTCTTGTTGGGGTGTGAGGGAAGTTGCAAGATGAGGATAGCTACCAGAGAACAAGGTTTTTCAACCAATAAAGCCTCCTCTACACACCTAGCAAGCAGATCTAGAAAGCACAGTTTCCCCCAAGCATGGGCAATGACAGGGTCTGTGTGTTTAGTTAATCTTGTTGCTTCTGCCTTGTGAGGCCCTACATAACCAAGTCTAAGCTGAATCAAACCTCTTTGGCTATGAGGAGCTTATGTAAGTGTTGATGCATCTACAACAAATCGATTAGTGACAGTGTATTTTCCCACTGCCTTAGAACTCGTGAAGCTTGCTTCCACAACACTCATGGCAGCTGCGATTTTTTGAAATGCCTTCAACCCAGGTTGAGGCATCAATCGGCTAAGGGCTGCATCTTCAGAGGTAACTGGTCTCTTCGCCTTGACGTCAATGGAGCAGAGTGAGCTAGGCGCTTCATCGTTTGTGGTGGAAACAACTAAATAGAGCGAAACCCTAGCTTCAGCCATGACTGCCCTCAGTTACATCATTAATGACTTAAATTTTTATTTCGATCCATATAATTAGATATTGTTAGATGACCAATTTTTTGTGATAACATATTGCCCCCCAGCATACGAGTGTTAGGAGAAAATCGTATGACTGAAGTACGTTGTGTGAGCACAATCACTAGACATCGAAGGGGAGTGAGAGAGAGAGAGACCTAGATGAAGTGAAGCAAAAGAGGACTGTAACTGAGGGGTCAAGACCTACAAAGTGATATAAGTCTCGTTTTATGTTGGATTACTTGTTCTCAAAGAGGCGGGGGAGGCATACCCATACCCACCGAGATGAAAAAGTACAAATAATAATGGTGAGCCTAGAAATGTCGGACTGAGCTATAAAATATATAATCATGGAAAATTCTAGGGGCTAATATTCACAGGTGGGCTAATTTTCCATGGTTTTTCCAAAAAAAAGGATTCGCCAATTTCCATTTTTTATAAAAATGATTCACCCAAATTTTACAATATAAAATTATTTTACATTAAAAAATGCCCACATTATATAGACAATATATATAATATCATTATAAATTTTAATAATTTTACAAATACATTATTAAACATTTTATAGTTTGCATATTAGGGAATAATGAGATTCGCCAATTTTTTAAACTTCAAGAAAATTTTCCATCCTTAAAATTATCCCTGTATATAATACATTATACATGACATGCTGGAATCAATGGGCTAGAAAATAATATAATGAATCCCACATACATAAAGCGCCTAGAAAAACATGGGCCGGGACTAAATACAATAACATCTCATTACATGAGACCTAATGCCCCTCCATATGACATGGGGATGGGGGGTGGGTATTGTTGGGCTATAATTAAGGTATGTTGCCACCTTATGATTACTTGAATTGTGACACAGTTTTGGGAGTTCTCCCTCATTTTAAACAATAAAGATAGAAAAGGTTTATGAAAATTAGGGAAATTGGGCTAACAACAAAAGGAAACACTTTTATAATGTAAATTTGACTTATTGTATCTCTGTATGCAGGAAAATAGAGCATATGAACCAACGCTAAACGGAGGATGACCGACAGACATGGACTCATGGAATCTTAGTAGCTTCCAGAAACTGACAGAAGGCAGAAATATATATCCAAGCTCGAGAGCCCAAATGACAGCCATGCCCAGCGGGCTGTCGTCTGGAAAATATTGTACCATTGCATGAAAATGCCTTTAAAAGGACCAAGGATGAACTAGAAAAAATATAGGAATTTCCTTCTGTAATCAACGCATCAGGATAGAACTGTCTTGTTGTATCTCTGTATTATCCCTCAATTCAATAAATATTTTTTATGTTTTGAGCAATCATCTTTTGAGTTTTCATTGTGTTACAACTTCTAGTGGTTTGGGCCCATCCCTTGGGAGTTTCTCTGCTAATTTCCATGTTGTCCATTAGTTACAAAATTGATGTCCAGTTATCTGATGCAGTTGTAAATTACGTTTTCCACTCAATAAATTTATAGTTTTTCTTTCTTTAGAATAGTTTAGCATTCGTGATTTCTGGTTTAGAATAATGTTTTATCGCATTTGTGCTTTCTGATTTACAATAATTCTTTATCATTATTATATGATTTCATTTCCTTCCAACGCCTTTTCATTCGATTTACGAATCATATAATAATTACCGGTGAATGTTATTTATCTTTATGAATAATATTGTTCCCTTTGTACCATAAGGCGTCCAATTGTTGATTAATGTAAATTAGTTAGTTTTCAAAGAGAATTCCATTGCAAAATCATATAAGTGATTGTTGTTCAATTCATTCATATTGTTGTTCAATTCATTTAGATTGTTGTTTAATTCATTAAGATTTTTGTTCAACGCATCATTATATTATTCAATCCTAGGTCCCTCTCCTTCAGAGCTAGGCAGAGTAGTTAGTTGCATTGTGCCATTTTCATGTCTCTTTGAGTTGATTGAACTTCGAGAATTAGAGAATTATGTTCATAAGAAACATACAGTAGCTATCATTCTATCTCACTTGCATATATTGTGCTTACACTCTTGAAATAAGAAGACTTACCCTGGGTTGACAATTAAATGAGGAGCGTAGAGGTTTCCTATAATAAGCCACCTTTGTGAATCAACATTTTTGGCACCATTGCCGGGGAGAGTGTTAAGAGTGATATCTTTTATTTATATTTCTTCATTGCTGTGAAGAATTGGGTATTAAAAGCAAGAGGTAAGAACCTACATACCAGTAAGAAAAATTCTTGCTCCATAACCAGCTTCTTAGCAAGTTGTGTAAATATTGGTAGAATAGGTGCCCTTGTTTTATGACTAGGAAGAAAAAGATAGAAACAGATCGAAATCATCTGCAAAAATCCCAAAAATCAAAGGGACCGGTGATCCTTGGAAGAACAAAATATATAGATGAAATCATTAAGAAAGCTAAATCTCAGGCATCCGTAGGACCCATAATCATTCCCATTCAAATTCCTACTACTCCCCCTCAGGCAACAACCTCACTGTCTCCAAACCATGCTGAGATTCACAGTAAGACAAAAGGATCTGAGCTAAGCCTTCAAACTTCCAATCATATAGGTACTGACCCTTTGAGAGAGGGAGGTTCTTGTAACTTACAAGAAGGGGAAGGAGAAACTAGGGGTGCAATACAAAGAGAAGCTTCTGAGCCTAATTCTCCTAAAGGAGTGTTCGAGACAGAACTACTCAGTATCCCAAACTAGGGAACTGCTGTAAATTTTCCTCCACATTCACCTCCCAATTCCCCCAGGATTACTCCTCCAGAACAAGAAATTTATGAATATTACTAGCACATCTTTAATCAAATGGAAAACAATCAAAACCAGAATCAGAGGCAAACATCAACGTTGGAGTATCCCATCGTTGATCATGCTGCAAATGCCCCTATGAAATCTATTCCCTTACAGAGCATCCCCACCTTCCATGGGTTGACCACGGAAGATCCTGATGCATTCTTATTTGAATTTGATGTCCTATGTAAGGGGTATGAATACACCACTGACCCTCATAAATTGAAACTATTTCCCTCTACTTTAAAAGTAGTAGCATTACGCTGGTTCATGGGGCTAGGTGGGGAACCATCAATAACTAGGACCAGATGAAGAACATTTTTCTTAATAAATATCAAGACTATTGCCGGACTCGGGAACTAAAAAATGAAATCTTCAATATGTTTGAAAGGGACAATGAAACATTAGAGGAATATGTAGAAATATTTCAATACAATTTACAAAGGTCTCCATATACTACACTATCCAAAGACATCTTAAAAGCTACACTAATTAAGGGAATGAAAGAAGAATGGGTTGAAACACTTAACATAATGGGAAAAGGGGATATTTCCTAGGAAGGATATGATGAGATTATGTCCCTGTGTATTAGGTTCTCTTGGGGTAATACACGTAATAAGACAAGTGAATGTGACTTAATAAGAAAGGACCTTAAGTAGTCTGGTGGCAGTGTAGCTAGATCTGAGTTTGGAAATCTCTTGGTAAATTTTAAAACTGACATTTTGGGTACTTTGAAAACACAGCTTGATGTCTTACAAGCCAAGCAGAAGCAAGCTATAGTAGAGTAGAATTTGGCCATATTTTTCCCACGCTATTGGAAGAAGCATAGCCAAAGGGAATTCCCCTTGGATAGGGTTCAGACCTGTGCCATCTGTACTAAGGACCATGCCACGGACCATTGCCCTTCACTCCAGGGGCTGAAGGTGGCTTTCAAAGAAGCGGAGGAAGAGACAGAACCATTCTACCTAATGAATCATCATCGAAAATGGCAGGAATGACCAGGTATGCCTCAAGACCCGCCCCAGTTCTTTTATCCTCAACAGTTTAACTAGCCATTAGGGGAATTTTGAGGTCTAAAATGGGCATCCTAAGGAAATAATAAAATAATAGAAAAACCAATAATAATATTTATGAATTTTAAATTCACTTTTTGCACCACAATCCATGTAACCATAGTTAAATTCAATTCAAAAGTTGTATCAAAATAAAATTAATAAAAAAAATTGTATTGATGTGTCTATAAATAAGAATGAGATTTTCAAGAAATATTCATTATCATTGAACAACTAATGCATTTGTACTTTGTACTTAAATAACTTAAAATAAAATATAAATATACATTTATAAATTCTTAATTATTATATGCTATTAATTAAAATTTATATTATTTAAATTGTATAATAACATGTAATTAATATACTATATAAAAATAATATAATACAATATAATATAAGAAATGTAGAGAAAATTTGCATTATTTCTTTCAAGAAATATGATGACAATAATATATTTTTATCCAAAAAGTGTGAAATGACATTTATTATGAGTACTTTACTTTGACTTTAAAAGTACTTAGAGCACTACCATGGTTAACCATGAGTTTTTATCCACCATTGAGAATGTGACAAGTAAGTACCTTTAACTCAATCAATTCCACCTCAACAGTTAGGGATGATGTCATCCCATAAAATTTGATTGGTTTCATAAAGTGAATTTTGATTGTACATTTTCCTTAGGAGGCCCATTTTAGACCTCAAAATTCCCCTAATAAAAACCCTACAGTGGTTTGGAAAAATCAAAACCCTTTTTCTACTTGGTCGACCCAGTCGTTTCCTATACCACCCTAGCCAACACAACCCTCACCAGGGAATAATTGGCCAAGCTTTCGTTGTTCTCCTCCTTATTGGAAAAAAACTCCATACCAAGCCCAGTGGCTAGCATCCCCTTCTCAAACCACTAATTGGCCTCAAAATTGGCAGGGACCCCTAGGAATGACCAACTTACCAAGAGGAGCAGGGGTCCAGAATCAACCTACACTTCCAGCTCCATACCCAATTCAGCACAACCCTCAGCCTAACCTACATCCTCAGTTACCAACTCAACCCAATCCTAATCTCAATAACAGACTGGTTCAACTAATCCATATTATAGAAGATCCAAACCCTGACACTAAACCAAGGCAATATAATGAACTAAGGCTGAGATCAGGATGTACAATATCACCAGCAGAAGTCACGATCCCACCTCAACCCAAAACTGGGACTTCAACGGAACCTAGCCAAGAAAATATAACAAAAATAGAGGTAGGGCAAGAGAAGTAAATGATTGACCAAGGGAGGCCTGAAGAGCTTAGGGTATTTCTACCTCCATTCCCTAAAAGGTTAAATCTGGCTAGACTTATAGCCTCTCTAGATTTTGACATCCTGGGGGAGTTAAGAAACTTTTGTATCAAAATTCCTCTTCTCTAGGCCATACAATACATTCCCATCTGTGCAAAAAAAATTAAAGAGTTATGTGGAAAAAAGCAAGTGAAAAAAACAAAGGTTGCACCCACTGTTCATGTGGTAGGAATGCTATCTGACTTATCACTAGTTAAGGAACTGCCCGTAAAATATGAAGACCCAGGAAATCGCATAGTAACTGTGCAAATCTCTAGATATTCCTTTCCAAACACATTGGTTAACCTAGGGGTGGCCATTAATATCCTAACTACAGGAACCTAGGAAACTCTAGGCATATCAATGTTAGAACCAATGGCTACATTGCTAGAGCTTGCTGGCAAGTCTGTTATCAGACCAAAAAGAATAGTGCAGGAACATCCTGGTCTCAGTAGACTCATGGGAATATCCAACCGATTTCTTAGTTATTAATCCAAAGAACATGATGGACAACCACCCATTGATTCTGGGGCAACCTTGGTTGGAAATAGCCGATGCTTACATAAGCTGTCGAACATGCAGAATGACCATCACTAGAGGAGATTCCATAAAAAATTCATTATTTTTCCAACTACCAAACCAAGCTTACCCACGGTAAAAATTCACAAACATCCATATGCATATTTGGAGCAAAACATTCATCCACCCTTGACATTAGTAGAAGCTCTCGAATTGAAAAATAAAACTGAAGACGATGTAATCAATAATTTTATGAATCAACCACCCACGTCTGGAAACTTAAAAAGCCAAATTTTGAAAACAATCCTTGAAGATGGAGTTCAAGAGGACCCCTTGACAGACCTCGAGGATCAATATATTCTCACAACCACCATGTCTAATAGCACACCCATTGATATTGAGCTAGGGAAGATCCTGAATATCAATCGCAATTTGGATAGTAACCAAAAGTAAAGGCTCATAAAAGTTCTATAGAAGCATAAAGGGGAATTTGCTTGGGACTACCCAGACATGAAGGGTTTAGATCCCCAAATTTTCACCCATCACATTTATACAGATAAGGAAGCTCGACCCATTAGACAACCTCATCGAAGGCTAAACCCACACTTACAAGATATTGTAAAAGATGAGCTGCAAAAACTGCTGGATGTAAATTTCATCTATCCTATTTCAGATAGAAAATGGGTCTCACCTCTGGTAGTCATCCCTAAAAAGAATGGGAAATGGAGAATCTGCATGGTTTAGAGAGAACTAAATAAAGCAACATAGAAAGACCACTTCCCCCTCCCTTTAATTGACCAAGTCCTTGACACATTGGCAGGGAAACGGTTATTTTCCTTTCTTTACGGGTTCAGTGGATACAATCAAATCCAGATATCCCATGAAGACTAGGATAAGACAACCTTTACCTACCCATGGGGTACTTTTTCTTATAGAGTTTTACCATTTGGGCTATGTAATGCTCCAACAACATTTCAAAGATCCATAATCAATATTTTTTTCGACTTAATAAATGAGGGGTTTGAAATCTATATGGATGACTTCACACCATATGGTGAGGACTTTGATAAAGATTTATAAATGCTAGAAAAGGTGTTGGAGCAATGTATTGCTACTAGGTTATGTTTTGAAAAGTGTCACATGATGATGACCAAGGGAATGATCCTAGGTCACTACATATATGCATCTGGAATACAAGTACATCCAGCAAAAATAGAAGTAATAATTCTATTAGCCACACCTTGTACCCAAACAGAGGTACACAGTTTTTTGGGATATGCAAGATATTATCGTAGATTTATAAAAAAACATTCGCAAATAGCTGCACCTTTGTATGCATTGAATGGAAATGTTGAATTCCACTGGACTGATAAATGTGACACTGCTTTTGCATATTTAAAGAAACTGGTCTCAACAGCACCAATTCTACGAGGTCCTAACTGGAAATTACCTTTTCACATATCCTCAGATGCATCCGACATAGCAATAGGGGTATTTCTTGGCCAAGAAGAAGACGAAAATCCCTATGATATTTATTATATCAGCAAAAACCTCACTCCTACCGAGTTAAATTATACAGTGACTGAGAAGGAGTTCTTGGCTATCATTTGTGCTATTAATAAATTTAGACATTATATAACTGGCTATCAAGTACTCCTATATACTGATCACTCTTTCATTAGATATTTAGCTAATAACCAATCACGAATGGGAGAATAACGCGTTGGTTGTTGCTACTGTAGGAATTCGATATAACTATCAAGGATCGTCCAAGAAAGGAAAGGAAAACGTGGTCATAGACTTCCTATCCAGGGTTCCAAATATAGACAACACGCTAGCAGTCGATGATCAATTTCCTGACGAACATCTGTTTGCGGTAGCAGTAAAAACGCCATGGTATGCAGATGTGGAAAATTACTTGGCAGTAGGAAAGCTTCCCAGACATTTAACATCAAGAGAATGGAAACTGATCGTAAAACGTAGAGCAAGGTCCTCCTGGATTGGTGGATACCTCTTCCATACGGGGGCCAACATGCACATACGCAGATGCATCAGG